>CM056053.1:12422460-12564960 GCA_029574335.1 Rana kukunoris
CGTTGTTCAATTGCTTGGTAACACACATTGCTAATCAGCCATTCACATGGCAGCAATGCATTTAGGCATCTAGATGTGGTGAAGACGACTTGCTGGAGTTCAAACTGAGCATCAGACATTAAAGGGGACACTCATTTTAGGGGTCTCTAACAAGATCTCTGATGTAAGGGGGACTTTGATGTGGATGTGGACCCTGATGTAAAGGGTACTCTGATGTAAGGGGGAACCTGATGTAAAGGGAAGTCTGATGGGGATCCTGATTAAGGAGGGGGTCTTTAGTGTGAATCCCCGATGTAAGGGGGATACTCTAATGGAGACCCTGATTTAAGTGGAGAATCTGATGTAAGGGCAGACTTTAATGGGGGCCTTTATGTCATGTCGGAGTTTGATGGGGGCCTTTATGTCAGGGCAGAGTTTGATGGGGGGCCTTTATGTCACGGCGGAGCTTGATGGGGCCTTTATGTGAGGGCGGAGTTTAATCAGGGGCCTTGTTAGGGGGCCTTTATGTAAGGGCGGAATTTGATGGGGGCCTTTATGTCAGGGCGGAGTTTGATGGGGGCCTTTATGTCAAGGGCGGAGTTTGATGCAGGCTTTTATGTCAGGGAGGAGTTTGATGGGGGCCTTTATGTCAGGGCGGAGTTTGATGGAGGCTTTAATGTCAGGGATGAGTTTGATGGGGGCCTTTATGTCAGGGCGGAGTTTGATGCAGGCTTTTATGCCAGGGCAGAGTTTAATCAGGGGACTTTATGTGAGGGCAGAGTTTAATGGGGCCTTTATGTGAGGGCGGAGTTTGATGGGGCCTTTATGTGAGGGCGGAGTTTAATCAGGGGCCTTGATGGGGGGCCTTTATGTAAGGGCGGAGTTTGATGGGGGCCTTTATGTAAGGGCGGAGTTTGATGGGGGCCTTTATGTCAGGGAAGAGTTTGATGGGGGCCTTTATGATGGGGGCCTTTATGTGAGGGTGGAGTTTGATGGGGGCCTTTATGTCAGGGCAGAGTTTGATGGGGGCCTTTATGTCAGGGAAGAGTTTGATGGGGGCCTTTATGTCAGGGCAGAGTTTGATGGTGCCTTTATGTGAGGGCGGAGTTTGATAGGGGCCCTTATGTGAGGGCGGAGTTTGATTGTTGAAGTTTGAACTGAAAAGTTTGGGGCCCCCCTGGACTAAAGTAAACGACCACACAAGGGTTACTTACAAGAAGTACCAGGATGACGGGCCCTTGGTAGATGTAATCAATGTATTTTCCCGGCTCTTTCCCGATCCAGCACCTATTCATAGAAATTAAAGGTCACAGACTTAGAGGGATGGAATCAATTTAAAGAGATTTTTCATTTGATTATTATATTAATTATAATACAAGATTTATTTATTTATTTATTGTCAACAGTTTGCACAGCGCTTTACATATTAAAAGGGACATAGTACAGATACAACAAGCTTAACCGGTTCCCGACTGGCTCGTGTACATACACTGCGGCACAATGGCACCACTGCGTGAAACCCCGTACGTATATGGGGTTCCTTTAAGAGTCACCAGAGGGCGGGTGTGCGCCGCCAAAGGATGACCTGATTGATGTGCGCAGATGGCGGTCGCAATTGCCGCCGGCCACACACAAACGCGTGCACGAGCGCCAGCACAGGGATTTATGTGTGTAAACATACAAATCCCTGTGCTGTCAGAGGAGAAGAGACATGTTGTTTGTTCCTAGTAAGTAGGAACAGCGAACTGTCTCCTCTCCTACTCAGTCTTATCCCCATACAATTAGAACAAACTGAGGGAACACACTTAACCCCTTGATTGCCCCCTAGTGTTAACCCCTTCCCTACCAGTGTGATTTACACAGTAATCAGTGGTCCATGCCCGACAAAGTTTTACGACGAAACGTACGTAGGAGTGGCCAGCAGCGCGTATCACGTCATCGCTTTTGCGGAAGTGAGCTACACACACACGGAGAACAGCTGACAGGACCCGATCGGATTACACGCCACGTTCTGTTTTACATGCCATGTTTTACATGCCATATGACTTTTATAGCACTGATCGCTGTAAAAAAAAGTCAATGTTCCCAAAAAAATTTCAAAAGTGTCCGATGTGTCCGCCGCAATGTTGCAATACCGCTAAAAATCGCAGATCACCGCCATTACTAGCAAAAAAATGTAACAAAAATCCTATAAATCTTTCCCATAGTTTGTAGACGCTATAACTTTTGCGCAAACCAATATATGTTTACTGCGATTTTTTTTTTTACCAAACATTTTTTGAAGAATATGTATCAGCCTAAACTGATGAAGAAGTATGTTTTTTAAAAAACATTTTTGGGGATATTTATTATAGCAAAAAGTAAAAATGTTTTTTTTTTTTTTTAATTGTCGCTATAGCACAAAAAATAAAAACCGCAGAGGTGATCAAATACCACCAAAAGCAAGCTCTACTTGTGGGAAAAAAAGAACGCAAATTTTGTTTGGGTACGTCGCACAAGCGCGCAATTACCAGTTAAAGCGGCGCAGTGCCGAATTGTAAAAAGTGCTGTGGTCAGGAAGGGGGTAAAATGTTCCGGGGCTGAAGTGGTTAACTGAACAAGCTGAAGTTAGAAGCTGATTGGCTACCGCGTACATCTGCACCAGATTCTGTGTGCTCCAGTTTTAGTAAAATGGCCCCCAAAGAGTATCTAAGGGTACTTTCACACTGGGGCGGTGGTGCCAGCGTTAGAGGTAAAGCGCCACAAGTTTTAGCTGCGCTTTACTGCTGTTATAGCGGTGCTTTTAGGCGCTTTTTGGCCGCTAGTGGGGCCCTTTTAACCACCACTAGCGGCCGAAGAAAGGGTTAAAAGTGGCTGTGCTGCGGCGCTGCCGAAACAGCTTTTTAGGCGATTCAGCAGGGAGTTTTGGGAGCGCTGTATACTGCACTCCCGCACCGCACCAAAGATGCTGCTTGCAGGACTTCTTTTCACATCCTGCAAGCGCGCAGCCCCAGTGTGAAAGCACATAAATAATTCGGCCCGGATTCACGTACCCGGGCGTATCTTCTTTACGCTACGCCGTTGCAACTTAGAGAGGCAAGTGCTGTATTCACAAAGCACTTGCTCTCTAAGTTACGGCGGCGTAGCGCAAATGTGCCGGCGTAAGTCCGCGTAATTCAAACTAGCTAGGCAGTAGGCGTGTTTTATTAAAATTAACCGTGACCCCATGCAAATTATGTGCCGAACGAACGGCGCATGCGCCGCCCGTGGACGTATCCCAGTGTGCATGTTCAGAAGCACGTCGGATAGAATGCCTAAGTGACGTTGGCGCGCAATGCCTACGACGAGCGAGCATAACCTACGCCCAGCCCTATTCACGTACTACGTAAACGGCGTAAATAATGTAAAACTCGACAGCGACGTTCCCTGGCCCATACCTTTGCATTAGCTGCGCCTCATATAACAGGGGTAACTTTACGCCGGACGTAAGCCTTGCGCAAAGCGTGTATATGAAGCGGCCGGGCGCATCTACGTTCCTGAATCGGCGTATCTAGCTCATTTGCATATTTATATTGGGAACGCCGAATGCGTCCAGCGCAACTATGCGCCCACGATACGCCGGTGTAGGCAAGTTACGCCGGACGACTGAAGCCATGTTTTTCGGCGTATCTCGCTTTGTGAATCGGCTCAAAGATGCGACGGCGCACATATGAAATTACGGCGGCGTATCTGGAGATACGCCGACGTAACTTCTTTGTAAATCCGGGCCTATATATGTATTTCAAATGAGTATCTAGCTTGGAGTTCAGCTTTAAACCACTTACTGTTCGTTTTCATTGCACAGCTTTCCGATGGCCCAGGCGATTATTATCGGGCACGGGATACCTGCGCAAAAACACAAACACAGCCGGAATCACTAAGGAGGACCTTTCAGAAACTTCACAAGCCTGCGTGATTACATTCCTGACGTCACAATATACAGCAAGAGATAAAAGCTCCACCTTTCATCATTACAAAGCCATCCTAGAACTTCGGGTCCAGCGAATTTACCTAGGAGTGGATAATGTCCATCAGTCTGCTGCAGGCAGGAGGAAGCAATTTCTTCAGTCTCTTCTTCCCCAGCGATCAGACTGTTAAATTGTAACTTTGTAGCAAATCACAGCCGAAATACAATAATTGTATCATTACATCATTACAAAGCCACCCCTGAGCACCACGCCAGTGACTTTTCCTAGGCTCAGATGATGTCATCAATCTGCTGCAGGCAGGAGGAAGCATTTCTTCAGACTCCTCTCCCCCACGGGTCAAACTGCAACATTGCAACTTTGTAGCAAATCACAGCAGCAAGAGAATCTTCTTTTTTTTTTTTTTTTAGAAAACCTCCACCTTTTATCATTTACGAAGCCATCTTTGAGCTCCAGCCCAGTGACTTTGCCTAGGCTTATATGATGTCACCAGTCTACTGCAACATTGTAACTTTGTAGCAAATCACAGCAGCAAGAGAATATTTGTTTTAGAAAAGCTCTACTTTTTATCATTGTAGCGTTATCTCTAATGCCCCTTTCACACTGGGGCGGGAACCGCAGTGGTGGTATAGCGCCGCTAAAAATAGCAGCGCTATACCGCCGGATTTGCCGCGGGATTCGACCGCTAGCGGTGCGGTATTAACCCCCGCTAGAGACCGATAAAGTGTTAATACCACCCCCGCAATGCACCTCTGCAGAGGCACATTGCGGGCGGTATTGCCGCGGTTTCCCATTGTTTTAAACGGGAAGGAGCGGTGAAGGAGAGGTATACACGCCGCTCCTCTCACCGCTCCAAAGATGCTGTTGACAGGAGATTTTTTTGACAGGAGATTTTTTCTCTCATGCCAGCGCATCGCCTCAGTGTGAAAGCCATCCGGCTTTCACATTGAGGTTGCTGGGGCAGGAGTTTTTCAGGCGGAATAGCAGCGCTATTTTTAGTGCTGTACCGCCTGAAAAACTCCTCAGTGTGAAAGGGGTCTAAGGCCCAATTCGCACTATGACACGTAACGTCACGCTACACTCATTTATTTCAAAGGGCTGCCCTACTTGCGCATTTTAAGTGTCAAACTTTGCGCATTTTGCCACATTAAGAGAAAAAAATGGGGGGACATGGCTGCATTTATGGGGGGACATGACTGCATTTATGGGGGGACATGGCTGCATTTATGGGGGGACATGGCTGCATTTATGGGGGGACATGGCTGCAATTTATGGGGGGACATGGCTGCATTTATGGGGGGACATGGCTGCATTTATGGGGGGACATGGCTGCATTTATGGGGGGACATGGCTGCATTTATGGTGGGACATGACTGCATTTATGGGGGGACATGGCTGCATTTATGGGTGACATGGCTGAATTTACGGGGGGACATGGCTGAATTTATGGGGGGACATGGCTGCATTTGTGAGGGGACATTTAAAAAAAAAAGTATCGGTAATCCGTATCGGCGAGTACATGAAAAAAGTATCTGTACTATTTATTACTCGGTCCTAAAAAAGTGGTATCGGGACAATCCTAATAACGGTGCCCAAAATTGAGAAGAATATATTTAATATAAAAGTAGAAAGTTTATTCATAAAATAACAACACATATTGGGTTAAATAAATAAAAAATCTAAGTATGATACAAATCACATTGTTATCCATATATAGAAGGTGATCAGTACTTGATGTTGTATACCAACCTGTTTCGCTAACATTGGCTTCTTCAGGGGATTTCTAAGGGCCACTAATTCTCTTAAAGCTCTATTAAGGGTAAGATCATATACATGAATCAAAAAATTATTCATACATTTACAATGTATATCATGTTTACATATTTATGGTTTATTCTGTCCTTTCCCCTATCAAACTCACTCAATGAGACATCAAGAAAATCACCAGGCAAGTTCACAAAATATGGAGAACTTGCCTGGTGACTTTCTTGATGTCTCTCTGGGTGAGTTTGATAGGGGAAAGGACAGAATAAACCATTATATGTATATGTAACGGGGTGACCCGTGACACCCAGAGACGTTGGAAGGATGAGAGATACTCTTGTGCCAGCAGCACCAAAAACTCTTGGGTCGGAATCCACCCTGTGCCCTTTTGGGTGTAGGGTGGCTAATAGTGAATCATAATTCATATATTACAGAAGACATTAATAAGGGACATTAATAATACTTCATATTGCAGGACTGAGATATCACAAGGAGTCATGATGACATGACCAGGTCAGCCAGTGAGTCATACCTTTTGTATAATTGGCTATTGAAATGTTAAGTGAGGTGGCTCTTCAATGTGTGGACACATGCTTTTGAAAGGTGTTAAATCCAAGACCAGAGTGAGTCATACCTTTGAAATATGCTATTGAAATACATGAAGGTGTTAGCTATTCACTGTAAAGACCTTCCGTTGAAGGTGTGGATTACACCCACTCTCACTGCCATTGTGTGATAAAGATGCGGTGCCGACCGGCCTTAGCTTACCTGAATGCCTTTTAGAGTGTGATTGAAGCCCCCCCATGGTGTGAAGGGGGGTGGAGACTACATTGTCCTGTGAATAACTGTATTATGTTGTACTGTATATAAGAAGCTGAGAAATTACTAATAAATTGTCATATCTTTGGATTCAAGAACGGAGCTCTGTCTCGTTTTATTCTGGGAAAAGATATGGATCGTGTATGCAATATTGTCGCAGTGTGTCAGATAAGCTTGTCGTGGTTGGATGGAAGGTTGTAAGCGGTGGTAACCGTTACAGTATACATTATATACATTGTAATTGTATGAATAGTTATTGATTATGTATATGAACTTACCCTTAATAGAGCTTTAAGAGAATTGGTGGACCGTAGAAATCCCTTGAAGAAGCCAATGCTGGCGAAACAGGTTGGGGTATAACCAGGGATGTATTCTGGCCTAGGCCAACAAGGCCCAGGCCTAGGGCGGCACTTTGTGGGGGGCGGCCCTCTGTCCTCTTCCCACGGCATCCCTCTCTCCTCCTCCCAGGGCGTCCCTCTGTCCTTCTCTCTCCCAGGGCATCCCTCTGTCCTTCTCCCAGGGTGTCCCTCTGTCCTTCTCCCAGGGCGTCCCTTTGTCCTCTTCCCATGAACAGGGCTGGTGCAAGGATTTTTGACACCCTAGGCAAATCCTCATTTTGACGCCCCCCCCCCCCCCGTGCCCACGCTATTCGTTCCCATGTCCGTACCCCCCTGCACATGCCCCCCCCACATCACCAGTTCCCACTCTGTACCTCCCTGCCATATGTTTCCCCCACACATCTGTTTCCCCCCAAACGCAGTTCCCACTGTGCCATCTGCCCCCCACACCATTGTCACCACTGTGCCACACACATGCCCCCCCCCCTGCATCAAACGCAGTTTCCACTGTGTCCCCCCCCCCCATGCCATCACTCAATGCACACCAGCCACTGTACCCCCCTGCCATCAATTGTCACCACTGTGCCATGCCAACAAACGCAGTTACCACTGTGCCATGCCATCAAATGCAGTCACTGTACCATGCCATCAATTGTCACCACTGTGCCATCAATCGTCACCACTGTGCCACCAATTGTCACCACTGTGCAACCAATTGTCACTGTCCAGACATCTATCCACCTCGGAGCTTTATATTATAACCTGCTGGGACTTGTAGTTCTCCATCGTCTCCTGGGGCTCAGGTGCATGCGATCCACCATCTTTGTTCAGTTTTTCTTACTGCTGGGACTTGTAGTCCCATAGATGGTGGATCGCATGCACCTGAGCCCCCCTCTCTCTAGGAGATGGAGAACTACAAGTCCCAGCAGGTTATATATATAAGGCTCCGATATGGATGGGTGTCTGTACATCCCTCTCTCTATATATACCACCTCGGAGCCTCTCTCTCTATATTATAATATATACCTGTACTGGGACTCGTAGTACCCCCTCTCTCATATATACTGTACTCTCTCTATATACACTGTACCCCCCTCTCAGGTGCATGCGATCCACTGTACCCATCCACCTCTCTCTCTCTAGCTATCTATCTATCTATCTATATATATATATATATTGTATCTCTATATATATATATAACCTGTACCCCCCTGGGACTTATATACTGTACCCCCCTCTCTCTATATATACTGTACCCCCCCTCTCTCTATATATACTGTATCCTCTCTCTCTCTATATACACATATACACTGAGCCCCCTCTCTCTAGGAGAAGATGGAGAACTACAAGTACCCAGCAGTCTTACTAATATATGACAGGCTCTGAGGTGGATAGGTGGGGATCAGGCAGTGCACCCCTCTCTAGATTTACTGTACCCCCCTCTCTCTATATATACTGTACCCCCCCCTCTCTATATATACTGTACCCCCCCTCTCTCTCTCTCCCCTGTACCCCCCCTCTCTATATATACTGTACCCCCCTCTCTCTATATATACTGTACCCCTTCTGCTTACCCCCCCTCTCTCTATATATACTGCTGGAGATGGAGAAACTTGCCGCCGCGCTGTAAACACATGTACCCAACTTCCAGGCCTCTCTCTATATCAGCGCAGCACAGAGGTACAGCGCCCCCCACTCCACTGCCCGCCAATCTCCTGCGCCGTTATCTTTTTTTTTTAGCCCTTCTGCCTAGTTGGCTGGTATTTCCCGCCACTCCCACATCAAGGGAGACAGACAGTTCCACCAGCCAACCAGGCGGAAGGGCTGAAAAAAAAACTCATCGCACGCCGCCGCCGGGTGTACCAAGATGGCCGATAGCTCCAGAGCTAGGCCAAAGCCGCAGCCTTTCCTAAGGTGGCGGCGGTGGCGGCTGCGGCGGCGCATTCCGCGGACGCCAGGATTTTGCCCCCCTGCAATTTTTCGCCCGGTGCAGGAGCCCCCCCGCTACACCAGTGCGTTCCGGTACGGGAAACCCACGTACTGGGCGCATGGGCTTTGAGAGGAATGCTGGTACTCTCCAGGGCCATTTTAAATGGAAGTGGCGCAAGTACTGAGTACCGCCGCGTTCCGGCAGCACAAAACCTAAATACACCTCTGGGTATAACATCAAGTACTGATCACCTTCTATACATGGATTCCATGGGATTTGTATCATACTCAGATTTTTTATTGAACCCAATAGACTTTGTTTTATGAATAAACTTTTTTACTCTTATATTAAAATGTATTCTTCTCAATTTTGGGCACCAATATAATCCCAATAATCCTGTTGCCGCTACTATCTATTCAATAGGGATGAGGTGCTGCATATCATAGTGTCACCTAATCTATCACTTGATATGAAAATGGTGTTCGTACCACACATGTGAGGTAAAGCCGGAAACGTTCGAGCGAGAGCAATAATTCAAGGCACTAGACCTCCCCTGGTTTTAACCACTTAAGACCAGCTTACAAGCATATACATCGGCAGAATGGCACGGACAGGCAAATCAACCTATATTTACGTCACTTTAAATTTGCCGGCGTGTGTGCTCGCCACGAGTTCCGTGACCATGCCCGTGGGACCTGCAGACTCGATGTCTGCCGGGTGCCCGTGGTCGTGTCACGGGGCTGAACAACGGGGGAACAGTCAATGTAAACACAACATCTCCTCGTTCTGCCAAGTGACTTGTCACTGATCGTCTGTTCCCTGTCATCACTCGTAGTCACGCCCCCTAACAGTTAGAATCACTCCCTAGGACACACATAAAGGCTCGCACACGCGATCGGTTCAAACCGATGAAAACGGTCTTAGGTTCGTTTTCATCGGTCCAAACCGATCGTGTGTAGGCCCCATCGGTCAGTTATCCTCCGGTCAAAAAACAGATGGCTTGCTTTAAAATTCAACCAATGGACGGCTAACCGATAGGTCAAAACCGATCGTTAGTACGCTCGCCCATCGGTTTGAAACCCGCGCATGCTCAGAATCCAGTCGACGCATGCTTGAAAGCATTGAACTTCATTTTTCTCAGCACGTCGTTGTGTTTTACGTCACCGCGTTCTGACACAATCGTTTTTTTAACCGATGGTGTGTAGGCACCTCAGTCCATCAATCAGCTTTATTGGTGAACCGATGAAAACGGTCCGTCGGACCGTTTTAATCGGATGGACCGATCTTGTGTACGCGGCTTAACTCCTTCCTAGCCCCCTACAGGTTAACCCCTTCACTGCCAGTTACATTTACACAGTAATCAGTGCATTTTTATAGCACTGATCGCTGTATGAATGTGAATGGTCCCAAAATAGCGTCAAAAGTGTCTGATGTGTTCGCCATAATGTCGCAGTCACGATAATCACCGCCATTACTAGTAAAAAAAAAATGCAAAAATTTATAAAAATGCCACAAAACTATCCTCCTATTTTGTAGCCGCTATAACTTTTGCACAAACCAATCAATAAAGCCTTATTGCGATTTTTTTTACCAAGAATATGTATAAGAATACGTATCAATGTAAACTTTTTTTTATTTTATATATTTTTTGGGGATATTTATTATAGCAAAACGTAAAAAATATATATATTTTTTTCAAAATTGTCACTTTATTTTTGTTTATGGCGCAAAAAAAAAAAAAGGCGCAGAGGTGAT
This sequence comes from Rana kukunoris, assembly GCA_029574335.1. Lineage (NCBI taxonomy): Eukaryota > Metazoa > Chordata > Amphibia > Anura > Ranidae > Rana > Rana kukunoris. Next base: position 12,432,990 of record CM056053.1, read on the forward strand.
CAAATACCACCAAAAGAAAGCTCAATTTGTGGGGAAAAAAAAAGGACGTCAGTTTTGTTTGGGAGCCACGTCGCGAGACCGCGCAATTGTCAGTTAAAGTGACGCAGTGCCGAATCGCAAAAAGGGGCCTGGTCATTTGGCAGCCAAATCCTCCGGGGCTGAAGTGGTTAAGTACCGAAGTTTGTTGCTATTCCACCAGCGTGAGTAATTTTAAAGTGTGACATGTTAGGTATCTATTTACTCGGCGTAACATTATCTTTTACATTTTACAAAAAAAAATAAAAAATATTATTGGGGTATATGTTGTGTTTTGTTTTTTAAATCATTAAAATGTATTTATTCCCAAAAAAGTTGCACAAATACAGTGTGAAATAAAAAAAAAATCGCCATTTTATTCTCTAGGGTCTCTGCTAAAATATACAGTACAGACCAAAAGTTTTCTTTATTTTCATGACTATGAAAATTGTAGAGTCACACTGGAGGCATCGAAACTATGAATTAACACATGTGGAATTATATACATAACAAAAAAGTGAGACAACAACTGAAAATATGTCATATTCTAGGTCCTTTTGCTTTGATTACTGCTTTGCACACTCTTGGTATTCTCTTGTCACCTGAAATGGTCTTCCAACAGTCTTGAAGGAGTTCCCAGAGATGCTTCGCACTTGTTGGCCCTTTTGCCTTCACTCTGCGGTCCAGCTCACCCCAAACCATCTCGATTGGGTTCAGGTCCGGTGACTGTGGAGGCCAGGTCATCTGGCGCAGCACCCCATCACTCTCCTTCTTGGTCAAATAGCCCTTCCCCCGCCTGGAGGTGTGTTTGGGGTCATTGTCCTGTTGAAAAATAAATGATGGTCCAACTAAACGCATAGCGGATGGAATAGCATGCCGCTGCAAGATGCTGTGGTAGCCATGCTGGTTCAGTATAAATCCCCAACAGTGTCACCAGCAAAGCCCCCCCACACCATCACACCTCCTCTTCCATGCTTCACAGTGGGAACCAGGCATGTAGAGTCCATCCGTTCACCTTTTCTGCGTCGCACAAAGACATGGTGGTTGGAACCAAAGATCTCAAGTTTGGACTCATCAGACCAAAGCACAGATTTCCACTGGTCTAATGTCCATTCCTTGTGTTCTTTAGCCCAAACAAGTCTCTTCTGCTTGTTGCCTTTCTTTAGCAGGGGTTTCCTAGCAGATATTCTACCATGAAGGCCGGATTCACACCGGAGTCTCCTCTTATCAGTTCTTCTACAGATGTGTCTGCTGCAAAAGGTGGCTACTATGAAGAACCTAGAATATGACATATTTTCAGTTGTTTGACAATTTTTTGTTATGTATATAATTCCACATGTGTTACTTCATAGTTTTGATGCCTCCAGTGTGACTCTACAATTTTCAAAGTCATGAAAATAAAGAAAACTCTTGGAATGGGAAGGTGTGTCCAAACTTTTGGTCTGTACTGTGTGTGTGTGTATATATATATATATATAATGTTTGGGGGTTCTAAGTAATTTTCTAGCAAAAAAAAGGATTTAAACTTTTAAACAAAAAGTGCCAGAAAAATCCTGATCGGCAGGTCTGATGCAAGAACTGAAGAAGTGATCGCTAGATGAGAATGGAGGAAGCTGAGAGGTTGTCCCACAATATTTCTTTCTTTTTTTTTTTAACAATGCACAAGTGAATATTAATTAAAGAATTATTTCTAACCTGGTGCTCCAGACACGCTCGTTCTTTCCCCTCTATGAACCGCTCGGGTAATTCGAGCTAATTATCTGCCGCTTTATTCTGATTTATGGCCTGAGCTGCGCTACATATTAACTTGAAGATAACTTGACAAGCATGTGCTGAGACTGCGCTGTCCCGCTACTTTCTGGAGATGAGATCGGTGAGATTACAAGATCAGTAAAATGGAATAAGCCAGGGATCTTTATCAGAGATATAAGTAGGGGAAGGCAGACGGGGCAGAGGCCTACGGTGTGCAGAACACAAGGGGCACCCTGGGGAAAGAAAAGTCACTTCTGAATATTAAAAAGCTATATCATAAATCAGTAAATGTTTTAAAAAAGTATCTTTTTTGTTTCTTTCTGCCTCCAGATAGAATTTCCTGAAATAAAAAAGGCAAGGTAATTGTCTCACTTTTTTTTTTTTTTTTGCAGACATCTACACAGAACTTGAGATCAAATGACTGATATCCACTGCAGGAAAAATGTATGATTGGAACACCAGGGGGTTAAAGGGTTTGAGGAGGGTAGGTGACACAGTGGGGTTGATTTACTTAAAGCAAATAGACGGCTGGTGCTCCAAATTTTGGCGGCGCAAACAAACTCTGAAAAAAAATCATCAATTGCAACCACTGTGCTCATCCATTGCAATCACTGTGCCCATCAATTGCAGCCACTGCGCCCATCAATTGCAACCTCACTGTGCCCATCAATTGCAACCACTGCACCTATCAAATGCAGACACTGTGTCCATTAATTGCAACCTCACTGTGCCCATCAATAACAGCCAATGTGCCAGTCAATCGCAGCCACTGTGCCCATCCATTGCAGCCACTGGGATCCCCCCGGTGGCATTTAACCAGCACTGCTCGCCTGCTCGTTGTCACATACCCAATCTTAGTGGCAGGTCAGGCAGTGGCGAGCTGTGGGAGGGACGGCGGCTCCTGTGTCCTCCACATTTCCGCCGTGCGTCTCTTCTTTCTTCCTGCTAGGCATCCAATAGGATCGCCTGTCCTTTTAACCAAGCAGGTGACGGGAATTAGACCCGCAGTTCCTAATTAGCGGAGAGTGTTAGAAAAGCGAATATTCGTGTGCCATTGCACACAAATATTCGCTTTTCTAACACTCTCCGGGCCCAGGCCCACCCTATTTTGAAGCCTAATAAGGTGCTTTAAAAAAAAAAAAAACACCCCCGCCACTGAAATTTTTTCAGGGGGGGGGGGGGGGCGATTTGACAGTGACAATACACAGTCGCATTTAACCCTTACTTCAAACGACCGAATAGCGCAGCTAAAATGATGGTTTAGAGCTTTACCAATAACGTGGCCAGCTGGCAGTGTAAAATAGCTCTTGAGATAATTCAGCTTCACTCTATGCCCATATAAATATATCCTAGAGAATGTACAGACCCCCCTTCAGCACAGATAGACCCCCCCATTCAGCACAGACCCCCCCATTCAACACAGATGGACCCCCCATTCAGCACAGATTCACCCCCTATGTGGACACACCCTGGAGGGGGAGGTGGCTTCACTCTGCTCGCTGTGCCTGTGTGGCATCTGGCCCGGGACCGCTCAGACAGCCCGCGGCTGCGAAAGAAGGGGTTGGTTGGTCAGGTGCAGTGGTGTCACCCCTTACCAGATCACCACCCCCCCTGCAATGCTACGGCCAGCAGCTCACCCCTCTCTCCCTGTTCTAACCTGCCTGTCACTGCGGCGCTCTTCACTCTTCAACACCTTCTTGATTTTCCAGGGGGGGGGGGTCAATTGCCCCCCCCCCCTTTGCCCTATGGAGCGGACGCCCATGGTCGGATGCCTGAATAGGGGTTGGCCGCGGTGGCCATAGATAGATTTGTGCTATGCATGAATCTATCCATGATACATATGGGGGGGTGGCGTGATAGAGGGGGCTGCGCCCATGCGCCCTTAATGGACGGGCCGCCTCTGCATTGCACACAGTTGCAGGGCGGTTGCAGTGTGGCCCCATCCATTTGCATGGGCCATGTTCGGTGGCATTTTCTTTTTTGTTGCAAAACATTGTGGCCAGGGTATGAGTACAGCCCTGAGGGGGCGGAAAAACTGCAGCGTAAGCGTCTGCTTTGACCATCCCCTGTGTGAGCGACTCCTAAGTCATTAAAAAACAGCAATTTCCAGCCCTATCATGTGAGATTTATTGTAACATTTCCTAAAAACTTTCTAGAAGAGATCACAGATTGGGTTGAGAAATGATCTTGGCAAATGTTCTCCTCAATCTGGCAAATTTGATTTTCAAAGGAAATATCACACGGCGTCCTACGCGTTTCGTGCCAAACTCATTTCCTTTTCTGCTTCCATAACGTCGTCTGATCAGGACTGAAGCTTTCTGTTTGATTTAAGGCATTGAAGTTTAATCTCTAGTTTAAAACTCAAACTTTACATTCCTTTAGAAAATAATTTTAGTTCTGACCATTAAAGGGGTTGTAATTTTTTTTTTTTAACTAACAAACATGTCATACTTACCTCCCCTGTGCAAGGGGCCCGATCCTCCTTTTCTCGGGTCCCCGGGTGGCTCTCCTGGCTCCTCCTCTTCTTGAGTGCCCCCACGCAGAGTCGCATTCCATGGGGGCACCCCAGCTCCAAATTATCCAAATGTTTTTTGTTCTTTTGGATTTTCGAATTTTCGGATTTTTAAACTTCTTTTCGGATTTTCGAATTTCAGATTTTCATTCTCTCGACTTTTTGTTCTTTTTGACAACTTGTTTTCTGAAATATACGTTTGGATGAAAAACTAAAAACAAATTCCATAGAGCCCCCCAAATTATCCAAATGTTTTTTCGATTTTTTAATTTTTCGATCTTATTTTAGAATTTTCATATTTTAGATTTTCATTGTCTCTAATTTTTGTTCTTTTTGAAAATTTGTTTTCAGAAATATTTGTTAAACGTTTTTTTTGCTAATTTGGATGCAAAGTTAAAAACAAATTCCATGGAGTTCTTTTGGGTTTCCAAATTTTCATTCTTTCAAATTTTCACATTTCAGATTTTTATTCTCTTGAATTTTTGTTCTTTTTGAAAATTTGTTTTTGGAAATATTTAATAAACGTTTTTTTCGCTAATTCGGATGAAAAACAAAATTAATTCCATGGAGCCTCCCTCCCCAACTCCAAATAATCCAATTTTTTTTGTTCTTTTGTATTTTCGATCTTATTTTCGGATTTTCATTTTTTGGAATTTTCAAATTTCAGAATCCCAATTTCAGAATTATCCAAATTATCCAACTGTTCTTTGTCCTTTTGGATTTTCAAATTTTCAGATGTTCAATCTTATTTTCAAATTTTTATTCTTTCGAATTTTCAAATTTCAGATTTTCCATTTCTCTCGAATTTTTGTTCTTTTTAAAGATTTGTTTTTGGAAATATTCATTAAACGATTTTTTGCTAATTTGGATGAAAAACAAAAAACAAATTCCATGGAGCCCCCTCTCCGGCTCCTTATTTTCGGATTTTCGAATTTTCAAATTTCAGATTTTCATTCTCTCAAATTGTTATTCTTTTTGAAAATTTGTTTTCGGATATATTCATGAACTGTTTTTTCGCTAATTCGCATGAGAAACAAAACAAAAAAATTCCATGGAGCCCCCCCCCCAGCTCCAAATTATCCAAATGTTTTTTGTGCTTTCAAATTTTTCGGATTTTCAATCTTATTTTTGGAGTTTTGAATTTATATTTTACATTTCAATTCTCTCAAATTGTTGTTCTTTTTGAAAATGTGTTTTTCGGAAATATTCATTAAACGGTTTTGTCACAAATTCAGATGAAAAACTAAAAACTAATTCTATAAAGCCCCCTCCCGGCCCCAAATTATAAACATTTTTTGTGATTTTCAAATTTTTAGATCTTATTTTCAAATTTTTAGATCTTATTTTCAAATTTTAAGATCTTATTTTCAAATTTTTTCGATCTTTCGGATTTTTAAATTTCAGATTTTTCAGATTTTTTTTTGAAAAATGGGTTTTTGTAAATGTTCGTTAAACTGGTTTTCGCTGCCGAGTCCTGCTGCTGCCTCCATTGACACAGACAGCAGAAATGTTTTTTGTTCTTTCCGATTTTTCATCTTATTTTAGAATTTTTGTTCTGTCGAGGATTTTCGAATTTTCAATCTTATTTTAGAATTTTTGTTCTTTTGAATTCTCAAATTTCGGATTTTCGTTCTCTCAAATTTTTTTGTTCTTTTTGAAAAAAAAAATCCTGAAAAGTTTGTGAATGCGGATGAAAAACAAAAATCAAATTCCATGGCCCCCCCCCGCTGGATCCAAATTATCCAAATGTTTTTGGGATTTTCAAATTTTTCGATCTTATTTTTGAAATTTCATTCTTTCAAATTTTTCAAATTTCAGATTTTCATTCTCTCTAATTTTTATTCTTTTTAAAAATTAATTTTCGGGAAATATTCAAATTTACGGAATTTCGATCTTATTTTCAGATTTTCGAATTTTCATTCTTTCAAATTTTCAGATTTCAGATTTTCGTTAAATTCGTTAAGCCTTTTTTTTCTAATTCGGAATAAAACTAATTGCACATGTCTAACGCGCATTAACGTAAGCACCCCTGCAACAAACCGTATCGCGAAGGTACGTTTCAGCCCTTTACATCGGCTTTAATTGCGCCACTCTTATGCCTCCGATGTTTTCCCAGCTGGAAGCTGTTGAGTTCCGAATGATTAGAAGCCGCGCATTTTTTCCGAGAGCCTCCGCCGCTCCATATGGTGATCATTCAGCCACGCTCGTTATTGTGCATTTTATCGAGCGGATTATACAGATGGTGGAATTCTGCGTTGCTTTAGCACTCTGGCTCCATTAAACACAATCACCAAGTTAGTTTTCATTCTGCATTGCGCCGACTCGCCCCCTCTCCCCTCCCGCCGCCGCCGCCGCCGAGCGCTTCCTGCTCCAAGGCTATGCTCCGAACATGCCGCTGGTCATAAACACGCTGATCCATCCCGAGCCTCGATGCACAGCTGTTTATCTGGACGCAACTCACTTTGATATAATGAAAGCGGATTTTATAGAACATATCGCCAAATTTAATTATGCCTTCAACACTTCCCCATGGATTCACCGATGACGGGGAGAGGATGGCAACGGGAAATGATTGAGTTTATCGCTTTGTTTCTAATCCATTGTTGACTATATCTGATTTAAAAAAAAAACACAGCTCTGTTTTTAACCACATTAGGGCCAGTTCACACTGCTGCGAATTTGATACGTTGCGATTGCTTAACCACTTAAGACCCGGACCAATATGCAGGTTAAGGACCTTTCCCCCTTTTTGCGATTCGGCACTGCGTCGTTTTAACTGACAATTGCGCGGTCGTGCGACATGGCTCCCAAACAAAATTGGCGTCCTTTTTTCCCCACAAATAGAGCTTTCTTTTGGGGGTATTTGATCACCTCTGCGGTTTTTATTTTTTGCGCTATAAACAAAAATAGAGCGACAATTTTGAAAAAAAAATAATATTTTTTACTATAATAAAGATCCCCAAAAAATATATAAAAAAAATCACAATCTATGAGCTTGCTGCACAACTGGACAGTGGTCACAATGCCATACAGAAGATAGTGGAAGACATAGGGGATTGGAAAATAGGTGCCAAGTAAGTACTTCAGTAGGTGACACCAGATATGAAGGCAATGAACGTGGAGAGAAAATTATCCAAAGGGGACAGATGATCTGGTGACAACTGTCTAAAGATTTGGCTTCCCTTCACTTTGAGGGGATTTCCGCTCACTTCCTGTTGCATTTCCAAGACAGGAAGTAAAATGAGGCAGACAGCAACAAATAACCTAATAGCATACCTCCTAAATGTCTGATATGTGACAAAGAGACATTCCTTTTCATTGCCACTGCTGTAAGGCTTATGACAGTGGCCAGGGCTGCTAGAAATCATAGGGCCCCCCCACAGCCTACCTGGCAGGGCCCCCCTCAAACATACAAAAACAAGATTTTCACTTAAAATATACTAAAGTCATTACACAAAGATAACAGGGAAGCTGTGTGAATTAGCCCTTTTGAAAAAAAAAAAAAAATTACATTTTTGAACAAAAACATTTAATAATTGTTTTTTAAAAAACGTTACAAATTATTATTATTTTTTTTCCCAAGAATTGTATTACATTTTACAAGGAATTAAAACACTACAGTATCTCTCCCTGCAGCAGCTAAAAGACGGTGGGAGGGAGAGAAACCATTTGTCAGCTGCTGCAGAGTCACATAGGGCATCCTGTAATTGCCCCTCCATCTAACTGCACTTATTTATTTATTTATTACTATGTGTTTGTGAAGCGCACATATACCACCAGTCGGTGGTGCCAAAACGCTTTGTGATAAATTGCCCGGATGTTCTGGCAAGGGTAGTATAAATAGACTGATTCCCTCTGCTGTTTGGGCCCCCTGTGAGCCCGGGCCCCCTACAGGAGGACTGGTGGTCCCCCTCTATCAGCGGCAGTGGCAGTAGGGGTTGTACACTCCACAAACCAACTGCTGACTTATTAAAGAACCCGGGAGTGTACCCACCCGGCGCCCCCTCCCTCCGCCATACTTCCTGGACTCCGATGTCCCACTAAGGTGACCACATGTCCCGGATTGCCCGGGACAGTCCCGCATTTTGCAGGTCTGTCCTGGGCACATTCATTTCAGGACAATACAGTGTCCCGGAATGAAACGGACACAGACACCTCCCCCCCCCCCAGGCTAATCTGATGTTCCCAAAAAAGGCCACCACATCACCGCTTTACTCACTGACAGTACTTGTCCTGGCCAGGATTGCCTGGAAGAGCACAGTCCCACCCCTTGCTTGTGATTGGAGAAATCATAAATCCCGCCTCTTGTGTCCAATCACTGTGCTGTGATTCGTTACAGCACAAGCTGATTTTTGGGAAGGGAGGGTGTCCCCGAATGGTAGTTTGGAAATGTGGTCACACATGGTGGGGATCAGGGCCGCCTTCAGGGGGGTACAGGCAGTACACCTGTAAGGGGCCCGGGGGTCCCCAGGGGCCCAGATGGGAAGCCCCTCTTTTTTTATTTATTTATTTATAAAAAATAAATATTTTTTTATAAAAATAAATATTTTTTTATAAAAATAAATATTTTTTTAATATATTTCCTTTTATTTTTTTATTAAAGGGCCATTTTTTTTCTTTTATTTTTTTTTAGAGGTCCGGAGGTCCACAGGGGCCCGGAGGCCCCCAGGGCCCCGGATGGCAACCCCCCCCCTTTTTTTTTTTTATAAAATTATAATATATTTTTTAATATATTTTTATTTTATTTTTTATTAAAGGGCCATTTTTTTAGGGGTCTGGAGGTCCCCAGGGGCCCAGAGGCCACCAGGGCCCCAGATGGCAACCCCCTCACTTTTTTTTATTTTTTTTTATAAAAAAATATATTTATTTAATATATTTTTCTTTTATTTTTCATTAAAGGGCCAAATTTTTTTCTTTTATTTTTTAAGAGGTCCGGAGGTCCACAGGGGCCCGGAGGCCCCAGGGCCCCAGATGGCAACCCCCCTTTTTTTATTTATTTTTTATAAAAATATATATATTTTTTTAATATATTTTTATTTTATTTTTTTATTAAAGGGACATTTTTTATAGGGGTCTGGAGGTCCCCAGGGGCCCAGATGACAACCCCCCTTTTTTTTAAAAAAAAAATGTTTTTATTTATTTTATTTTTATATTATAATTATTATTATTAAAGGGCCCAGAGGTCCCCAGGGCCCCGGATGGCTACCCCCCTTTTTTATTATTTTTTGTAAAGGGCCCCCCCCGCTTCTCAGATCGCGGGCTAAAGGGGGGCCCATGCCTGAAGCTGTGTAAGGGGCCCCAAAATTCATGATGGCGGCCCTGGTGGGGATTACCCGGTGCGGGGAGGGAGACCACCATCAAAATTGTGTAGCATGTGGCATTGGTATTACTGTAATTGAAATATGTGGCATTGTGCACACACACTCATACTTTCCACTTTTATATATTTGTGTGAGAACAAGTTTTCTCTCTTCTACCTAATAGACCTCAAATGGTCTTCCCAGAAAGGTGGAGGCTGATTTAGCCTCAAAGTGGGGCCTATTCTACATTACTTGCCAAGATTTTGGAATGGGATGAGCTCACATAAGTTTCTTGATCAGATTTCCACCAACTTTGGCCAATCAGCGTAGCATATGGCAATGATGTCATCATAAAGACCTAATTGAAATAGGTGACATAGGTCATGGACACGCCTATAGTTTCCACAAGGCTTTTATCTCTTATGGATTTGTGCTTTGCCTGAACAAGTCTTCTCTCCTACCTCATAGACCTCAAATTGTCTTCCACAAATCCTTCAAAGACCCGAGAATTGAATGTCTTTTGTGTTGCACACCTGAGGTCAGATCGATCCTTTCTGTAATCCTCATTACTCTCAGCCTTCGATTTCTTTTTTAGTCACCGCTACTTACTGAATCAACGTGGGTTTGTTCAACAATACATTTCTCCTCACTTCTGATGCATGCATCTCCAACATTGGTGGGCTTATATGTGGCTTTTGTTCGGATTAGGGTTGTCCCGATACCACTTTTTTAGGACCAAGTACAAGTACCGATACTTTTTTTCATGTACTCGCCGATACCGAATACCGATACTTTTTTTAATGTGTCCCCAAATGCAGCCATGTCATGTCCCCCACATAATGCAGCCATGTCATGTCCCCCACATATTGCAGCCATGTTATGTCCCCCACATATTGCAGCCATGTCATGTCCCCCACATATTGCAGCCATGTCCTGTCCCCCACATATTGCAGCCATGTCATGTCCCCCACATATTGCAGCCATGTCATGTCCCCCAAATATTGCACCCATGTCATGTCCCCCACATATTGCAGCCATGTCCTGTCCCCCACATATTGCAGCCATGTCCTGTCCCCCAAATATTGCAGCCATGTCATGTCCCCCACATATTGCAGCCATGTCATGTCCCCCACATATTGCAGCCATGTCATGTCCCCCACATATTGCAGCCATGTCCTGTCCCCCACATATTGCAGCCATGTCCTGTCCCCCACATATTGCAGCCATGTCATGTCCCCCACATATTGCAGCCATGTCATGTCCCCCACATATTGCAGCCATGTCCTGTGCCCCAAATATTGCAGCCATGTCATGTCCCCCCACATATTGCAGCCATGTCATGTCCCCCATATATGCAGCCATGTCATGTCCCCCACATATTGCAGCCATGTCCTGTCCCCCACATATTGCAGCCATGTCCTGTCCCCCACATATTGCAGCCATGTCATGTCCCACACATATTGCAGCCATGTCATGTCCCACACATATTGCAGCCATGTCATGTCCCCCACACATTGCAGCCATGTCATGTCCCCCACATATTGCAGCCATGTCATGTCCCCCACATATTGCAGCCATTTCATGTCCCCCACATATTGCAGCCATGTCCTGTCCCCCACATATTGCAGCCATGTCATGTCCCCCACACATTGCAGCCATGTCATGTCCCCCACATATTGCAGCCATTTCATGTCCCCCACATATTGCAGCCATGTCATGTCCCCCACATATTGCAGCCATTTCATGTCCCCCACATATTGCAGCCATGTCCTGTCCCCCACATATTGCAGCCATGTCATGTCCCACACATATTGCAGCCATGTCATGTCCCCCACACATTGCAGCCATGTCATGTCCCCCACATATTGCAGCCATGTCATGTCCCCCACATATTGCAGCCATGTCATGTCCCCCACATATTGCAGCCATATCCTGTCCCCCCACATATTGCAGCCATGTCCTGTCCCCCACATATTGCAGCCATGTCCTGTCCCCCACATATTGCAGCCATGTCCTGTCCCCCACATATTGCAGCCATGTCATGTCCCCCACATATTGCAGCCATGTCATGTCCCCCACATATTGCAGCCATGTCCCGTCCCCCATACCTGTAGTAGATGATGCCGCGTTAATCCCCGTGTATTGTAATCGCCGCATTACAGGCACCTTTCGTTTGAATTTTTAATGCCCGCCGCGTATAGACACTCCCCTTCTCGGGATTGGACGGATCCCCCGCAGAGGGGGATAGAGACAGGGGGCAATGGAGGCAGGGGGAGATTGAAGGCAGGGGGTGTTGGTGGCACCACAGAGGGGGATGGTGGCATCGCAGAGGGTGGGGATGGAGACAGAGGTTGTTGGTGGCACCGCAGAGGGGGATGGAGGCAGGGGACGATGGAGGCAGGGGGCCTGGGGGAGATTGGAGGCAGGGGGTGATTGGAGGCAGGGGGTAATGGTGGCTGCGGTGGCACCGCAGAGGGGGATAGAGACAGGGGGCAATGGAGGCAGGGGGAGATTGAAGGCAGGGGGTGTTGGTGGCACCACAGAGGGGGATGGTGGCATCGCAGAGGGTGGGGATGGAGACAGAGGTTGTTGGTGGCACCGCAGAGGGGGATGGAAGCAGGGGACGATGGAGGCAGGGGGCCTGGGGGAGATTGGAGGCAGGGGGTGTTAGTGGCAGGGGGTGATTGGAGGCACCACAGAGGGGGATGGTGGCATCGCAGAGGGTGGGGATGGAGACAGGGGTTGTTGGTGGCACCGCAGAGGGGGATGGAGGCAGGGGACGATGGAGGCAGGGGGCCTGGGGGAGATTGGAGGCAGGGGGTGTTAGTGGCAGGGGGTGATTGGAGGCACCACAGAGGGGGATGGTGGCATCGCAGAGGGTGGGAATGGAGGCAGGGGTTGTTGGTGGCACCGCAGAGGGGGATGGAGGCAGGGGGTGATTGGAGGCATGGGGCCTGGGGGAGATTGGAGGCAGGGGGAGATTGGAGGCAGAGAGAGATTGGAGGCAGAGGGAGATTGGAGGCAGAGGGAGATTGGAGGCAGAGGGAGATTGGAGGCAGAGGGAGATTGGAGGCAGAGGGAGATTGTGGCACCGCAGAGGTGGGTGAAGGCAGCGGGTGTTGGTGGCTGTGGGGGATGGAGGCAGTAAGCCCCAGACCATATTGCTGGTCAATGACCGGGCCACTGTGTCGCTTAAACTGACAATTGCGCGGTCGTGTGATGTGGCTCCCAAACAAAATTGGTGTCCTTTTTTTCCCACAAATAGAGCTTTCTTTTGGTGGTATTTGATCACCTCTGCGGTTTTTAGTTTTTGCGCTATAAACAAAAATAGAGCGACAATTTTGAAAAAAAATATATTTTTTACTTTTTGCTATAATAAATATCCCCCAAAAATATATATAAAAAACATTTTTTTTCCTCAGTTTAGGCCGATACGTATTCTTCTACATATTTTTCGTTAAAAAAATTGCAATAAGCGTTTATTGATTGGTTTGCGCAAAAGTTATAGCGTTTACAAAATAGGGGGTAGTTTTATGGCATTTTTATTAATATTTTTTTTTTACTAGTAATGGCGGCGATCAGCATTTTTTATCGGTACTGCGACATTATGGTGGACACTTTGGACACTTTTGACCCCTCTTTTGGACCATTGACATTTTTATAGCGATCAGTGCTATAAAAATGCCACTGGCAGGGAAGTTGTTAACACTAGGGGGCGAGGAGGGGGTTAATTATGTTCCCTGGGTGTGTTCTAACTGAAGGGGGGGGGGGCTAACTAGGGGAAATGACAGATCGCTGTTCATACATTGATGATCAGGCATTTCTCCCCTGACCGGACTGGGAGCTGTGTGTTTACACCTCCTGGTTCTCACTTTCTATCCAGCGATCGCGCCCGCTGGGCACGCGCGTCGGCATCAGGGGCAAGCGAGGGGCGCATCGGCGAGATGACGTATTGCTGTATATCTGCGGCGGCTGGTCGGCAAGCAGTTAAATCACATTGCTATTTGCCTAGCGTACTTGTTTGTAGCCTAAATACTGAAATATGCACCAAATTTTTTTTAATTTAGTAACTTTTGTGAAATGCTAGTAAAAACGTGGCTGCGCCAGCAAATTTCGGGTTCCGTGCCAGTAAATTTCAATCTGGTAGGTTGGCAACACTGATATCCACCAAGCATGTGGTGGTTTGGTTAGGTGTCCTCAAACCATTGGCTATATAATATATTTTAGGCGTGGAGTCAGATAATCCAGGAACAATCAAAGATGTCACTAGCACACCATGTTCAACCAAAAAAATAAATAATGTTTCATAGTCACTAAGGGTCTCTTTCTCAGACAGCAGTGACCTGATGTTTCTGCTGCCCGAGACAGAGGTCCTTATTAGCCTTTAGGCTGGGTTCACACTGCGACTTGAAGTCTGACATGTGTCTGACTTCAATGAACAGGAATCCGACTTCGATCCCCAACAATACCAGGAAATGTCTGGTATGAATCTTTAGAAAGAACTCCACGCCAGATTAAAAAAAAAAAAAAAGCATGGCTTCCCCCTCTAAGGCCTCGTACACACGAGGCAATCTATTTGTTCAAATCGGTCGGACCGACCGATTTGAACAAATCTGTCTGATAGGATTTTGGTTTGCTCGCGTGTACACACGAGCAAACCAAAATCCCCGCCAGCAGACGGCGCGCTGACGTGTCGGTGACGTTGACGCCGCCACGTCACCGCACCAGGAAGTAAAACACTTCCGCGTATGCGCCGAATCCATTTGGCGGCGGTGCGAGACGACATGTCTGCTGGTAAGTGTACTAACCAGCAGACATGTCGGGCGGACGGATTCCCACCCGATAGATTTCAAAGCATGCTTTGAAATCTGTCGGGTGGCCAAATCCGTCGGCTTGGCCGTACACACGATCGAATCTGTCTGCTGGGACGGTCTAGCAGACCGTTTCCAGCAGACAGATTTGATCGTGTGTACGAGGCCTAAGAGCATACCAAGCCTTTCAGTCTGGTATGTATTTTAAGGGGAACCCCCTACGCCGAAAAAAAGTGTGGGTGTTCCCCCAAAACCCGTACCAGACCCTTATCCGAGCATGCAGTCTGGCTGGTCAGGAAAGGACAAGGTGTCTTGGACCCCGCCCTGCCCCAGGGCATCCACACCGCCATGTTGAGGGCATGCGGCCCGGGGAGGTTCAGGGCACTCACTCGTCCCCACCTGCGTGCTTGGATAAGGGTCTGGTATGGATTTGGGGGGGGGGGGGTTCGCCTTAAAATCCATTCCAGACCAAAGGGCCTGGTATGCTCTTAGAAGGGGAACCCATGCCATTTTTTTTATTTGACATGGAGTTCTTCCTAAAGATTCATACCAGACAGTGGCTGGTATTGTCGGGGGTTCCAAGTCGGATCCCTGTTCATTGAAGTCAGACGCAAGTCAGAGCTCCCTCAAACTCAATGGATCCAAGACAGAACTCCTTCTTCTCCCCGCAAACGGAAAGACAAAAGCTTTCATGGATACCACCCACCATCCTCGGACAGATGATCACCCCAAGCACCAAAGTCAAAAGTCTCGGAGTCATCTTTGATTCTGAAATGTCGATGGATGCACAAATAGGATCAGTAGTGAGCGGATCACACGATCTCCTCCGACTGCTGCGTAGACTCATCCCCTTCATCCCAGAAGAAGACATAGCAGTAGTAGTTGGAACTATCATCAATTCCCGGCTCGACTACGCAAACTCCCTCTATATTGGACTACCTAAATATCACATATCGTGTCAACAAGCCATCCAGAACACGGCAGCCAGACTGGTAACGGGGAAAAACCCTGGGAATCCATCACCCCTTCACTCAGGACCCTTCATTGGCTAACCGTAAAGGATCGGGTCACATTCAAGACCCTCTGTCTCACCCATAAGTGCACACAAGGAAACGCGCCTCAATACTTGTGCGAGAAAATAAAGCATTACACCCCCAAACGAATTCTCCGATCAACCAACCAAAACCTCCTCCACATCCCCAAGTCCCGCTACAAATCGAAGGGAGAACGAAGATTTGCAGTCCAAGGACCACAGCTATTGAAAGCTCTGCCCACAAACATCCGCGTGGAAGAAAACCATCGGGCCTTCAGGAAAAAACTTAAGACTAATCTCTTCTGAAGGATAAGGACGGCACTGGATGGAAATAAGCGCCTTGAGGCGATTTAGTTCTCATTTGTAGCGCTATACAAGTTATTCACTCACTCACATGTCGGACTTCAAGTCGCAGTCCAAAGTAGTACGACTGTTGTGTCGTACCGGTGTGAACTCAGCCTAAAACATTAAAGTGGATTTACTAAATCCTTTGGTGCCAAAAAAGTGGTTCTTTTTTTTTTTTTTTGGTGATACTTTAGATTGTGATTTATGTTTTAATGGCGCCATCTGCCATTTCACCATGAATAACTGTATGGCGTGCGCTGATTTTTTTTATTTTTATTAAAGTGTTATGCCCTGTACACACGATCGGACCTTTGTCCGACCAAATTCATATCGGAATTCCCTAGGAGTAAAATAGAACATGTTCTCAATGTAAACTCCGATGTAATTCCTCGGAAATTCCAAAGGAAATACTCCGATGGGGCATACACACGGTCAGAATTTCCAATGAAAAAAGTCCATCTGATTTTTCTATTGGAAATTCCGATCGTGTGTACGGGGCTTTACTGCATAACAGCTGTTACAACAGTTATCCACCCTAACGCCCATTGTGATGTTTTGTCACAGCTTTATTGGCGGGTTTAATCTTGCCAGCAATTGATCTTGCTTTATGGGCAATGCCCTCAAGTTAAATTCTGGGGTCAGTCTAATGCCTGTCTGGCACTGATGGTAAGGACAGGCCTCTTAGCTGGGGCGTTGCTAGTTCTACAAAAGATCTGGGGCTAGAGCCCACAGCAGCGAAGTAAAGAAAGTCATAGGCCGCGTACACACGAGGAGACATGTCTGCTGAAAATGGTCCGCAGACCGTGTATTGTGTGAAGGTCTATTGATGATAATGTGTATTGTGAATTAACAGACAGCCTAAAGGTCAGGTGTCTGAATCATCAGCCGTAGTTAATTAGCTCATGTAAATTAGGTCAGAGCCGGAGTCAGGATGTCTACTAAAAGATGTGTATTGGGGCTCATTAGGTAAGCATTGTGTGATGTTGTGGGTGGAGTTGGGTCATTGTTCATTTGGTTATTGCAGTGTCCTAAATTGTATATAAGAGCTGTATTTCTCAATAAAGGGTCTCATTCCTGTTGAACCTCAAACAGAGCTGTGTCTCGTTAATGGGGGAATTCTTATGGGTCGTGTTCACCCGACTGTGGAGTGTCGGTAGCTGCCTTGTGTTCGGGAATGGAATATCCTAAACGGCTTTAACCCCTGTCCTATTTGGGGTGCTGTTACACCGAGGTTCCACTGTACCTGGCTTAATGATCATGGCATCTCTGTGCATGATTGGCCAACAAGCACGCCTGACCTAAACCCCATAGAGAATCTGTGGGGTATTGTCAAGAGGAAGATAAGTGACACCAGACCCAACAATGCAGAAGAGCTGAAGGCCGCCATCAAAGCAACCTGGGCTTCCATAACACCTCAGTGCCACCGGCTGATCTCCTCTATGGCACGCCGCATTGATGCCGTAATTCAGGGGTGGCAAACACAAGGCCCGCGGGCCACATCCGGCCCGCCAGGCCTTGTGATGTGGCCCGCGCAGCGGCCCCCGTCAGCAGGGGGGATCTCTCTCATCCGATTTTTTTACATTGCTGGCATCCACCGCTAGATGTCCACGGCCGGGCAGAGACAATGTCTCTGCCGGCCGCCATTTTCTTGAAGACCGCCGCCGGCGCTGCCGCTAGAGGTCTGCGGCCGGGCAGAGACAATGTCTCCGCCGGCCGCCATTTTCTTGAAGACCGGAGAGAGTCTCTGCTGGTGGTGGAACTCGGCTGGTGGGGACTCGGCTGGTGGGGGACTCCTGATGTAAAGGGGGGACTCGGCTCATGTTAGGGGGGGACTCGGCTCATGTAAGGGGGGGACTCGGCTCATGTAAGGGGGGGACTCGGCTCATGTAAGGGGGGGACTCGGCTCATGTAAGGGGGGGACTCGGCTCATGTAAGGGGGGGGGGGGGACTCGGCTCATGTAAGGGGGGGGGGGGGGGGGGGACTCGGCTCATGTAAGGGGGGGGACTCGGCTCATGTAAGGGGGGGACTCGGCTCATGTAAGGGGGGGACTCGGCTCATGTAAGGGGGGGGCTCATGTAAGGGGGGGACTCGGCTCATGTAAGGGGGGGACTCGGCTCATGTAAGGGGGGGGGACTCGGCTCATGTAAGGGGGGGGGGGACTCGGCTCATGTAAGGGGGGACTCGGCTCATGTAAGGGGGGGGGACTCGGCTCATGTAAGGGGGGGACTCGGCTCATGTAAGGGGGGACTCGGCTCATGTAAGGGGGGACGCCTGATGTTAAGGGGGGACTCGGCTGGTGGGGACGCCTGATGTAAAAGGGGGACTCGGCTGGTGGGGACGCCTGATGCAAGGAGAGACTCCGGGCTTCCACTGATTCTGCATTATGGTGAGTTGAATGATTTCATTTTATATCACAATGTAATATTAGAAATAATGTGCTTCGCACTACTGAACCCTGCGCTGCGTCCATATGCAGCGCAAGAAAACTTGGAGACTGCTCAGACTGAACACTATGGTGGAGTGCTGATACAACCGGCCCTTTGAGGGCAACCAAACTGCTGATGCAGCCCCCGATGAATTTGAGTTTGCCACCCCTGCCGTAATTCATGCAAAAGGAGCCCCGACCAAGTATTGAGTGCATACTATACTATACATGGACAGACTTCTCAGTAAGCCAACATTTCTGTATTAAAAAATCCTTTTTTTTTTGGTCTTATGTAATATTCAAATTTTCTGAGATACTGAATTTTGGGTTTCCACTCGCTGTAAGCCATAATCATCAGAATGAAAGAAAGAAATGCTTGAAATGTATCACTCTGTGTGTAATACATCCATATATAATATATGAGTTTCACTTTCTTTTTTTTGAATTACTGAAATAAAAAAACAGACAGATTTTTACGGTTGTGGGTTTAGTATCACTTTAAGGGCATATTCCAGGAAGACCCCTTCTTTAACCACTTAAGGACACCTTCACGCCGATATACGTCGTCAGAATGGCACGGCTGGACACAAGCGTGTACCTGTAGGTGTCGCTCGCGACCCAGTCCGAAGCTCCGTGACCGCGCCCGTGGGACCCGATCGCCGCAGGCGTCTCGTGATCGTTGTAAACACACCTTCCCTGTTCTTCATTGTGGCAGTGCCATTGATCGTCTGTTCCCTGGTATAGGGAAAGACGATCACTGACATCACACATCCAGCCCCGCCCCTCTACAGTTAGAAACATATATGAGGTCATACTTAACCATTTCAGCACCCCCTAGTGGTTAATTCCTTAACTGCAATTGTAATTTTCACAGTAAACAATGCATTTTTATAGCACTTTTTGCCGTCCCAAAAATGTGTCAAAATTGTCCGATGTGTCCGCCATAATGTCGCAGTCATGAAGAAAAACGCTGATCGCCGCCATTAGTAGTGAAAAAAATATTAATAAACATGCCATAAAACTATCCTCTATTTTGTAAACACTATGGCCCAGATTCAGAGAGAATTGGATTCTCGTAGCGTATCAGAAATACACTACGCCGCCGTTTTTTACCTGGCTCTACGTGGAATCCAGGTAGATTTTGTCCAGTAAACGACGGCGGCGTAGTGTATTTCTCCCGTCGCAATCCATCTAGACGAGTAGGGGGCGTGAAGGATTTAAAATAGGCGCGTTCCCGCGGCGATCGAACTGCGCATGCTCCGTTCGCAAATTTCCCGCCGTGCATTGCGCAAAATCACGTCGTTACGGCATTCGTTGTTTGAGTAGCGTCGTTTGCGGACATTTCTATTCCCGAACGAGTTACGCAAAAAAAAAAAAAAAAAAAATTAAATTCGACGCGGGAACGACGGCCATACTTAACATGGGCTACGCACCGTTAGACCAGCAAAAAGCTGGTCTAACAGTACGTATAAAAAAACAGACGTAAGCGATTGCGAAGACCGCTCGTATCTTCGTGGATCGCCGTAAAAACACATTTGCATATCCCGACGCATGAAAACGACGCAAACTCCTCCCAGCGGCCGCAAAAATATCGCAGCGTAGATCCGAAGGCTTACGAAGACGTAAGCCTCTCGGATCGAAGCCCGAAGCCGCCGTATCATGGTTTGAGGATTCAAACTAGTGATACGGCGCGCAAAATTTGAAATTACTCCTGTCTAACACCAGTTACACAGGCGTAATTGCTTTATGAATCTGGGCCTATAAATTTTGCGCAAACCAACCGATAAACGCTTATTATGATTTTTTTTTTTTTACCAAAAATAGGTAGAAGAATACGTATCGGCCTTAACTGAGGAAAAATAAAAAAAATTATATATTTTTGGGGGATATTTATTAGAGCAAAAAGTAAAAAATATTGATTTTTTTTCAAAATTTACACTCTTTTTTTGTTTATAGCGCAAAAAATAAACACCGCAGAGGTGATCAAATACCACCAAAATAAAGCTCTATTTGTGGGAAAAAAAGGACGCCAATTTTGTTTGTTTGGGAGCCACGTCGCACGACCGCGCAATTGTCAGTTAAAGCCACGCAGTGCCGAATCGCAAAAAGGGGCCTGGTCCTTAACCTGCATAATAGTCCGGGGCTTAAGTGGTTAAGTACCAAATAATTCCCTGAGAATATTCCCCGCTCCGCTGGTTTAAAATGGTATTTGTAACAAATAAAGAAAAAATTGAATTGGTTCGTCTTCATGTCTCCGGAATCCATAATCACTGCATTCAGCGGGCCAATAAAATAAATTCGGAGAATGAAAAATGATCGGAAAGTGCTTAATGTATTTTTGAAATGCGCTCATTCTTGGAGGTGACGGTCCAGTTCAATTATAGAGAAGCAATTTGGACGGCATTCATTTTGGGATATTAAAAAAAGTAAATGAATAGGATTAAAAATTGCTTTCCTAAATAATGTGGTTAAAGGGGAATGATATCTAAATCTTCAGGCAGGCCAGGAAATGTCTTTTGTGTTTTGGTTTTATCATTTCTTTTCGCTAAATAATTTTTTTTATATTTTATTCATTTATAATTTATTTTCACTAAACTTCACGTGGAAAAAAAAAAAATTCTATACATTTCCTGTACGTTAACCACTGCCGACCGCCGCACGAACATTTCCATCGGCAGATCGGCACGGACAGGAAAATAGCATATATACGCCCCTATAAATTTGCCGCTGTGTGGGCGCACGCCCCTGCCGCGAGTTTCATGACCGTGCCCATGAGACCCACGGACTCGATGTCCGCCGGTGTCCAGCAATCGTGTCGTGGAGCTGCAGAACGGGGAGATGCTTATGTAAACAAGCATCTCCCTGTTCTGCCTAGTGACAGGACGCTGATATTGCCAAAAGTATTGGGACACCTGCCTTTCCACGCACATAAACTTTAACCACTTAAGACCCGGACCAATATGCAGGTTAAGGACGTTGCCCCTTTTTGCGATTCGGCCCTGTGTCGCTTTAATTGACAATTGCGCGGTCGTGCGACGTGGCTCCCAAACATAATTTGCTTCCTTTTCTCCCCCACAAGTAGAGCTTTCTTTTGGTGGTATTTGATCACCTCTGCAGTTTTTATTTTTTGCGCTATAAACAAAAATAGAGCGACAATTTTGAAAAAAAAATCAATATTTTTTACTTTTTGCTAAAAAAAAAAATCCCCCAAAAAAGACATAAAAAAACGTTTTTTTTCCTCAGTTTAGGCCGATACGTATTCTTCTACCTATTTTTGGTAAAAAAAAATAAAAAATCGCAATAAGCGTTTAATGATTGGCTTGCGCAAAGTTTATAACGTTTAAAAAATAGGGGATAGTTTTATGGCATTTTTTATTAATATATATTTTTTTTTACTTCTAATGGCGGCGATCAGCGTTTTTTTTTTTTCGTTCGCAAAAAAAAAGGGGGGTATTCCGGCGCTCGTAATGACTTGATGCCTGGGAAGCAACAGTGATGATGGTAACTTGAACCGTACCTATAGATAGGGTCTCACGGATGAATGAACTATGAGGAGGCAGCCTTCCTATAGAGCAGTGATGGGGGAGCTTGGCACCCCAGATGTTTTGAAACTACATTACCCATGATGCTCGTGCACTCTTCAGTGTAGCTGAGCATCATGGGAAATGTAGTTCCAAAACATCTGGAGTGCCAAGGTTTGCCATCACTGCTATAGAGGGTGTCCATGACCTCTGTCGGCAGTTGAAGAAAAGAGGAGGGGGTGGAGGCGCCAACTCAAAAAATTAACTTTAAAAGAGCATTCTACTGAAATGTGAGTATAAAAGTGTATACTCACAGGTTCGCTGGGAGTAGTAGTCCTTCTGGGTGTCTGTTAATCGGTGTGTGCCATTCCACAGGCTCTGGTGATGTCCGCACAGCTTCTCAGTGTGGATGGGTCATGGAAGCTCCTTGTTGACCAGCGTGGAACGCGGAAGCGGAACAGGTGGTGACGTCACAGGGCACAGCGGGGATAGCAGGCATACGAGGAAGGGAAGTATCAGGCTACGCGCTCGAGGCTCACAGCTCCTTCTACTGGCCTCTTTTTTTTTCACGACTGCGACATTATGGCGGACACATCGGACAATTTTGACACAGTTTTGGGACCATTGTCACTTTCACGGCAAAAAGTGCTATAAAAATGCACTGATTACTGTGAAAATGACAATTGCAGTTTGGGAGTTAACCACTAGGGGGCGCTGTAGGGGTTAAGTGTGACCTCATATGTGTTTCTAACTGTAGGGGGGCGGGGCTGGATGTGTGACGTCATTGATCGTCTTTCCCTATATCAGGGAACAGACGATCAATAACACTGCCACTGTGAAGAACGGGGAAGGTGTGTTTACACTCACCTCTCCCCGTTCTTCAGCTCCTGTCACCGATCGCGGGACACCGGCGGCGATCAGGTCCACGGAGCTTCGGACCGGGTGGCGCACGCACGACCCACGGCTGGGCCCCTAATGTGACGTACCTGTATGTGCCTGTGCCCAGCCGCGCCATTCTGCCGACGTATATTGGCGTTAGGCGGTCCTTAAGTGGTTAAGGAGGGTTGGGCTCCCTCCAGTTATCTGCCCTTCATCTTTCCATCAGCTCCCACTGTGGAATTACAACCACCCACTCATGTTTTTAAGACAATCCCTACAAACAAAGTATAAATTGTATGGAAGAGGCTTACACCATCCTATGAAGAGGAAGACCCATTTGCGCAGCTTGTCCGTGGAGTAGGTCATCACTATGGCAGTATGGAGGTAACAGCCTTCCACAAACATCCAGAAGAAGTTGGTGACCACAAAGTAATTGTAAATCGTTGTGATACATCGACACCAGATCTGGAAGAGAAGACAGGAGTTGCATTTAACCACTTAAGGGCCGAGCCTTTTTCTGAGATTTGTTGTTTACAAGTTAAAAACATGTTGTTGTTTTTTGCTAGAGAATTACTTAGAACCCCCAAACATTATACATTTTTTTCCTAACACCCTAGAGAAAAAAATGGCGGTCGTTTCAATACTTTCTGTCACACCGTAGTTGCGCAGCGGTCTTAAAAGCACACTTTTGTTTTTAAATAGACTTTTTTAAATAAAAAAATAAGACAACAGTAACGTTAGCCTAATTTTTTTTTATATTGTGAAAGATGATGTTACGCCAAGTAAATTGATACCCAACATGTCATGCTTCAAAATCGCGCCCGTTCGTGGAATGGCGACAAACTTTTACCCTTAAAAATCTCCATAGGCGACGTTTAAAAAATTCTACAGGTTGCATGTTTTGAGTTACAGAGAAGGTCTAAGGCTAGAAGTATTGCTCTCGCTCTAACGATCGCAGCAATACCTCACGTGTGTGGTTTGAACACAGCTTTCATATGCGGGCGCTGGTCACGTATGCGTTCGCTTCCTCACGCGAGATCGGCGGGACGGGGCGCATTTAAAATTTTTATTATTTTTTTCTTATTTATTTTACATTTTATTTTTATTTTTTTACACTGTTCTTTTAACAAAAAAAACTTGTCACTTTTATTTATATTACAAGGAATGTAAACTTGTAAATCCCTTGTAATAGAAAACAAAAGCATGACAGGTCTTCTTAAATATGAGATCTGGGGTAAAAAAAAAAACTCACATCTCATATTTACACTAAAATGCAATAAATAAATAATAATAAAAAAAAAATGCAAAAAAAAAGAGCTATGGGTGAAAGTGATGTTTTGACGTCGTTTCCACCCTGCTATGGTATGGAGATGGGTGGGGGCCATCTTCCCCTCACTCGTCTCCATACCCAGCCACATCAAGGACCCGATCGCCTCTGCCGGTACGGATGACTCCGGTAAGCGGAGGAGGGCAAGGGAGAGCGTCTGGCCCCTCTCCAGTCGCCGATAACGGTGATCTTGCAGCGAATCCGCGGCAGAGACCACCATTATCATAAACTGGGCCGCCGCCTGAAGATGAGGATACTGGGGGTTATGGCAGCTAGCTGCTACCATAACAGAGATGTCCCTCTTCAAAGTGCCAATGTACATAGTCGTGCGGCGGTCCGGAAGTGGTTAATAAGTCGCTGGGTTCATTTGAGCACAAAAAAAGCCTAAAACCAATGGCTGGTCGGTAAGTTGAATCTTTGGTTTCGATTGACATGCGTCGCCCTTCCATGTGCCCCTTGCTGCAAAGGCCAGTTATAGGTGGGGGCGTGGTCCACCAGCCTAAAACAAATGCAGCCATTACAATTAAAGGTTTGGAAAGCTGCAATATTTGTCATTTTTGGTTTAGCCGCTTGCCTAACGCAGATATTCATCTGCAGAATGGCATGGGCAGGCAAAGCAACGTATATATACATTGCTTTGAATCCTGCCCCCTAGCGGGCACCCACCGCCGTCTCCGTGACTGTGCCCGCTGTACCCCGTGGACTCGATGTCTGCCGGTGTCCCGCGATCATGTCACAGAATGGCAGAACGGGGGGATGCCTTTGTAAACAAGGCATCTCCCTGTTCTGCCTAGTGACAGGACACTGATTGTCTGCTTCCTCTCATTGGAAACAGCGATCAGTGACGTGTCACACGCAACAACGCCCTGTAAAAGTTAGAATCACTCCCTAGGACACACTTAACCCCTTGATCGCCCCCTAATTGTTAACCCCCTTCACTGCCAGTCACATTTACACAGGAATCAGTGCATTTTTATAGCACTGATCGCTGTATAAATGTGAATGGTCCCAAAATGGTGTCAAAAGTGTCCATGTGTTCACCATAATGTTCATAAACAAAAAAAAGGTAAAATTTTTTTATAGTAAAAATGCCATATATGGGCCAGATTCAGGTAGAGTTGCGCTGGAGTATTTCGATATGCGCCGCGTAACTGTGAAGATGCGCCGTTGTTTCTATGTGGCTGTACCCACCAAACTAGATGCGCCCGAAGACGCGCCATTTCCGACCGGCGGAACGTTCCGACGCCAGAGTATCGTCATCGCTTAATTTCGCTGGGCGCATCAGTCGCGCCTATTGATTTCCCCTGCAAATATGCAAATGAGGGAGATTTCCGAACGGATAAGCACCATACGCTGGCTACATGCGCCGCGTGTATCTCGTCCGTCCGGCGCAAAGTTATTTCTACAAAAGGCTGCTTTATCTTTACTCCAGACGGTCAGAGGTCAGCAGGAGAGCAGCTACAGCAGCGTTACCGACGATAGGAGCTAGCTGAACAACCACACGTGCAAGGACAACACCTCTGTGTGCCAACATGCCAGGGGCAATTGTGGTCCTCGAACTACTGATGGGTCCCCCGGAACGAAGGAGGCGGGCACGTGAGAGGATATACCGCACACGTATGAGCCTCTTTGGCATGGGGGATGAGGAGGTGTATCGCCTCTTCAGATTCAGCCCAGATGCAATACTTGAACTAACCACAACCAGGGCCGGTGCAAGGATTTCTGCCTACACAAGCGAAGCTCCATTTTGGCGCCCCCCCCAACGGCCACCCACCTCCCTTGCAAAAATGTTTCTTTCATTACATGCCAGACGGTGCCCCATTACATGACCAGACCGTGCCCCATTACATGACCAGACCGTGCCCCATTACATGACCAGACCGTGCCCCATTACATGACCAGACCGTGCCCCATTACATGACCAGACCGTGCCCCATTACATGCCAGACCGTGCCCCATTACATGCCAGACCGTGCCCCATTACATGCCAGACCGTGCCCCATTACATGCCAGACCGTGCCCCATTACATGCCAGACCGTGCCCCCATTACATGCCAGACCTGCCCCCATTACATGCCAGACCTGCCCCACCAGACCGTCCGTGCCCTTACCTTATTCCATGTGAATCGCGGCTGTACGATTTTTCAAAAGCCGCGCCTCCGACGTCTTCTGTTCCGTGATAGGCGGAACATTCAGCTTTCCATGAGGCACTGTGTTCAGTGTTCGCCTATCACGGAGGCTCTCTCGTCCGAGGACGAGAGGGCCTCCGTGATAGGCGGACACCAAACCAGGACGAGAGAGCGCCTCCGTGATAGGCGGACACTGAACACAGTGCCTCCTGGGAAGCTGATTGTTTCCGCCTATGACGGAACAGAAGACGTCGGAGGCGCGGCTTTTGAGAAATCGTACGGCAGCGATTCTGGTCATTTTTTCGCCCCATCCCAGGCTGCGGACCTGCCCGCCCCCAAGCGGCCGCTTGGTCCGTCTGGTGGTTGCACCGGCCCTGACCACAACCCTGCAGGAGGACATCACCAGCAAGACACACCGCTCACATGCAGTGCAGCCACTGGTGAAGGTCCTGGCAACACTTCATTTCCTTGCAAGTGGCTCATTCCAGCGTACAAGTGGAGTGGTGGCTGGGATGTCACAGTCCTCTATGAGCAGATGTGTGCACCAGGTTGTCCCTGCAATCCTCAGACGCATGTCCAACCACTTCATCAGACCCACCACTGAGGAGCTGCGACTGAAGGCAATGACAAATTTCTACAACATTGCCAGATTCCCACGCACCGTGGGGGCCATTGATTGCACACATGTGGCCCTACATCCCCCCAGTGCCACAGAGCACATATACCGCAATCGGAAGCATTGGCATTCCATCAACGTACAGGTGATAGCTGATGCCCAACGCCTCATATGGCACGTCCGTGCCAAACACCCCGGGTCCAGCCATGACAGTTTCATATACAATCAGAGTCCCATCCCAGCAGAATTCGAACAGAACATGTATGGGGACAGCTGGCTGGTTGGTGAGTGACAAGGGAGTCAGGCATGACTATCCCCTCCCGTGATGCACAACAGAAGTCGCACATGCATGACTAACATTCTCCTGTCTTTTACCTTACAGGTGACTCTGCATATGCATTGGGACCCCATCTAATGACTCCTTTCCGGAACCCCCAAACCAGAGGAGAGAGAAAATACAATGAAGCACACATCAAAACCCGTGCAGTGGTGAAGCAAACATTCGGGCTCCTGAAGTCCCGTTTCCGATGCCTGGATAAGTCTGGGGGGACCCTATTGTATTCCCCTACCTTTGTGTGTCAGATCATCGCTGCATGTTGTATTCTGCACAACTTTGCTATGAGAAAAGGCCTGCATATTGACATACGTGATGACCTGACCCCCGACCCACACAGTCCCCACCTGCCAGAGGAGACCCAGTCTGCTGATGGAAGAGCAGTCAGGAGGGTCCTCGCCGTAGGCATCTTTGGACAATAAACCAAAACATTAATTACACAGACAATGCACGCGTGTACACCACTGATGTCCCTAGCTTTTAAGCGCCCAGCGGAACGCATTGCGCTGACGTTTCCCGGGAAGTGGTGCCGACGGAAGTTGTGAGCATGCGCACAAGGGGGCGAGTGGAGCCGCACTCACTGCACATGCTCCGTGGATGATGCACTGAACGTAAGCCTCTGCGCTGGGCTCCGCCCATCATTTACATATGATCACACCCACTTCCACTTGCGTCGGGTTACGCCAGCGCATTAACGTTACTCTGGCGCAAGTTTACGCGCAACTGCTATGTGAATAACAGTACTTGCGCTGAAAGGGTCTTCAGAGTAACGTAAATGAGAAGCGTTACTCTGGAGCAAAGATGCTCCCATCTACCTGAATCTGGCCCTATATATATATATAGCTCTACTTGCGTAAGAGCTGCTGGATTAAATTTGGGCCTTGCACGTTACCTTAACATTCATTGCCTAGGGGAAGAAAGTCTGTAAAGAACTCGGTGTCCACACAAGTTATAAAACCTTTAGCGCGGGGCGGCACTGTGGGTTGTTACACCTCGAACACATAATCCCCGCAGGACAGACACTGGCCGAATGAATGTAGTTGCACGGCCAGTCCCTCACATTTAGGGCACAGCATGCCCAGCGCCTCTACATCTCTACTCGTGTACAAAATAAAGCATCTGCGTGGCTTCAGTCGTATCCCAGTATCTGTCAGCCGGGCTCCGGATGGCGTGGCACCCACAGTGGTGGGCATGGAAAGCACTCTAGGACCGACATGGATGGTGCCCACGAGTATAGCGACATGGCTGCTTTCCGATCCTCTCACTTGATCTAGCAGCTCCTAGTATTTGGCGCCAGACACACTGATGCGTCACACAGCAGGCGGGGACTCCTCCCCCTTTGTCTTCGTTTCTTTCTTTTTGGCACGTAACCCGCGGGCTTTCCTGACTTCGCCCATGACCTATGCAGTTAACAAAGTGATCTGTACCCTTAACCCCTTTCTTTCAAAGCACAGTCCAACACCTTCTTGATTGCAGACTTTCAATAAAGCACACAGAAAACTTTCAGTCCAGTTGCGGGAGGTAACGGCAAATATCCCGGACGAGCCCCCATGTGTAGCACTAACCCTGTAGGAGCTGCTGGATTAGATTTGGGCCTTGCACGTTACCTCAACATTTGTTGTCTAGGGGAAGACAGTCTGTAAAGAACTCCAGTGTCCACACAAGTTGTAAAACCTTTATCTGTTTTATTTTTCTCATAACTTGTAAGAAATAGAAGGATGGAGGAGTAGGGGAGGGTTCAGGCGCATAGTACAGATCACTGGGAAAAAACGTCTAAGTTCCAAAAGGTCACTCACCATAAGTGGGTATTGCTCACCCGGATAGGCCCCTCTCACCTGGCCTAACAGCCGAGATGATGCACGGACAATGATCAGTAACAGTCTCTGCCACAGACTGGTTGCAAACAAAAGTGAACAGTCCGGAATCCTCTGCCACAGGATTTGGTACCTGAACTTCCAGCCTTAAAGTCTTAGCCCCCTTTCACACTTGTATGACTTCAAAGTCACACGATTTTACCGCGATTTCGGGGCCGTGACTTTACCGTGATTTTGCCGCGATTCGCGGCCGTGATTTCAATGAATGCCTGTGTAAGTGGCATCAAAATCGGACCAAAGTAGTGCAAGGACTACTTTGAAGTCGGCACTACTTAAAGTCGTGCCAGTAAGAATGGAAGTCATTGAAAATAATGGAGAATGACTTGTCATACGATTTTGCAGTCCAAAATCGTGGGACAAGTCGTATAAGTGTGAAAGGGGACTTAGAGCCTTTAAGCCAACTCGGCACACTGTAAGGTTTCACAGACTACGGTGCATTCTCCAATAAGGTTACCAGGCCTCTCCCAAAGTACTAGCCTTCCACTCGGTCCTTTCCGGGACAGGTCCTCCCCTGGTTTCCTCCATTGAGCGGCTTCTTCCCTCAGGAAAGACAGCACAGGTTCACCCTCAGAGTGTAGGCCCCAGTCGGCCGAGGCCAAAAATCGTACAGCACCCTCCTCACGCCAGGAGGGCCACGAGGCGAAGAAGGACCCCCAAAAATGGTGTCTGCTCCTTAAGTATCCCTCTTCAGCATGCCCAGCGGGGAGACCACTCCCAATGGGCTGTTCCCGGAGAAAGAAACCCAATACACCCTGACCTGCTTGAGCTCCAACATTGGCCTATGGGAAATACCTCCAAGCACAGCCAAAGCCGGAAAAGAGGCTGATTTAGCCCTAATTAAAAGTCTGTGCTAATTATCCGCTCAGACACCCACTAAACTTAAACATAGCACCTGGTCATCGGGAGCGAGGCGCTACATTTATTGTAGCAAAATGTACAAAATATTCCCAAAATTGCCGCTTTATTTTTGTTTATAGAGCAAAAAATAAAAACCGCAGAGGTGATCAAATACTACCAAAAGAAAGCTCTATTTGTGGGGGGAAAAAAAGACGTCAATTTTGTTTGGGAGCCACATCACACGACTGCGCAATTGTCAGTTAAAGCGACACAGTGCCGAATTTGCAAAAAGTGGCCTGGTCATTTGGCAGTCAAATCCTCCGAGGCGGAAGTGGTTAATACCACTTTAAACATATTTTTTAGCCCTATATCCCGGGATGGGTTGATTATTTTGCGTTTCATCACATGTCCTTTTACCCAAAACTAAAATACAAAAGAAACCAATTACCGGTTCTTTTCTTTCCACCAAACTAACTTCTTTTTGTAAAGACCATTATCTGTTCTTAGTCCTTTATCTATTCTATCATCTGAACAAAAGCCACATGTGAGCCCACCAATGTTGGAGATGCATGCATCAGAAGTGCGCGCGGAGAAATGTATTGTTGAACAAACCCACGCTGATTTGGTAAGTAGGGGTGACTAAGACGAAGACTGAAGGCTGAGAGTAATGAGGATTACAGAAATGATGGCTCTGACCTCAGGTGTGCAACACAAAAGGCACCCAGTTCTCGGGCCTTTGAAAGATTTCCTTGGAGGCCATATGAGGTCTATTAGGTAGAGAAGAGAAAACTTGTTCAGGCAAAACAGAAATCCATTAAAGATAAAAGTCTTATGGAAACTATAAGAGAGTCCATGCCATATGCCACACATTTCAATTAAGACTTCACAGTGACATCATTGCCACATGCTACGCCGATTGGCCAAAAGTTGGTGGAAACCCGATCATCAAACCTATATGACGGCCTTTCTCAACCTTTTCAACACAGAGGAACCCTTGTAATGTCTTGACTACTGTATAACAGATGTACTTCCTTCCCTTAACCCTTCTATCCCCTTATAACTTATCTAAATACCGAGACCACACCAGGGGGCTGGAGAAAACATGGCCGTAGCAGCCTCCTTTATTAAAATCTATTTAGATTAACATTGAACATCAAAACTCAGATCTCTAAAGCCTAGTGTCCAGGGCTGTCTTAATAGCATCATGGGCCCCTGGGCAAAGTAGCGCTCTGGGGCCCCGCCTACAATGGAGACAGTGCATGTAAACAGAAATCAAGTAGGTAGAAGTTAGGGGATATCTTGGGGTGTAGAGGGGTCAGAGTGCTGGGGGATAACTGGGATGTAGAGGGGCAGCCTGGGCTGCCCCAATTTCGGAGCAGCCCAGGCTCAAGGACCAGCTGCTTTGGGGAAAGGGCAGGGGCCCCCCATGCAGCTGGGGCCCCCGGGCAGTGCCCAGGTGTGCCCTCTCATTAAGACAGCCCTGCTAGTGTCACTCTCTGCAGGGAAACCTCACTTAACTTCCATGTATATTATTGCACTGCCGCTACTGTGCCAACCAATTGCCGCTACTGTGCCAACCAATTGCAGCTACTGTGCCCATCAACTTCTGCCAGTGTGCATCCCTCTCTCACCCCGGCACTTACCTTGTCTCGTAGGGCAGCGGTTCGCAGTGGCCTCAACACTCCTCAATGTCTTCTCCTGTCCTCTCTTCCCGTCCTCTGCTAGGATTGGATGCCTGATAGGCGGCGTCCAATCACAGTGCCTGTCGTTTCAGCCAGTCAGGTGACAGGTAACAGACCCGAGCACCTGATTGGCTGAGAGACGGTTCAGTGTTAGGAAAGCAATTCATTCACTTTCCTAACAACGCTGAGTGAACAGCGAGAGCCCAGCATGGCGCCCACTGTTTACCTTTTTGGATGCCTATCAAGGCCTACGGCTCTAATCAGGTGCTTCCAAAAAATACCCCACCGCTGTAATTCAGGTGCCTGGCGCCCAAAAAGGGGTCGGGCACATGAATAGGGGGTGGCAGCGGCGATCATAGATAGATTCATGCAATGCATAAATCTATATGTGGTGAACGAGAGGTGGCAGGAGAGCGGGGGCGGCGCCCGTGTGCCCTTTATGGACGCACCGCCACTTACATATACTTGAGCTGATTGATCGTTCTATTGCTTTGTCCATGGCAGTCCAATGCAATGGCAGTTACGTACACAGAATGGTCATACCTCATTCTTCTCATGAATGTTGTGGTCAATCATCTGAAGGAGGAACCACATGATATTCCGGAGGATGAAGGTTGTGATTAAATTCCAATGAATAATGTTCCGAAGGCATCTTATACTCCTGGAAACAATAAAAGATGAAATTCTGATAAAGCAGAAATTATACTTTTATAGTATTGGAAACATCAAAGTAATAGAGGCTGGTGGAAGGTTAGATCCAGAGGCGGCTCTAGACTTTGTGAGGCCTTAGGCAAAACTTGACATGGGGCCCCACTCACACCCATGATGGGAAAAATAATTCAAGGACAAGAGCCTCTTCCCCACAACCCTGGCCGGCGGTTGTGGGGGTCTGTGGGCAGGGGGGCTTATCGGAATCTGGCAGCCCCCTTTAACAAGGCGGCGCCCAGATCCTGCTCTTTAATAACTAAGGGGCAGGGACCACACAGTGATGTCACCTGATGAACCCGCCCCCTTGTGACGTCATTGACTGAAGCATACTGGGTCATTGACGTCACAAGGGGTGGTGTCACCGATATTTACCGGTTGTTTTTTAGAGACGTTGCGGCCCCGCTCCTGAGTCAGGGCTCTTAATGCTGCCTGAGCACATCAGCGTTAAGGTCCCCTGTCCCTCAAAACTGGGGTAATACTTGGGTAAATTAGGCAGCCACGGGGCCCCTGTGAGTGTGAGGCCTTAGGCGACATCCTAACTTGCCTAATTAAAGAGCCGCCTCTGGTTAGAACACATCGATATTCATAAAATAATCGAATAACAAAAGCTGTAATAAACCCAAAACCAAAAACGTATTATATTGCATCATGTGGTGGCTGCATTTGTTTTCTTTTTTGTCTTTTTTTACCCTTAGTTTTCACCTGGTGATCTGGCCAGCAACACACCTCCTGTATTAGAGCGCCCCCTCACTCTGGATAAAGGAGCACAGGGGGACAGATTACAACAACAGTATTGTCAGTCTGGTGGGAGGGGAGTGTTATGCCGCGTACACACGGCCGGACTTTTGACGGGTCAAAACTCAGTTGGAATTCCAACGGAAAAGTAGAGAACCTGCTCTCTATCCAAGTCTGTCAGAAATTCCAACAGGAAAAGTCTGATGGGGCATACACATGGTCAGAAAAAAAAAATCAGATGAAAAGCTGCCACCTGACTTTTTCTATCGGAAATTCCAACCTTGTGTACGCGGCATGAAGCAGAAGATTTAAAGTGGTTGTAAACTCTTACATCTACCCAATGAAGTAACTGGCCTCAGGTAGATATGTGAAGAATGGAAAAATGTGTTTGGTTTTGGATCGATTCGTTGTTACTAATTATGTTTTGTCGATCCCTTTCGGAATTTGCGCAGCGGTCTTACAAGCACACTTTTTTGGGGAAAAAATACACTTGTTTAAATAAAAAAAATAGACAACAGTAAAGTTAGCCCAATTTTTTTTATATTGTGAAGGATAATCTTACGGCGAGTAAATTGATACCAAACATCACGCTTCAAAATTGCATCCGCTCGTGGAATGGCGACAAACTTTTACCCTTTAAAATCTCCATAGGCAACGTTTAAAAAAATTCTACAGGTTGCATGTTTTGAGTTACAGAGGAGGTCTAGGGCTAGAATTATTGCTCTCGCTCTAACGATCGTGGCGATACCTCACATGTGTGGTTTGAATACCGTTTACATATGTGGGCGCTACTCACAAATGCGTTCGCTTCTGCGCGCGAGCTTGGTGGGACGGGGCGCGTTTTTTTGGCTCCTAACTATTTTAGCTGGCTCCTAGATTCCAAGCAAATTTGTCAAACCCTGGGGTAATGATTAAGAAATAACAGCCCCCGCAAGAAAAACATTTTTCTTGCATTTCATTAAAGCGTGCAAAATCACATAATTTTACCGCAATCACTAAAGGGTAAATGCAGCCTTAAAGTGTAAAAACTTTTTTCTAGTTTTCAACGGATTGAGGAATGTGAGACCATCTGTCAGGTTTTTATTGTGAATGTCCAAAATACACACTGCGCCCTTGGAAAAATATAT
The DNA here is from genome assembly GCA_029574335.1 of Rana kukunoris. Lineage (NCBI taxonomy): Eukaryota > Metazoa > Chordata > Amphibia > Anura > Ranidae > Rana > Rana kukunoris. The sequence continues at coordinate 12,466,953 of CM056053.1, forward strand.
ATATGTACAATGGAAAATGGACACAGATCGGTCTCCTCTCTCCCTGACAGGACGTGGATCTGTGTGTTTACACACACGGATCCATGTCATTGTCTCTGTAATCGCGGGTGCCTGGCGGACATCACAGCCATCTCAGTGATGCGGCGGGCACGTGCGCACCGCCGTCGGCAGCGCTCGCACGCCCCCCAGTGGCTGGTGGCCGTATATGACGGCCTCCCAGAAATTTAGATCCACACTGCGGCCGTATATAGTCGTACGGCCGTCAGGAAGTGGTTAATGACTTGCAAAGGGGAGTGGGACAAAATCCCTCCTGAGATGTGTGCAAACGTCTGACCTCTGTGCTTGACAACAAGGGTTTTGCTACCAAATACTAAGTCATGTTTTGCGAAGGGGTCAAATATTTATTTTACTCATTAAAATGCAAATCGATTTTTAACTTCTTTTTTGTTGTTATTCTGCCTCTCACTGTTAGGCCGCGTACACACGACCGAGGAACTCGATGGGCGAAACACATCGTTTTCCTCGTCGAGTTCCTTGTTAGGCTTGTCGAGGAACTCGATAAGCTTGCTTTGCGTACACACGTTACCCACTTGCGGACCACCGCATGTACATTTATTTCGGCAGAATGGCACGTACAGGCACATTGGCGTAGACTGCCTAGACGTGGGTCGGGGGTTTGATTGGAACCCCCCCCCCCCCCCGGTACATGCGGCAGTTCCCGTGGCTGTAGGAGCGATCCGGGATGAGGGGGCGGCTATTCGTTTTTGTCCGCCCCCTCACGATCGCTCCCAGCCAATCCGCGCGCTCGCCTGTGTGTCACTTCCTCCTCCTGTGTAAACACAGGAAGGGAGAAATGTGATCTCTCCCCTCGGCGGTATTTTTAACCGCCGCTGAGGAGAGATTACATCGCACAGTAAGTCTGCACAACACTACACTGACACACACTACACAGGCACATTAACCCCTTGCGATCAACCCTCTGCCACAGTGTCACTGAATGCAGTGATCATATATGTACTGATCACTGCATTTAGTGTCAGTGTGACAGTTAGTGTGACAGGCAGTCAGTGTTAGGTCCAGGGTAGCCCCGTACCCCCCCCCCTAATAAAGATTTAACCCCTTGATCACCGCCCTAGTTAACCCTTTCACTACCCATTGCCAGCGTCACTAAGCGATCATTTTTCTGATCGCTGTATTAGTGACGCTGTTCCCGCTAGGTAGCTATTTTTTTTTTATTGCGATTTTTTTTTACTAAAGACATGTGGCTGAATACATTTTGGCCTAAATGTTTGACTAAAATTTAGTTTATTTGATTTTTCTAATAACAAAAAGTAAAAAATATTGGGCCAGATTCACAGAGCGATTACTCCTGTCTTTCTCGCGTTAGACTGGAGTACTTTCGAATTACGCACGTTTTTTCACTACTCTGAAACCTCAAACCATGAAAATACGGCTGCGGGCTTCAATCCGACTGGTTTACGTGTTCGTACGCCTTCGGATCTACGCTGCAATAAAACTGCGGCCGCTCTGTGGAGTTCCCGTCGTTTTCCGCGTCGGGGTATGCAAATGAGCTTTTGCCGACTATCCACGAAATTACGAACGTCTATCGCAATCTCTTACGGCATCTTTAGTCATCTTTTTGCTGCGTAAAACTATACCAGCTTTTTGCTGCTCTAATATTAGACAGCCCATGTTAAGTATGGCCGTCGTTCCCGCGTCGAATATCAACGTTTTCCGACGTCTTTTTTTATTTTTGACGTAAAACGTCCGGGAATAGGAATGTCCGTAAACGACGCTACTCAAACAACGAATGACGTATCGACGTTATTTCGCGCAATGCAAGGCGGGAAATTTCTGAACGGAGCATGCTCCGTTCGATCGCCGCGGGGACGCGCCTAATTTAAATGCTTCACGCCCCTCCAATCGCGTATTTCGATTACGCGGCGAGAAATACACTACGCCGCCGTACCGTAAGGGACAAAATCTACCAGGATTCGGCGTACAGCCTGGTAAAATACGGCAGCGTAGTGTATCTCTGATACTCGGCGCCAATGTAATTGTATCTGAATCTGGCCCATTGTTTTTTTTTTCAAAAATGTTGCTCTATTTTTGTATATAGCGCAAAAAATAAAAATCGATCAAATACCACCATAAGAAAGCTCTATTTGTGGGAAGAAAAGGACGCAAATTTTGTTTGGGAGCCACGTCGCACGACCGCGCAATTGTCTGTTAAAGCGACGCAGTGCCGAATTATAAAAACCCCTTGGGTCATTTAGCAGCGTATTGGTCCGGTCCTTAAGGAAAAAATACTTTTTTTTCCCTCACTGTATGTTTATGCTTCTCTGTAATATTATGCAATATGTGCCTTTCAACAGGCCCAGATCCTTCAATACTATATGAACCTTCCGATCTTTCATGAGTCTTGCTTCAAACTAGGGTTGTCCCGATACCGATACCAGTATCTCGATACCGAGTATTTACGGGAGTACTTGTACTCCCGCAAATACCCCCGATACCAGAATAGAATACTTTTTCCGTTCCGTCGCCCGCCACTGCCGCCGAACGCCGCATCGAAACCTGCCGCCGCATGGGTTAAACATTGTGCGGGAACATCACAGCATTCATTTGAATAGCTGTAGTGTTCCCGTCCGTATAGACACTCCTCCCTGCTCGGGATTGGATGGGTGATCGTGATCTGTCCAATCCCGAGCAAGGGGGAGTGTCTATACGGGCGGGAACACTACAGCTATTCAAATGAATGTTGTGATGTTCCCCGGGCGGCGGTGGCTAGGTAGGGGTGACATGGCTGCATATATGGGTGACATGGCTGCATATATGGGTGACATGGCTGCATTTGTGGGTGACATGGCTGCATGTATGGGTGACATGGCTGCATGTATGGGTGACATGGCTGCATATATGGGTGACATGGCTGCATATATGGGTGACATGGCTGCATGTATGGGTGACATGGCTGCATGTATGGGTGACATGGCTGCATTTGTGGGTGACATGGCTGCATATGTGGGTGACATGGCTGCATATGTGAGTGACATGGCTGCATATATGGGTGACATGGCTGCATGTATGGGTGACATGGCTGCATATATGGGTGGCATGGCTGCATATATGGGTGACATGGCTGCATGTATGGGTGACATGGCTGCATGTATGGGTGACATGGCTGCATGTATGGGTGACATGGCTGCATATGTGGGTGACATGGCTGCATGTATGGGTGACATGGCTGCATGTATGGGTGACATGGCTGCATGTATGGGTGACATGGCTGCATATGTGGGTGACATGGCTGCATGTATGGGTGACATGGCTGCATGTATGGGTGACATGGCTGCATGTATGGGTGACATGGCTGCATGTATGGGTGACATGGCTGCATGTATGGGTGACATGGCTGCATATGTGGGTGACATGGCTGCATATATGGGTGACATGGCTGCATTTGTGGGGGACATTTTTAAAAAGTATCGGTATTCGGTATCGGCGACTACTTGGAAAAAAAGTATCGGTACTTGTACTGTACTCGGTCCTAAAAAAGTGGTATCGGGACAACCCTACTTTAAACCTTCTTGGATACTTTGTCTCTCTGAGAATTGTGTCCAATTTAGAAGATGAAGATCAAAGCTCTGTGAACTGATCCAAGCAGGTTTTCTCTCCCAGACACTATTCTGAAAACTGCTTTAATTGGGGTCGTGCAGAATACTGACAGAAAACATCATCCAATGTCTCCGTCTTCAAACAATCGACATGCTCCATAACAGGTCGTCCTTTCTTCTTGTTGGCTCTACCCTTTGGGATGACCTTTTCGGATCTCCATTCACCACCATATGTTCTCTTATTAACACCTTCCAAATTGCTCTATAACACATAAAACTTTAACCACTTAAGGACTGCCTCCTACACATATACGTCGGCAGAATGGCACGGCTGGGCACAAGCATGTACAGGTACGTCCTCTTCAAGTGCCCAGCCGTAGGTCGCTGTTGCGCGCCCGCGACCCGGTCCGAAGCTCCGTGACCGCCGCCGCGGGACCCGTGGACCCGATCGCCGCAGGTGTCCCGCGATCGGTCCCTGGAGCTGAAGAACGAGGAGAGGTGTGCGCAGGCCCGTCGCTACAGGACAGGCAAAACATCGGAAATTTCCTATCGTTTTCTTTTCCCATCGTAAAAAAATAAAAAAAAATCTATTTCTAAAGACCGACGTAAAAAAGTCTGATGGGGCCCACACACACACGTTGGACTTTTTTTTTCCATTGGACTTTTTTCACCGGAATTTCCGATCGCGTGTACGCGGCATAAGACTTACAGTATGCCTCGTACACACGTGTTGACCGTGCAAAAGTCCGCCGTTAGTCCGTAGGAAGTCCGATAGAAAGAAAGAGAACAGGTTCTTTATCTAAGGTCCGACAAAAAAAGTCAGATGAAGGCTACACACGGCCTGGATTTTCTGAGAAAAAAAGCCTGTCTGATTTTTCTTTCCCTCGGAAAGTCCGGCCGTGTGTACGAGGCATAAGACTAAGGGCCCTTTCACACGGGCAGACGAACGGTCCGTTTTTTACAAGTCCGTTTATGGACTTGTAATGCTGCCTTATGGGATTGTGGACGTTAGCGGATGATGCATCCGCTAACGTCTGTAAAGATCCGCCTCCGTAAAGATCCGCCTCCGCAAAGATCCGCTTTTTCAGAGGGAAGAAAACCCTATTTTTCTTCCGTCTGGCAGAACGGATCGGATGAATACGGACATACGGTCCATATTCACCCGATTCCCCATAGGGGAGAGCAGAGGAAAGACAGGGAGGTCTCTGCACAGTGTGCGGGGACCGCCCTGTCCGCTGATAGCTCAGCAGGGATTTACGGATCCCCTCCGTGTGAAAGAGCCCTAAAAACTAAATCAAAATGTTCTGACAAAATTAACACTGGCCGAACAAACTGCCGAGTATTTCCAAGTCTCTCCAGCACCCCCCCTGACCTCTGGCCACATGTGGTATTGCATGTTAAAGAAGTCAATGTGGAGCAAATTATTTTCGTTTCCATCGACTTCTATGGGTAAACTCGCTTTGATTTGGATTTTTGGATTTGCGAGTGCTTCGGATTACGAGCATTCTCCTGGAACGGATTATGCTCATAATCCAAGGTTCCACTGTAATAGCCATTCAAGCTCAACGCGTTTCTTGGACATAGTCTTCTTCAGGAGTTATCAATGTAGATTTTTTTTTTTGTGAAATCTAAATGGAATATAAAACTGTGACTCCATAGGGTGAGCGTTGTCACCCCAGGACAGGAAGTGACAAAAAAAGTCAGAAAAATTAAACTGAACACAGCCGCCACATTTAAAAGGACCATGAGCGGCAATATCTTACATTTTCTTATTTTGGTTTTGGAAAGGCCTCCAAGGAATCCAGAAAAAATAAATGTCTTACCTTAAACACAGGAAGAGCAGGAAGGCGATGACCAGCGCCAACACGGAGATGCAGTGCCCCAGGTAGTTTATAATAAGAGCGATCTTATAATGCAGATCGTGCTTCCTCTGCAGACAAGAACACAATATGATTCAATTAGCCCGACTCTCCACAATAACGTTACAGGACATTTAATCTGCTTAGGGAGCAGTAATTATCTTCCCCCACACAGCACATAATCTCATCACCGAACCTCCACATGGGTTATTTTGGGAGGAGTAAAACTTTATGGACTAGAGAAGTTATATTCCAACCTGGAAACACATCGCAGCAACAGCAAATATCATTTCAGGCAATGCTGAATGGAAGAAGATCGAAAGTTTGAGGTCAAGGCATATGGGTTCGAAGAGTTACCTGCCATGTGAGGAACATCATGCCAGGCTAATGCACGTGCACACACACTATATTGTCAAAAGTATTGGGACACCTGCCTTTCCAAGCACATAAACTTTAAGGCGGACTTTCAAATAATTATTATTATTTTTAAAGCAGAGGTCCGGTGAAAAAAAAAAAAAAAAAGTCAGCAGCCACTAACCCTGTAGCTGCTGACTTTTACTAAGGAGACTTACCTGTCCAGGGTGCCCCACCGCCATCCTCGGTTACGGAATCAGGAAGTGAAGCCTTGCGGCTTCACCGCCCGATTCACTACTGCGCATGCGTGAGGTGCGCGGCGCGCCAGGTGAATGGATGATGTCTCCTGGGACACACACAATGTCCCAAAAGAAACCGCTCCCCCAATTCCCCAGGAGGCAGCCGAGGAACAGAAGAATGAAGACGGACCGTGGATCAGGAAGTGGCAGATTCCGACGATCTGCCTAGCAACAGGCACTCAGGTTTGTATACATTTTTTATTTTATTTCAGCATTTAAAAAAAAAAAAAAAAAGTTTTCCTTGGTGGAGCTCCGCTTTAACTTGCCGACTGCCTAACATACATTTACGTTGGCAGAATGGCACGGGCAGGCAAAGCAACGCACCGGAGACGTCAACTCAAAGTGATGGAAAAATACATAGGGCTAGATTCTCAGCTAGATACGACGGTGTATCTCCAGATACACCGTTGTATCTCTTTATTAGCGCCTGGGTATCTATGCGACTGATTCTTAGAATCAGTTAAGCATAGATTTTGCTTAGATCCGACTTGCGTAAGTCACTTACACCGTCGGATCTAAGTTGTAATGTTATGCTGGCCGCTAAGTGGCGTTCCCATCCGTTTCTGCTTCGAATATGCAAATGAGCGTGATACGCCGATTCCCGAGCGTATTTGCGTGCCGTCGTCGTAGTTTACGTAGTTTGCGCAAGCGTAAGGTTACCCCTGCTATATGGAGGGCTAACCTTGCGTAGGTCCGGCGTACACCATGTTTGGTATGGACGTTGGGACAGCGTCGGGTTTTTCCGTCATTTACGTCGTTTACGTAACTCGCGAATAGGGCTGTACGTTAATTACGTTGCCGTCAAAATCAATGTATTTGCGGCGTACTATGGAGCATGTGCAGTGGGCTACATTTACGGCCGGCGCATGCGCAGTTCGTTCGGCGCGGGGGCGCGCTTAATTTAAATACAGCACGCCCCCCTCCTTCCCTATTTGAATTACACGGCCTTACGCCGTCCCATTTACGATACGCCGCCGCAAATACAGAGCAAGTGCTTTGAGAATACAGCACTTGCCCGTAAAAAGTGCGGAGGCGTAGCGTAAATGGGTTACACTACACTACGCCAAAAAAAGTCAAATGTACGAGAATCTGGCCCAAAATCTTTAGTCTGGGTTCACACTATTGCTGCAGGGGTCCGGTGCGTCCAGGTTCACCGCTTCAGGTCTAATTTCACCTGAAAAAGACCAAAAGACGCACAGGACTCCTGTGCAAATTCACACTGGAGCCGCAGCGGAGATGTGTGAACCGACTCCGTGGAGAGCCAATCACTAGACATGTGCATTGCCGAAAAATTTGTTTGTTTTCGTTTCATTTGTTTTTTAACTTTTTTTTTTAGAAATTCAGGAAATACGGAAATTAGAAAATCCAAATTTTCAGATCCTCGAATCTCCGAATTTTCAAATTTCAGATTTTCAAAATATATACTACCGGTATATACGTCGGCACTTTGAAGAGGGATATCTCTGTTATAGCAGCTGTCAGCTGACGAAAAATGTGTTTGTTTTTGTTTCGTTTGTTTTTTAACTTTTTTTTAGAAATTCAGGAAATACGGAAATTTGAAAATCCAAATTTTTAGAATGTTTACATTTCTGAATTTTCAAATTGCAGATTTTCGAATTTCCAAATTTCTGATTTTCGAAATATATATGTCGGCACTTTAAAAAGGGATATCTCTGTTATGGCAGCTGCTAGCTACCATAACCCAGGTATCCTCATCTTCAGCCGGCATTCCGGTTTCCAATAATGGTGGTCTCTGCCACTCCCGTCGCTCTCCCGTGCAAATTCACACTGGAGCCGCAGTGGAGATGTTTAAACCGACTCCGTAGAGAGCCAATCACTAGACATTTGCACTGCCGAAAAATTTGTTTTCGTTCCACTTTGAGGTGACGTCACTTCCGCCCTGCTATGGCATGGAGACGGGTGGGGGCCATCATTCCTTCACTCGTTTCCATACCCAGCCACACCAAGGACCCGACCGCCTCCGCCGCTATCAACGGCTCCGGTAAGCGGCAGGGGGGAACGGGAGAGCAGCAGGAGTAGTGGACCTCTCCCGCCTCCAATAACGGTGATCTTGCGGCGAATCCGCCACAGAGACCACCATTATCGGAAACCGGACCGCCGGCTGAAGATGAGGATACCTGGGTAATGGTAGCTAGCGGCTGCCATAACAGAGATATCCCTCTTCAAAGTGCCGACGTATATTGTATATATTTCGAAAATCGGAAATTCAAAAATCGGAAATTCGAAAATTCAGAATTTGAAAATTCGGAGATTCGAAGATCTGAAAATTTGGATTTTCTGATTTCCGTATTTCCTAAATTTCTAAAAAAAATAAAAAAGTTAAAAAACAAATGAAACGAAAACAAACACATTTTTTTGGCAGTGCGCATGTCTGGTGATTGGCTCTCTGCCGAGTCGGTTCACACATCGCCGCTGCGGCTCTGTTTCAGGTTAAATTAGACCCGAAACGGTGAACCTGGACGCACCGGACCCCTGCTGGGAGCCGCATGCAGCAATAGTGTGAGCGCAGCCCAAAGATTTTTTGCCAGATCCACATACCTGTCCCGCCGGCGCGGCGTGTCCCATTTACTCTACGCCGCTGTAAGTTACAGCGGCGTATCCTTATCCACAAAGCAATACCACTGTAACTTACGGCGGCATAGCGTAAATAGGCCGGCGTACGCGGGTGTAATTTTAAATTTACTGGTGGGGGGCGTGTTTTATTATAATTATGGATGACCCGACGCAAACAACGCTTTTTTTTAACTGTGCATGCGCGGCCGTGGACGTATCCCAGTGCGCATGCGCGAAATCACGTTGGAAAACATCAATGAAAACGACGTGAACGTAACTTACGCAAATCCCTATTCGCGAACGGTTTACGCAAACGACGTGAACAACGGAAAAAACGACGCTGGCCCGACGCCCATACTTAACATTACGTACGCCTCTATACAGCAGGGGTAACTTTACGCCGGACCTACGCTTACGCAAACGACGTGCGTACGTACGTTCGTAGATCGGCGTATCTACCTCATTTGCATATTCGATGTGGAAGCGCCACTAGCGTCCAGCACAGATTTAAAATTACGGCGGCGGATCTGGAGATACGCCGCCGTAATTGTTTGTGGATCTGGCCCTTTGTATTTTTCCATCACTTTGAGTCCTGATAATGGTCAGCGGGGCAAACAGAGAGGCTGATCATCCCGGGCAGGGCACAGACAGCAATAAAAAGAACTCCACAGGGAAGAAAAAAGAAACAACACAGGAATTATAGATTTTTAGATTTTTCCGTCGCTTCCAGTCTCAGAGGCAGCGGTAAGCAGGTGGAGGATGAATCTTCCCAGCGGGGAACCCAGACAGCAATAAAAACCTGACAGGCTAACCAATCCCAGCTCCATCCAAAACTAAGAAAGATTTGTACACTTTAACCACTGTAGGACCGAGCCTCTTTTTGAGATTTGTTTTTTACAAGTAAAAAACTTTTTTTTTTGCTAGAAAATTACTCAGAACCCCCAAACACTTCAAAATAATGTTTCTAACACCCTAGAGAATAAAATGGCGGTCGTTGCAATACTTTTTGTCACACCGTATTTGCGTAGCGCTCTTACGAGCGCACTTTTTTTTACGAGAGCATGACTTATGCCGCGTACACACGGTCGTTTTTTGTGAAGAAATAAAACGACGTTTTAAAAAACGTCATTTAAAATATTCGTGTGTGGGCAAAACGTCGTTTTATGTCTTCAAAAAAACGACCAAATTATTTTTTTCGAACATGCTTGAATTTTTTACGTCGTTTTTCAGAATGTCGTTTTTTGTGTCATAAAAAGTGATGGTGTGTGGGCAAAACGACGTTTAAAACAACGTTTTTAAACCCGCGCATGCTCAGAAGCAAGTTATGAGACGGGAGCTTTAATGAAACAGAGTGCCGTCGAACGTGGTGTACGTCACCGCGCTTTGCTAGAGCATTTTCAGAAAACGATGGTGTGTAGGCAACGTTTTTCATGAGAAAAAACAACGTTTTTTACAAGACAAAAAACGACTTTGTGTACACGGCATAATAGTTGTCCTGTGAACAGATTCGCCCACCTGAGTTGTGGATCTCTGTAGCTCCTCCAGAGTTACCATGGGCCTCTTGGCTGCTTCTCTGATTAATGTTCTCCTTGCCCGGCCCGGTCAGTTTAGGTGGACGGCCATGTCTTGGTAGGTTTGCAGTTGTGCCATACTCTTTCCATTTTCCGATGATGGATTGAACAGAAGCTCTGTGAGATGTTCTAAGCTTGGGATATTTTTTATAACCTAACCCTGCTTTATACTTCTCCACAACTTTATCCCTGACCTGTCTGGTGTTGTCATGAGCAGTCCCAACCACCAGGTGGCAGTAGCGGCGCATCGACGCGTGCGGGCGCGTGCATTCGCGGCAACGGCGCGGGCGCGCGCATTCGCGGTAACGGCGCGGGCGCGGGCACGTGAGGACGCCATTCTGGCGCCAAATTTGGCTTTAAAAAGGACCTGACCCCTGCACCTCTTGCTGTCCGGTCTACAGCGGTTCCTAGTGTTACCTGTGCCTGTTCCTGTTTGTTCCTGACAACCCGGCTTGCTTCTGATTCTGCTTGTCTTCCGCCTGCCCTGACCCCGGCTTGCCTGACGACCCGCCTGCCTGACCCTCTGTACCTTCTGCTGCGCACCTGTTGCCGACCCGGTCTGAACTTTGACTCTGCTTGTCTACCGCACCAGCACCCGACCTGCCAGTCTGCCGCGGACTTTCCTGCTGGGACTTACTTCCGCTGTACTACAGAACACCTTCCCCGGTCCTGTGGCTTCTCTGCTTCAAGTGCCTTTCCACCTGCAGCGACCAGTCTATACCTGTTCCTTCACGCAGCACCGGAGCCTCCAGAAGCCCCTCTAGCCCAGCACCTACGCTGCAACCGGCGTTCGTGCGACTCTGCACTCCCGTACCCCCTGTTTGCTCTATCAGGGGTCTCGGGATCAGAGGAGCAAGGGCAGCCACTCCTTGCACATCGGGCTCAACCACCAGGTACGTGACTGGTGTGTTGCTTGGCCTTCATGATGCTTTTTGTTCACTAAGGTTCTCTAACACACCTCTGAGGGCTTCACAGAACAGCTGTATTTATACTGAGATTAAATTACAAACAGATGGACTCTATTTACGAATTAGGTGACTTCTGAAGGCAATTTGTTCCACTAGATTTTAGTTAGAGGTATCAGAGTAAAGGGGGCTGAATACAAATGCCCCCCCCCCCCCCCACACTTTTATATTTATTTGTAAAAAAATACGTTTTTGGCTGTAACCTGACAAAATGTGGAGAATTTCAAGGGGTATGGATACTTTTTCAAGGCACTGTATTTATTTAGTAAATCAGTCCCTGTATGTCCCGGCCTGGCGGGGACACAGCTGGGTGAGCGACTGGTGGCACCACTACAGACAAATTTCCGGTGATAAGTATCAGAAATGAAATGAAGAGGGCAGAGCGGCACCGTCTGTTCTCCATCACACAGGGGAAGACGATCGTTATCTGAGAAGAACCTTTGGATGTATGGCGGGGGATCGACTTCCTGTGATAAGCAGAGATCGGCAGTATCTGTGGGCTCACCTTATCCAGGATGGGAACACACTGAGAATAATTCATCCAGGAGGCCCACGTCCCGTTCTCAAAACATTCTCTGAAAACAGCCCCTGCCAAGAGAAGAAAAACACAACGATCGTTCACAACATAGAAAGGAAATCTCATGGAGATGAAAAGTCACACATGCAAATAATACCTCCCCTCCCCCCCCATCCATTGACATGCAATCCATGATGGCATCATCGGTGTCATTGGGGAAATTATGCCCCATCTTTGGTGTACCGTATATACTCGAGTATAAGCCGACCCGAATATAAGCCGAGGCACCTCATTTTACCACAAAAAATGGGAAAGCTTATTGACTCGAGTATAAGCCTAGGGTGGGAAATGCAGCAGCTACTTTAAGTGGAAAAGAGGGTCAACAATGCCCATTTGCAGCCTCACTGTGCCCATCTGCAGCCTCACTGTGCCCATTTGCAGCCTCACTGTGCCCATCTGCAGCCTCACTGTGCCCATTTACACCCTTACTGTGCCCATTTGAGCCCCCACTGTGCTCATTTGCATCCTCACTGTGCCCATTTACACCCTAAGGGCCAGATTCTCAGCGGCGATACGACGGAGTATCTCAGATACCCCGTCGTATCGCCGTTTTTTTTGGCTCGTATCTATGCGAGTGATGCTTAGCATCACTTTGGCATAGATACGCTTGAACATCCGACAAGTGTAATACCATTACACTTGCGGATCGTAGTTGTAATGACAACTCCGGCCACTAGGTGGCCTTTACGTTATTTTCTCATTTGCCTATGCAAATGAGGCTACTACGCCGATTCCCGATCGTTTTTACGCCGCCCCGTCGTCGCGTACGTCGTTTACGAACTCGTAAGGTTACCCCAGCTTCTATGAGGAGTAACCTTACGAGGTCCCGTCGGATGCCGTCGGGTGCCGTCGGATGCCATGTTAAGTATGGCGTCGGGTCAGCGTCGGCTTTTTCCATCGCTTACGTCGTTTTACTAACTCGTTCGCGAATAGGGCATTGCGTAGTGACGATCGCGTCGTTTTGACGTCAGTTTCAACGGCGCTTTCCGACGTGAGCTGGAGCATGCGCATTGGCTTTTTCCCTGGCCGGCGCATGCGCAGTTCGTTCGATGCGGGGGGTGCGCTTAATATAAATACAAGCCGCCCCATTTGAATTACGCGGGCTTACGCTGGGCGATTTACTCTACGCCTCCGCAAACTACGGAGCAAGTGCATGGAGAATACGGCACTTGCTCTAGTACGATGCGGCGGCATAGTGTAAATGGCTTACGCTACGCCGGCAAAATTCTTAGAGAATCTGGCCCTTAGGCTCCATTCACACCTAGGCGTTTTGTCGCCTGAAGCGCGACGCTCAGATACGCTGGAGGGGAGAAATAAAATTAATCTCTATGGAGATGGTTCACATCTCCACGCCGAACGCCGAAACGCCGATCGCGTGACGCTCAAACAAGTCCCGGACCCTTTTTTTCAGGCGGCTTCGGCGTTCGGCATAGCCGACAATGACCTGTTTAAAAAAACACGGTTAAAAGCGACGCGTTTTGTCGACACAAATCGCGGTACAGAACGCTGCAAATTCCCGCGGCAAATGGCGGTACAAAATGCCGCGCTAAGATGTGAATGCAGCCTTACTGTGCCCATTTACACCCTTACTCTGCCCATTTCTGCCCTCACTGTGCTCAATTGCATCCTCACTGTGCCCATTTACACCCTTACTGTGCCCATTTGCAGCCCTTACTGCAGGCCTCGACAAAATCCGGGCGTATTGGGGAAGCTTTAGCCTGTAGAAGGCCGGAAAGCTGCAGCCTCAATTACCGGGCCGGCGTGGGGAGCGATCGCGGCAGGCCCGTGCCTGCCTGTAATTGAGGCCGCGGCTTTGCGGCCTTCACAGAAGGTCTGCAGAAGGCCACAAAGCTGCGGCCTCAATTACCGCCTTCTCCCACTGTGTTTACAGTAGACAGCGGCCATTGGCAGGTGTATTGCGCATGCGCAAGCAGGTCCTTCGTTCCCCCATCACACACAGCAAGAAAGACGTTCTCGTGGACATGCTCGCGAATGCGCAGTACACCCGGCAACGGCTGCCGACTAGTAAACACAGTGCTGACTCGAGTATAAGTTGAGGGGGGGTATTTTTCAGCATAAAAAATGTGCTAAAATAACTTGGCTTATACTCGAGTATATATGGTAATTGGGAGGTATGGTGCCCCATCATTGGTGTCATTGGAAGAAATAGTGCCCCATCATTGGTGTCATTGGGGATATTTTGCCACATCATTGGTGTAATTGGGCCCCAATATTGGTGTCATTGGGAGAAATTGTGCCCCATTGTTGGTATCATTGAGGGGAATAGTGCCCCATCTTTTGTGTAATTGGGATGAATTGTGTTCCTTCATTGGTGTGAGTGGGGGGGGTTATGTCCCATTGTTGGTATCAGTGGATGAAACAGTGTCCCGAGGGTTGCATAAAAGCAAGCAATGTGCCGCATCTGGCCCCCGGGCCACAGTTTGGAGACCCCTGCTCTAGGTAATAGTAGAGAGTGATTAGGTGTCCCGGGAGCCGCACATCAAGTCTAAACCTGCTGTATGATAGTGAATGGCAGTCTCAGCCTGGACCCTGCCAGACCACTCCCCCAACGCGTTTCACTCTGCCCACTGGAGCTTACTCATGGACACGTCCCTGGCCCCACCCCTTTCATTCATTGTATTTTTTTTCTTTCAATCATGGAGGCTCAGCGTCACATGTGGGCGTTACCCATTATGAGCTGCATGCAAATCCAGCCTGCCTGGGAACGCCCACTCCTGGAGACTCTCATCCACCCATCAAGGCTATCTGATATTTGCATAACTCCTCCCAAGAGTCAGCCCCCTGCTTGCATCGGGGGTGAGGGCCCTTGATAGGAGTACTGAGGCCCGGTGCTGTGTACTGAGGCCCGGTGCTGTGATGTTTTCAGAAAGCTTTGTACAGCACCCTGCAGACTCCTCCCACCTGCCTTGATCTGCCTGCATTGCATAGCGAAGCTCATAGATCTAAAATAAGATATGTAAAGAAAATGGAAAGCTTTTCATTAAAAATTTCATTAGGGAGAAATCGGGGGGGGGGGGGCAAAATAAAAGGAAATTCCTAAACCCAGACATGTCAGTAGAGCCCCCACTACTAGTAAGGCTATTGTGACTTTTTTGCATTGTTGAATCTCCGCCCACATTGAGACAATCCTCCGTGACGTGAAGCTTCGGCTGCAATTATTCGTAGTTCCATCACCAATAGATCATCATGGTGAGAAGTTAATTTCACAATTTGCTTTTTCCTATTTATGGGTCTTGCCCGATAATTGCTCTTTTAAAGGTTCAGAAAGCTGACATTTTCCGTTTATTAAAAACAGAGGGAGAGGCGGCGTGGTGATTTATCACACAAAACATCTTCAAAGACGAAATCGATAATCAAAGACAAAAGACAACAAACAGAATTAAAGTGGAACTTTAAAAAAAATATATAAGCACCTCCAGGGCTATTTCACTCCCAGAGAACAGGTATAGGTATCCCACCCCTGAGTAACCCCTTGTCTCCGCCCCCTACCCGCCTCCGAGCACCGTCCCTTGTCTCCCCTTCCCCTATCCTCCTCCCAGTACCACTCCTTTTAGAGAATACAGAACCACGTATTGTTTTGTGGTGTTAAGTAATTTGTATGGAATTTGTTACTAATAACTAGAAAAGTTTTATAACCTGACTCCCTCCCCAGCAACAAAAGATCCTCCCCTACAACAATAGACTGCTCCAGCTACAAGGAATCCTCCCCTACAACAATAGACTCCCCCAGCAACAAAAGATGCTCCCCTACAACAATAGACTGCCCCAGCTACAAGGAATCCTCCCCTACAACAATAGACTCCCCCAGCAACAAAAGATCCTCTCCTACAACAATAGACTGCTCCAGCTACAAGGAATCCTCCCCTACAACAATAGACTCCCCCAGCAACAAAAGATCCTCCCCTACAACAATAGACTGCCCCAGCTACAAGGAATCCTCCCCTACAACAATAGACTCCCCCAGCAACAAAAGATCATCCCCTAAACAATAGACTCCCCCAGCAACAAAAGATCATCCCCTAAACAATAGACTGCCCCAACTACAAGGAATCCTCCCCTACAACAATAGTCTCCCCTAGCAACAAAAGATCCTCCCCTACAACAATAGACTGCCCCACCTACAAGGAATCCGCCCCTACAACAATAGAGTCCCCCAGCAGCAAAAGATCCTCCCCTACAACAATAGAAGTCACCGAAAAAACAAAAGATCCTCCATAGCAAGAATAGACCCCCCCAGTAACAAAAGATCCTCCCTAGCAAGAATAGACTTCCACAGCAACAATAGATCCTCCCCTACAACAATAGACTTCCCCATCAACAATAGACCCCCCAGCATACAAAAGATCCTCCACAGCAACAATAGGCCCCCAGCAACAATAGACTTCCCCAACACAAAAGATCCTCCATAGTAACAATAGACCCTCTAGCACCAAAAGGTCCCCAGGAAACAATGAGGAACCCCTCTCGGGAACCAATCGACTCCCTCAGCAACAAAAGATCTCCAACCATCAACAATAGATCAGCTGAGAGTCTGATCTCAACCCGATAGAACACCTTTGGGATGAATTAGGGCGGAGACTGTGAGCCAGGCCTTCTCATCCAACATCAGTGCCTGACCTCACAAATGTGCTTCTGGAAGAATGGTGAAACATTCCCATAGACACTCCTAAACCTTGTGGACGGCCTTCCCAGAAGAGGTGAAGCTGTTATAGCTGCAAAGGGCGGGGCCAACTAAATATTGAACCCTGGGAGGACATTAAAGTTCATGTGCGTGTAAAAGGCAGGTGTCCCGATACTTTTGGTAATATAGGGTATAATATATATATATATATATATATATATATATATATATATATATATACACAGTTGCCACAAAAAGTATGTGAACCCTCTTGGAATGATATGGATTTCTGCACAAATTGGTCATAAAATGTGATCTGATCTTCATTTTCATCTTTGTTTTTATTGAACACACCATGTAAACATTCACAGTGCAGGTGGAAAAAGTATCAGCAATATTCTTGGGATGTCTGGTGTGAATCACCTTCTTGAGGTCATGCCACAGCATCTCAATGGGGTTGAGGTCAGGAATCTGACTGGGCCACTTCAGAAGTCGTATTCACTTCTGTTAAAGCCATTCTGTTGATTTACTTCTTTGCTTTGGCTCGTTGTCCTGTTGCAACACCCATCTTCTGTTGAGCCTCAGCTGGTGGACAGATTGCCTTAAAGCGGTATTTCACCCTAAATATAAGATCTCCCATGCGCTTCAGCATACTGGCGTCAGCGCCAGTATGCTGGGTTTTTTTTTTTTTTATAGCACACTTACTGTTTTATCGTAGAAATCCTTTTCTGTCCCCCGTGGTGGACGGCGCCAGTACAGCGCGTCACATCTTCCTAAGATACCCGATATGGACTCGGGTATTTCCGGCGCTATGCGGCGCCTGCGCACAGACCTAGGAGCTGACTGCGCAGGCGCCGTATTTCTCCGAAATAGGACTCGGAGAAATACGGCGCCTGCGCAGTCAGCTCCTAGGTCTGTGCGCAGGCGCCGCATAGCGCCGGAAATACCCGAGTCCATATCGGGTATCTTAGGAAGATGTGACGCGCTGTACTGGCGCCGTCCACCGCGGGGGACAGAAAAGGATTTCTACGATAAAACAGTAAGTGTGCTATAAAAAAAAAAAAAACCCAGCATACTGGCGCTGACGCCAGTATGCTGAAGCGCATGGGAGATCTTATATTTAGGGTGAAACTCCGCTTTAAGTTCTCCTGCAAGATGTCTTGATAAACTTGGGAATTAATTTTTCCTTCGATGATAGTAATCCGTTCAGGCCCTGATGCAGCAAAGTAGCCCCAAACCATGATTTCCCACCACCATACTTCACAGTTGGGATGAGGTTTTGATGTTGGTGTGCTGTGCCTCTTTTTCTCCACACAGTGTTGTGTGTTTCTTACAAACAACTGAACTTTGGTTTCATCTGTCCACAGAATATTGCCAGGACTGCTGTGGAACATCCAGGTGCTCCTGTGCAAACTGTAAACGTGCAGCAATGTTTTTTTTTTGGACAGCAGTGGCTTCCTCTATGGTACCCTCCCATGAAATCCATTCTTGTTTAGTGTTTTACGTATCGTAGATTCGCTAACAGGGATGTTAACATATTCCAGAGACTTTTGTAAGTCTTTTGCTGACACTCTAGGATTCTTCTTCACCTCATTGAGCAGTCTGCACTGTGCTCTTACATTCATCTTTACAGAACGGCCACTCCTAGGGAGAGTAGCAGCAGTGCTAAACTTTCTCCATTTATAGACAATTTGTCTTACCGTGGACTGATGAACAGCAAGGCTTTTGGAGATACTTTTAGAACCCTTTCCAGCTTTATGCAAGTCAACAATACTTAATCTCAGGTCTTTTGAGAGCTCTTTTGTGCGAGGCATCATTCACATCAGGCAATGCTTCTTGTGAAAAGCAAACCAAGAACTGGTGTGTGTTTTTTATAGGGCAGGGCAGCTGTAACCAACACCTCCAATCTCATCTCATTGATTGGAGTGAGGTGTCAGCCAACAGGAGTCCAATTAGCTCTTGGAGATGTCATTAGTCTAGGGCAGTGATGGCGAACCTTGGCACCCCAGATGTTTTGG
The DNA here is from genome assembly GCA_029574335.1 of Rana kukunoris. Lineage (NCBI taxonomy): Eukaryota > Metazoa > Chordata > Amphibia > Anura > Ranidae > Rana > Rana kukunoris. The sequence continues at coordinate 12,485,429 of CM056053.1, forward strand.
AACTACATTTCCCATGATGCTCCACTACAATGCAGAGTGCATGAGCATCATGGGAAATGTAGTTCCAAAACATCTGGGGTGCCAAGGTTCGCCATCACTGGTCTAGGGGTTCATATACTTTTTCCACCTGCACTGTGAATGTTTACATGGTGTGTTCAATAAAAACATTGTAACATTTCATTCTTTGTGTGTTATTAGTTTAAGCAGACTGTGATTGTATATTGTTGTGACTTAGATGAAGATCAGATTACATTTTATGACCAATTTGTGCAGAAATCCATATCATTCCAAAAGGGTTCACATACTTTTGATTGCAACTATATATATATATATATATATATATATATATACACTATATATATATATATATATATATATATAGGAGGAAACACCAAGCAGTTGGGAGGCGATGTCCTCCTTTAATCTAAACGTATCGCACAGCTGAGAGCCGCGCTCAGGATTATTTAGGACGTGTAATAAACACGCGGTGCGGTGAGACTTTGTTTCTCGCGCCTTCTATGGATCTATGTTTGGCTGATATTAAACTTGACGGGGGAAACATGCTATTAGCCAGCGGAGGGAAGAAATATATTACCCACCTGTGTCCCGGCGAGGCGGAGGGGGGGCTTTATTTATAGACCACAGGAGCCGTTGCGTTTTATTGATGGACAGTATTGGATTAAAGTAAAATCTGACTTGTTCTGCAGTGATATGTGATATAGTCAGGACTGGATTACGGCTCAGTAACAGCTGCAGGGCTCTACATTTATAAAGTGTGCGATGGAAGAGATGAGAATAAAAGAATGTGATCCGGATAGTGGACTTTACAACCCCCCCAACCCCCCCCCCCCCAATGGCAGCAGCAAACGCTAAAGAATGGGGGCGCTCAATATCTAAACTTCATAGTTGAGGTGGAAACTGACATAAGAGCAGCTTCTATGGCTGGGGCTGTACTAATGGGGGCCATACAGATACAAGGAACAATTTTATGTACTCAATAAAAAAGTCAAGTTTCAATCAGTAACATTTTCTTCCAGCAGGGAGTATATTATGTTTATGGAAGGAGATCCAATCAAATCCCAGAGCGCCGCCCACAGTTCCCGCAAAATGACCTGGTGATTCAAACTCTGCTGACTACCCAGGGGCCCATCTCACCCAGTGTGTACGACCATCTTTCTTACGTCTTTCATCTTTCTTTACGCATCACAGACCCCATTTTACATCAGTGTACTTAGTCCCCCCTTCACATCACAGTCCCCCCTTCACATCACAGTCCCCCTTCACATCACAGTCCCCCTTCACATCACAGTCCCCCCTTCACATCACAGCCCCCTCTTTGCATCAGTGTCCTAAGTTCCCCCTGCATATCATAGTCCCCCCCCCCCCTGTACATCAGTGTCCTCAGTCCCCTTTCACATCACAGTCACATCTTTCAGTGTACTTACTTCCCCTTCACATCACAGTCCCCCCTTTACATCAGTGTCCTCAGTCCCCCTTCACATCACAGTCACATCTTTACACCAGTGTCCTCAGTTCTCTCTTCACATCAGAGTCCCCCTTTACATCAGTGTCCTTAGTCTCCCATTCACATCAGTGTTCTCAGTCCCCCTTCACATCACAGTCCCCCCTTTACATCATTGTTCACATTTCACTTTCACATTACAGTCCCCCTTTACAAAAGTGTGCTCAGCCCCATTTATATTACAGTCCCCCCTTTACACCAATGTGCTCAGCCCCCCTTTACATGACAGTCCCTCCTTTACATCAGTGACCTCAGTCCCCCCATTCACATCACAGCCCCCCTTTACATCAGTGTGCTCAGCCCCCCTTTACATTACAGTCCCTCCTTTATATCAGTGCCCTCAGTCCCCCCTTTACATGAAAGCCCCCTCTTTGCATCCATGTCCTAAGTTCCCCCTGCATATCATAGTCCCCCCTATATATCAGTGCCCTCAGTCCCCCTCTTCACATGACAGCCCCCTCTTTGCATCCATGTCCTAAGTTCCCCCTGCATATCATAGTCCCCCCTGTACATCAGTGCCCTCAGCCCCCCCTTCACATCACAGTCACAGCTTTCAGTGTAGTTAGTTCCCCTTCACACCACAGTCCCCCCTTTACATCAGTGTCCTCAGCTCCCCCTTCACATCACAGTCCCCCATTCACATCAGTGTTCTCAGTTCTCTCTTCACATCAGAGTCCCCCTTTACATCAGTGTCCTCAGTCCCCATTCACATCACAGTCACATCTTTATACCAGTGTCCTCAGTTCTCTCTTCACATCAGAGTCCCCCTTTACATCAGTGTTCATAGTCCCCCATTCACATCAGTGTTCTCAGTCCCCCTTCACATCACAGTCCCCCCTTTACATCATTGTTCACAGTTCCCTTTCACATTACAGTCCCCCTTTACAAAATTGTGCTCAGCCCCATTTACATTACAGTCCCCCCATTTACACCAATGTGCTCAGCCCCCCTTTACATGACAGTCCCTCAGTGACCTTAGTCCCCCCATTCACATCACAGCCCCCTCTTTGCATCAGTGTCCTAAGTTCCCCCTGCATATCATAGTTCCCCCCTGTACATCAGTGTCCTCGGTCCCCTTTCACATCACAGTCACATCTTTCAGTGTACTTAGTTCCCCTTCACACCACAGTCCCCCCTTTACATTGGTGTCCTCAGTCGTCCCCCCTTCTAGTTTGTTTACTGCTACATCTGCAGGACAGCTTGTTCTGTTCAAAAACAGCAGAACTACTGGGTGGATCACCAGATGAGAATAAAGAAAGGAAAGCTAAAAAAATACAATACAATGTTTGCTTTACAGATCGAACATGAAGATCAACCACTAAGCTTGAGACATTGTGGACTCGATCGATGCTGGGGCATTTTCTACTCCCATCGACCAAAGTCTGGGCCCCCACCCCCCCACCCCCCCTAAAGGCTGGAAGGCAGGAAACTGGCCCTTTGTATAGAAAGTTTGGAGACTCCTGCACTAGACTGTTTCTTGAAGCCAGAGTGAATGGACTGTTGCCTGTGTGATATATAGCCTCTGCACTGGTTGGAAAAGAACCAGTTAAATCAGATGTCCCTTTGGGGGTAGCGCTAAATTTCACATACAATGGCAAGAAAAAGTATGTGAACCCCTTTGGAATGATATGGATTTCTGCACAAATTGGTCATAAAATGTAATCCGATCTTCATCTAAGTCACAACAGTAGACAATCACAGTCTGCTTAAACTAATAACACACAAAGAATGAAATGTTACAATGTTTTTATTGAACACACCATGTAAACATTCACAGTGCACGTGGAAAAAGTATATGAACCCCTAGACTAATGACATCTCCAAGAGCTAATTGGACTCCTGTTGGCTGACACCTCACTCCAATCAATGAGATTAGATGGGATGTGTTGGTTACAGCTGCCCTATAAAAAACACACACCAGTTCTTGGTTTGCTTTTCACAAGAAGCATTGCCTGATGTGAATGATGCCTTGCACGAAAGAGCTCTCAAAAGACCTGAGATTAAGAATTATTGACTTGAATAAAGCTGGAAAGGGTTCTAAAAGTATCTCCAAAAGCCTTGCTGTTCATCAGTCCATGGTAAGACAAATTGTCTATAAATGGAGAAAGTTCAGCACTGCTACTCTCCCTAGGAGTGGCCGTCCTGTAAAGATGACTGCAAGAGCACAGTGCAGACTGCTCAATGAGGTGAAGAAGAATCTTAGAGTGTCAGCTAAATACTTACAAAAGTCTCTGGAATATGCTAACATCCCTGTTAGGGAATCTATAATATGTAAAACACTAAACAAGAATGGATTTCATGGGAGGATACCACAGAGGAAGTCACTGCTGTCCAAAAAAAACACATTGCTACACATTTACAGTTTGCACAAGAGCACCTGGATGTTCCACAGCAGTACTGGCAAATATTCTGTGGACAGATTAAACCAAAGTTGAGTTGTTTGTAAGAAACACACAACACTATGTTTGGAGAAAAAGAGGCACAGCACACCAACATCAAAACCTCATCCCAACTGTGAAGTATGGTGGTGGGGGCATCATGGTTTGGGGCTGCTTTGCTGCGTCAGGGCCTGGACGTATTGCTATCATCAAAGGAAAAATTCCCAAGTTTATCAAGACATTTTGCAGGAGAACTTAAGGCCATCTGTCCACCAGCTGAAGCTCAACAGAAGTTGGGTGTTGCAAGAGGACAACGAGCCAAAGCGTAGAAGTAAATCAACAACAGAATGGCTTAAACATAAGAAAATACGCTTTTTGGAGTGGCCCAGTCAGAGTCCTGACCTCAACCCGATTGAGATGCTGTGGATTCACAACAGATATCTAAAGAATATTGCTGAACTGAAACAGTTCTGTTAAGAGGAATGGTCAAGAATTACTCCTGACCGTTGTGCACGTCTGATCTGCAACTACAGGAAACGTTTGGGTGAAGTTATTGCTGCCAAAGGAGGTTCCACCAGTTATTAAATCCAAGGGTTCACATACTTTTTCCACCTGCACTATAAATGTTTATATGGTGTGTTTAATAAAAAAGAAATGGTAACATTACCGTGGACTGATGAACAGCAAGGCTTTTGGAGATACTTTTATAACCCTTTTCAGGTTTATGCAAGTCAACAATTCTTAATCGTAGGTCTTCTGAGAGCTCTTTTGTGCGAGGCATCATTCACATCAGGCAATGCTTCTTGTGAAAAGCAAACCCAGAACTGGTGTGTGTTTTTTATAGGGCAGAGCAGCTGTAACCAACACCTCCAATCTCATCTCATTGATTGGACTCCAGTTGGCTGACACCTCACTCCAATTAGCTCTTGGAGATGTCATTAGTCTAGGGCAGTGGTTCTTAACCTGGGTTTGATCGAGCCCCAGGGGTTCGGTGAGTCAGTCTCGGGTTCGGCAGAGGTCAAAACACACACCTATACACTTACACAGGGCCGGTACAAGGCAGGGGCGAACGGGGCGAGACCATTTCGTATGGGAGGGGGGGCGCAGCCGCAGGTGAAGCTCTGCCACGGCCGCGGCTGCCAGCGCGGCCAGAGGCACTGTACAAATTGTGTGCCGAGTGCATTCCTGCATCTGGGACCGTCCCCTCCCGGCTCCCTTTCCTGTCTGCTGCAGCCTGTTTACTCCCCCTATGAAGGAGTCTCTTGGTCCCTTCCAGCAGCGTAACGTCACTCCACTCACGGCCGGAAGGGGGGGACTTGGAGCGCTGCGCAGAGAGCTGTGTGTCGGCGCTGCCTGTGACGAGCTAGAGAGGCAAGGACTAGTCTCGAGGAGCCTGTGCTAGTGGAATTTGAACCTAGCAGACAGTGTGCTAAAAAAGACTACTGAACTTGTTTAAAAGTAAGTAGTAGAACCTGTTAAGAGCATAGAATTAAATGGCTCGATTGGGGGGGAGGGGAGGAGGCTGACTGAGGTGAGGTGACCAGCACTTTATTAATATAAAATGGCAGATAAAAAAAATGTTTTTGTGTTATTTTAAATGAGCCTTCTCTGACTAGCAAAAAAAAGTATATATATATATATATATATATATATATATATATAAATTGCAGCCTCACTATGCCATCACATGCAGCCTCTGTGCCATCAATTGTCGCCACTGTGCCCATCACACGCAGCCACTGTGCCCATCACACGCAGCCACTGTGCCCATCACACGCAGCCACTGTGCCCATCACACACAGCCACTGTGCCATCAATTGCTGACAGTGTGCTGCCAGTTTGCCCCATCAATTGCTGCCAGTGTGCCCATCAATTGCCACCAGTGTGCTGCCAGTTTGCCCCATCAAACGCAGCCGCTGTGCCCATCAAACGCAGCCACTGTGCCCATCAAACGCAGCCACTGTGCCCATCAAACGCAGCCACTGTGCAACACACGCAGCCACTGTGCCATCAATTGCCACCAGTGTGCTGCCAGTTTGCCCCATCAAACGCAGCTACTGTGCCCATCAAACGCAGCCACTGTGCAACACACGCAGCCACTGTGCCATCAATTGCCACCAGTGTGCTGCCAGTTTGCCCCATCAAACGCAGCCACTGTGCCCATCAAACGCAGCCACTGTGCCCATCAAACGCAGCCACTGTGCCCATCACACGCAGCCACTGTGCAACACACGCAGCCACTGTGCCATCAATTGCCACCAGTGTGATGCCAGTTTGCCCCAAACGCAGCCACTGTGCCCATCAAACGCAGCCACTGTGCCCATCAATCGAAGCCACTGTGCCATCACACACAGCCACTGTGCAACACACGCAGCCACTGTGCCATCAATTGCCACCAGTGTGCTGTCAGTTTGCCCCAAACGCAGCCACTGTGCCCATCAAACGCAGCCACCGTGCCCATCAAACGAAGCCACTGTGCCATCACACACAGCCACTGTTCAACACACGCAGCCACTGTGCCATCAATTGCCACCAGTGTGCTGCCAGTTTTACCTAAATATATACCTATGTTTTGAATTTGAAAAAATCATATTTTATTTTTCCAATTAAGAAGGGTTTGGTGAATGCGCATATGAAACTGGTGGGGTTCAGTACCTCCAACAAGGTTAAAGCGGGGGTTCACCGAAAATCAACTTTCTCTCACTAGATCCAGCATACTGCTGACACCTGCAGTATGCTGGATTTTTTTTTCTTCTTTCGTACTTATCGTTTTAGCCGGGTTTCTTCTCCGGCTCCGAGCGGCGTATCCTTCCGGGTAGTAGGCGTTCCTAAATCAAGCCCAGTTGATTGACGGGCTTGGATAGCGCGTCACGCCTTCCAAAAATACCCGAAGAGACGCTCGGGTGTTTACGGCGCCTGAGCAGTCAGCTCTACACGGCAGGCGCAGGTGCCGTAAACAGCCGAGTGCCACTTCGGCTATTTTTAGAAGGCGTGACGCGCTATCCAAGCCCGTCAATTAACTGGGCTTGATTTAGGAACGTCTACTTTTTGGGTGAACCTCCGCTTTAAAAACCACTGGTCTGGGGGTTCACATACTTTTTCCACCTGCACTGTGAATGTATACATGGTGTGTTCAATAAAAACATGGTAACATTTAATTCTTCGTGTGTTATTAGTTTAAGCAGACTGTGACTGTCTATTGTTGTGACTTATGCCGCGTACACACGGTCGTTTTTTGACTTGTAAAAAACATCATTTTTTTCATTAAAAAAAATAAAGTTTTTCAAACTCCACTTTTAAAACCATCGTTTTCTGAAAATGCTCTTGCAAAGAGCGGTTACGTACAACACGTACGACGGCACTCTGTTCCATTCAAGCTTGCGTCATAACTTGCTTCTGAGCATGCGCGGGTTTAAAAACGTTGTTTTAAACGTCGTTTTAGCGTACACACCGTAAATTTTTTATGACACAAAAAACGACATTCTGAAAAACGACATTAAAAAATTGAAGCAGGTTCGAATTTTTTTTTTTTGTCGTTTTTCAGAAGACATAAAATGACGTTTTGCCCACACACGATCATTTTAAATGACGTTTTTTAAAACATCGTTTTATTTCATCACAAAAAACGACCGTGTGTACGCGGCATTAGATGAAGATCAGATCGCATTTTATGACCAATTTGTGCAGAAATTCATATTATTCCAAAAGGGTTCACATACTTTTTATTGCAACTGTACATTGTGGCAGGAAAAGTTCTATATACAGTACAGACCAAAAGTTTGAACACACCTTCTCATTCAAAGAGTTTTCTTTATTTTTATGACTATGAAAATTGTAGAGTCACACTGAAGGCATCAAAACTATGAATTAACACATGTGGAATTCTATACATAACAAAAAAGTGTGACACAACTGATAATATGTCATATTCTAGGTTCTTCAAAGTAGCCACCTTTTGCAGCAGACACATCTCTAGAAGAACTGATAAGAGGAGACTCCGGTGTGAATCCGGCCTTCATGGTAGAATATCTGCTAGGAAACCACTGCTAGAGAAAGGCAACAAGCAGAAGAGACTTGTTTGGGCTAAAGAACACAAGGAATGGACATTAGACCAGTGGAAATCTGTGCTTTGGTCTGATGAGTCCAAACTTGAGATCTTTGGTTCCAACCACCGTGTCTTTGTGCGACGCAGAAAAGGTGAACGGATGGACTCTACATGCCTGGTTCCCACTGTGAAGCATGGCGGAGGAGGTGTGATGGTGTGGGGGTGCTTTGCTGGTGACACTGTTGGGGATTTATACTGAACCCAGCATGGCTACCACAGCATCTTGCAGCGGCATGCTATTCCATCCGGTTTGCGTTTAGTTGGACCATCATTTATTTTTCAACAGGACAATGACCCCAAACACACCTCCAAGCGGGGGAAGGGCTATTTGACCAAGAAGGAGAGCGATGGGGTGCTGCGCCAGATGACCCGGCCTCCACAGTCACCGGACCTGAACCCAATGGAGATGGTTTGGGGTGAGCTGGACCGCAGAGTGAAGGCAAAAGGGCCAACAAGTGCGAAGCATCTCTGGGAACTCCTTCAAGACTGTTGGAAGACCATTTCAGGTGACAAGAGAATGCCGAGAGTGTGCAAAGCAGTAATCAAAGCAAAAGGACCTAGCATATGACATATTTTCAGTTGTGTCACACTTTTTTGTTATGTATATAATTCCACATGTGTTAATTCATAGTTTTGATGCCTTCAGTGTGAATCTACAATTTTCATAGTCATGAAAATAAAGAAAACTCCTTGAATGAGAAGGTGTGTCCAAACTTTTGGTCTGTACTGTACATGTACTTCCTTCCACTGAGGATCTGACTGTAGTTCCGCTTCAGCATTTGACTACAGGTCTACTTTAAAGAGCCATTAGGTAGAATTAGACACAATTCCAATGTAATAATCACTCCCTATCATCTCCATAGATCTCTGCATTAAATAAAATAGCTCTCATAATCCATTATTCTGTTCCCACCCCGGCGGTCATTCCAGTTCATGTCTGCATGAATTCTATAAAATGGATGGCTTGACCTTTTGTTCTGAAATCTTAATATTTTATTTTCTGGTCTCCACGCTGGATGACAGCTCCATATAATTAAGCCATCTCTTCCTCTTTAGTCTCACAGGGTGTCATTATCACGGCGTCCTTGTCATGTAAAAGTCACTCTACAGTCAATAATCCATGCTTTCAGCACAGTTGTAGTTGCCGTGTAAAAGAGCACACGTGAAGACCTATTTACCCGTCTGCTTTTTGCTTTACTTAGGCTTAAAGGGGTTGTAAAGGTAAAACATTTTTTCCCTGAATAGCTTCCTTTACCTTTGTGCAGTCCTCCTTCACTTACCTCATCCTTCCATTTTGCTTTTACATGTCCTTATTTCTTCTGAGAAATCCTCACTTCCTGTTCTTCTGTCTGTAACTCCACACAGTAATATGAGGCTTTCTCCCTGGTGTGTAGAAAACCTCTTGAGGAGGGAGGGGGCGAGCAGGAGTGTCAGGACACTCTCTACTCTGCAGATAGAGAAACGAGCTGTGTGTTAGTGGGCGCCCTGACAATCCTGCTCGCCCCCTCAAGAGGCTTTCTCCACACCATGGAGAAAGCCTCGCATTACTGTGTTTAGGTACAGACAGAAGAACAGGATTTAGATATTTTTTTTCCCACAAATAGAGCTTGGAAGGAGAATGGCCGACCCCAGAAAGGTAAGTGCCGGGCAGGGGCACCGTTTTACAGGGCACAGTGGTGACAATTAAAGGGCACAGTGGTATCAATTGGTACAGTGGCTGCGTTTGATGGCATGGCACAGTGGCTGCGTTTGATGGCATGGCACAGTGGCTGCGTTTGATGGCATGGCACAGTGGCTGCGTTTAATGGCATGGCACAGTGGCTGCGTTTGATGGCATGGCACAGTGGCTGCGTTTGATGGCATGGCACAGTGGTGACAATTGATGGCACAGTGGCAACAATTGATGGCATGGCACAGTGGCTGTGTTTGATGGCATGGCATAGTTTACATTTAGATTGATGAAGGCTTCACCTCCCTCTTGTTCTAAGACACAGGCTGGAGGGGTGTGACACATCCTGTGACTGGCAGAAATCCAACCATACCATGTTATTTCTACAAAATAATAAAGTTTTTCTTTGAAATATATATTTGTATGACAATTTAAAGCAGTTGGTTGATATTAATTATTTATTTTTACTCTGTATCCCACAGGTTGTTTTTTTTTTTTTAACATGTGACCAGCAGCAGAGGACAAGAAGTTCCTCCTGCCTATGTTTCCCTGCAGATAGGCCAATAAATAATAATAAAAAACAAATTAAAGTGCCCCGTCCTGCCGAGCTCGTGCGCAGAAGCGAAAGAATGCATAAGTCGTGCCCGCATACGAAAACGGCGTTCAAACCCCACATGTGAGGTATCGCCGCAATCAGAGCGAGAGCAATAATTCTAGAACTAGATCCCCTCTGTAACACATAACGGTTAACCTGTAAAAAATTGTAAACTTCGTTTTACTAATTTTCTCGGCATGACCTTATCTTTCACAATATAGAATAAAATTGGGTTAACTTTACTGTTCTCTTATTTTTTTAAATTTAAATTTTTTATTTTTTCCCAAAAAGTTGTGCTTGTAAGATCGCTGCCCAAATATGGTGTGAAGTATTGCAACGACTGCCATTTTATTCTTTAGGGCAGGGGTGTCCAAACTTTTTTCAAAGAGGGCCAGATTTGATGAAGTGAACATGTGTGAGGGCCGACCATTTTGTCTGACATTCTTTGAAACATTAAAATTCGGTCTAAGTGTGTTCCTCCGAGCACCAATACACGGCCCAACAAGAATTCTCTTGCCTTTGTGGCTGTGTGTGGTGAAGAGATGAGCTCCGGCGTGTTATTTGGATACACTGTATATATTTCTTTTGTGGCCCCAACGAATGCCAGAGCGCTGCTCAGGACCAAGGATGAGCTTGGGCGTGTTATTTGGATATACGGTATTTATCGGCGTATAACAAGCACAGGCTTAGCATTGCCATGAATGCAGCCATACCACTGCCATGAATGCAGCCATACCATTGCCATGAATGCAGCCATACCATTGCCATGAATGCAGCCATACCATTGCCATGAATGCAGCCTCACCATTGCCATGAATGCAGCCTCACCATTGCCATGAATGCAGCCTCACATGTGCCATAAATGCAGCCTCACATGTGCCAAAAATGCAGCCTCACATGTGCCATAAATGCAGCATCACATGTGCTATAAATGCAGCCTCACATGTGCAATAAATGCAGCCTCACATGTGCTATAAATGCAGCCTCACATGTGTCATAAATGCAGCCTTACCATTGCCATCAGTGCAGCCTGATCGATTCCCATCTGCAGCCTCGGAGGGGAGAGGGACGGGGAGGGACGAGTGCCGACATGGCATCCCAGTAGACGGGACTTCCAATACAGACGCTGCTGAGTAAACAGGAGATTCTCTTCATGTAATCTGACGGCGCTCGTCCTGTCCCCTCCAAGGTAGCCCAGATAAATACGGTATATATCTTTTGTGGCCCTGGGGGCCACAAACAATATAAATATCCAAATCCCCAGGGGGGCCATAATAAATCAACAGGGGGGGCCGCATTTGGCCCGCGGGCCGGACTTTGGACATGCCTGCTTTAGGGTGTCTGAAAAATGATATAATGTTTGGAGGTTCCAAGTAACTTTCTAGGAAAACAAAATGATTTTAACAAGTGTCAAAAAGAGCCTCGGTCCTTTAAGTGGTTAACAAAAAGTGCCAGAAAAAGCCTGGTCAGCAAGTAGTTAATAATTGTTAAATTTAAAAAATTAAATAAAAAAAAATTAATAATAATTGTTACGTCGTTTCGGTTTGCTGTGCAGCTCCACTAGCTTGTCTCTCATGGATTACAATGTATCACTTCTCTATCCTTGGAAATTCTCTCCCTTCCCTGTCACTTTACAGACTCATTACAGATATTACAGCTCAATAAATGTAATACTAAAAGCCAATTGTCCTCAAACAGTCCCTGAAGTCCGGTGAAAATACTGTGTGCAGCCGGCGTACCGCCGCGTCGCATCGCTGAGACACAAGATAGGATAATGGACTCTTTTTGTCTCCTTGAAGCTGATGTTAAGGGAAAGCGACTGATAAGAAATAATGTAAGATCTGAATCAGTTTTCTTTATATCTGTACAATCACTTTCTAATGACATTAAAAAATATATATAAGGATTCCTTCACACGTGTGGCTGGCGGGCAGTAAAACCAGGCGATTGAGCCATAGGCCCCTGACCACCCGCCTGTCCCTCTTAGACCAACATCATTCTTCAGGTATCGGCTTTTTCACCTGACAATTCCTTACACCATAAGAATGATCATAGCTGCTGGTCAGACACTTGATCGTTCTTACGGGCGGCGAGAGGTGACGTTCCCCCCTCCCGCCGCCCTCTGGTGCTTCTACCGACTCACCTCTGCGATCGGTGAGCCGGAGAAGGGATCCGCAATCTGAACGTTCACCATAGAGATTTCTGGCGGACCAGATGGTCCGACTCACCTCTGCGATCTCGATCGTTCTTACGGGCGGCGAGAGGGGACGTTCCCCCCCTCCCGCCGCCCTCTGGTGCTTCTACCGACTCACCTCTGCGATCGGTGAGTCGGAGAAGGGATCCGCAACCTAAATGTTCACCATAGAGATTTCCGGCGGACCAGATGGTCGCCGGAGTCTCTATGATCGTTGGAGGCCGGGGCGCGATGTTATGACATCACACCCGGCCTCTGCATTCAAAAAAACGCGCCGCCTCAGCTGGCAAGCAGTGATGTTTTTTATATTTTTTTTATTTCAGGCTTAGAGGTGAGATGTGGGGTTTTATTGACCCCATATCTCACTGTAAAGAGGACCTGTCATGCCTGACCTCATATCTCACTGTAAAGAGGACCTGTCATGCCATATTCCTATTACAAGGGATGTTTACATTCCTTGTAATAGGAATGAAAGTTTTTTAAGTATCAAAGTAAAAATGTTTAAGTAAAATTAACAATATATATATATTTTTTTAAAGTGCACCTGTCCCCGTTTTTATTTTAACCACTTAAAACCCGGACCATTATGCAGGTTAAGGACCTTGCCCCTTTTTGCGATTCTGCACTGAGTCGCTTTAACTGACAATTGCGCGGTCGTGCGACGTGGCTCCCAAACAAAATTGACGCTTTTTCCCCCCACAAATAGAGCTTTTTTTTTGGTGGTATTTGATCACCTTTTATTTTTTGCGCTATAAACAAAAATAGAGCGACAGTTTTGAAAAAATTCAATATTTTTTACTTTTTGCTATAATAAATATCCCCCAAAAATATATAAAAAAAATATTTTTTTTCCTCAGTTTAGGCCGATACGTATTCTTCTACATATTTTTGGTAAAAAAAAAATTCGCAATAAGCGTTTATTGATTGGTTTGCGCAAAAGTTACAGCGTTTACAAAAGAGGGGATAGTTTTATGGCATTTTTCTTAATAATTTTTTTTTTACTAGTAATGGCGGCGATTTTTGTGACTGCGACATTATGGCGGACACATCGGACACTTTCGACACATTTTTACAGCGATCAGTGCTATAAAAGGCACTGTTTACTGTGAAAATGACAATGGCAGTGACGGGGTTAACCACTAGGGGGGTGCTAAGGGGTTAAGTGTGCCCTAAGGGAGTGATTCCTACTGTACGGGAGCGTGGCTGTAGGTGTGACGTCACTGATCGTTGTTCTCTATAACAGGGAACAGGTGATCAGTGACACTGCCACAGAGAAGAACGGGCATGGTGCCTGTATGTGCCTGTGCCCAGTTGTGCCATTCTGCCGACATATATGGGAGTTAGAGTGGTTAAGTGGTTAAAGTGCACATGTCCCCGCAAATCGAGTCAAGATATAAAAAAAAAATAGCTTGTATTGCCAAACGCTCGTAAACCGCATTACTCTCAATCTGAGGTATTACTGTATATTGATTTCCTAAGATTGTTAGCTCCATCTAGAGGCCACAATGCATGTTCTTTCTTAAAACACCCCAGTCAGGAAAATACTGCATTATGGTCTCTAGATGGAGCTCACATTTTATTTTTATTTTTTTTTACTGTAATAGACCCCTGTGTGTATTGTTGACCCTGCTTCTAAAGCCTTTTTTTCACCTTAATAACGTCAATTTTGTTTGGATACAACGTTGCACGACCGCGCAATTGTCAGGTGAAGCGACGCAGTGTCGAATCGCAAAAAAAATGGCCTGGTCATTAAAGGGGGCAAATCCTTCCGGTCCTTAAGTGGTTAATATTTGTATACTTATTAAAAAAAAAAAGAATATCTGGAAAAACTAACATAACATTTCCCATGGGTGATTCTGAATATTTATGTAATTAAAAGTTTCTGATATTTGTATACAGAGCCAATCAATTATCTTTGTCATTTGGATTAGCAAGTCATTTGCAACTGTGAAACTGGTTACGGCGATTCCAATTAATCAACGCAAAGAATAACAGAAATGTGCAAATGATGTGAGAAGGAAGAGAATAAAAAGCCGGGGTTCATATAGGGAGTCATAGAAGGGTTCATAAAAGGGTTCATATAGGGAGTCATAGAAGGGTTCATAGAAGGGTTCATAGAAAGGGGCCATACAAGGGTTCATAATGGGAGGGGTTCATAGAGGGGGTTATAGAGGGGGTCATAGAAGGGTTCATAGAAGGAGGGGTTCATAGAGGGGTTCATAGAAGGCTTCATAGAGGGGGTCATAGAAGGGTTCATAGAGGGGTTCATAGAGGGGGTCATAGAAGGGTTCATAGAAGGGATCATAGAGGGAGGGGTTCATAGAATGGTTCATAGAGGGGGTTATAGAAGGGTTCATAGAAGGAGGGGTTCATAGAAGGGTTCATAGAGGGAGGGGTTCATAGAGGTAGGGGTTCATAGAGGGAGGGGTTCATAGAGGGGGTCATAGAGGGGGTCATAGAAGGGTTCATAGAGGGGTTCATAGAGGGGGTCATAGAAGGGTTCAGGTCATAGAAGGGTTCATAGAAGGGTTCATAGAGGGGTTCATAGAGGGGGTCATAGAGGGAGGGGTTTATAGAGGGGGTCATAGAAGGGTTCATAGAGTGGTTCATAGAGGGGGTCATAGAAGGGTTCATAGAGGGAGGGGTTCATAGAAGGGTTCATAGAGGGGATCATAGAAGGGTTCATAGAAGGGTTCATGGAAGGGTTCATAGAGGGAGGGGTTCATAGAAGGGTTCATAGAGGGGTTCATAGAAGGGTTCATAGTGGGGGTCACAGAAGGGTTCATAGAGGGAGGGGTTCATCGAGGGGTTCCTAGAAGGCTTCATAGAGGGGGTCATAGAAGGGTTCATAGAGGGGGTCATAGAAGGGTTCATAGAGGGGGTCATAGAAGGGTTCATAGAGGGGTTCATAGAGGGGGTCATAGAAGGGTTCATAGAGGGAGGGGTTCATAGAATGGTTCATAGAGGGAGGGGTTCATAGAGGTAGGGGTTCATAGAGGGAGGGGTTCATAGAGGGGTTCATAGAGGGGTTCATAGAGGGGGTCATAGAAGGGTTCATAGAAGGGTTCATAGAGGGGTTCATAGAGGGGGTCATAGAGGGAGGGGTTTATAGAGGGGGTCATAGAAGGGTTCATAGAGTGGTTCATAGAGGGGGTCATAGAAGGGTTCATAGAAGAGTTCATAGAGGGAGGGGTTCATAGAAGGGTTCATAGAAGGGTTCATAGAAGGGTTCATAGAGGGAGGGGTTCATAGAAGGGTTCATAGAAGGGTTCATAGAAGGGTTCATAGAGGGGGTCACAGAAGGGTTCATAGAGGGAGGGGTTCATAGAGGGGGGTCATAGAAGGGTTCATAGAGGGAGGGGTTCATAGAAGGGTTCATAGAGGGGGTCACAGAAGGGTTCATAGAGGGAGGGTTTCATAGAAGGGTTCATAGAGGGGGGTCATAGAAGGGTTCATAGAGGGGGGTCATAGAAGGGTTCATAGAGGGAGGGGGTCATAGAGGGGTTCATGGAAGGGTTCATAGAAGGGTTCATAGCACACATACCACACATGTGAGGTATCACCGCGAGAGCAATAATTCTAGTCCTAGACCTCCTCTGTAGCTTAAAAAATGCAACCTGTAGAATTTTTTTAAACATCGCCTGCGGAAATTTTTAAGGGTAAAAGTTTGTCACTATTCCACAAGCGGGCGCAATTTTGAAGCGTGACATGTTGGGTATCAACTTACTCGGCGTAACATTATCTTTCACAATATAAAAAAAAATAATTGGGCTAACTTTACGGTTGTTTTACTTTTTAATAATAAAAAAGTGCGTTTGTAAGACCGCTGCGCGAATACGGTGTGACATAAAGTATTGCAACGACCGCCATATTATTCTCTAAAGTGTTAGAAAAAATATATAATGTTTGGGGGTTCTAAGTAATTTTCTAGCAAAAACATTTTTTTTTTAACCTGTAAACAACAAATTTTAGAAAGAAGCTCGGTTCTTAAGTGGTTAAAAATGCTTTTGAATTGGAATTAGCAGGTTAACTTAATTGAGATTTTAGTGATTGGGACTGAATAGGATTTAAGTATTAAAACGAGGTTCCACCCGCAACTTTTATTTTTTTTAAAAGTCAGCAGCTACTAAAACTGTAGCTGCTGACTTTTAATAAGGACACTTACCTGCCCTAGTCGCCCGCAATGTCGGTCCACCAATGGCGATCGCTCGGTCCTGGCGCCTCCATCCTTACTAAGGGAAACAGACTGTGCAGCCTTACGGCTTCACTGTGCGTTTCCTACTGCGCATGCATACCTCCTAACATTTTTGTTGAGCGAGCGGGGGGCCGATCGGATCGAAGTTGATGAGCGCGGGGGGGTGACGCAGATCTGAGTTTTTGGGGGGGGGTTTCGCGGATCGGAGTTGTTGAGTGGGGGGCGGGGGGGGTTCGCGGGTCGGAGTTAAGTGGGAGGTTTTGCGGATCGGAGTTGTTAAGTGAGGGGGGTTCCGCGGATCGGAGTTATTGAGCGGGGGGGTTACGCGGGTCGGATTTGTTGACAGTTCCGCAAAATCCGGGACGGTTGGGAGGTATGCGCATGCGCGACTCGTGCGGCACTTTGTGATTGGGCGGCTGCCTCCTGGGATACACACAGTTCACAGAAGACACTGCGACGCAGGACAAAGAAGAAGAGGACCACGGTGGAATACGAGGCAGAAGAGCTACTTCCGCATAGCAACCACCCTTTCAGGTGAGTATAAAGAAAAAATATATATTATTTATTAATTTTAAGATTTTTGGTGAAACAAACAAAAAAAAAAAACAGGTGGAACTCCACTTTAATTTTCCCTATAACACTACGACTAAACAAATGCATAGGAAAAAAATTAATTTCAGAAATAATAAAAAAAAGTCCCTTAAATCAAAGCCCCCTTTTCCATTCACGCCCTTCCTCCCCCACCATACGAAAGTCAACAACTTATTTCATTTTTATTTGGAGTGCTCAGTCCGGCTGTATTTTATTTGCAAAACATTTCATGTGTTGGAGGCAATTTTATGCATTCTGCTCCGGACTAATTTTGTTTCAAACTTATAAGCTGCTCCCTGATTGAATTTCACCTCCACTTCCCGCTCTCCTTTGTGATACTTTATTGTTATTTTCTCGCCACCCGAGCGGCAGAAAGAAAGAAAAATAATGAGATTCTGAAGCTTTTGGTAATCTCTCCTGTAACAAAAGTGTATTCACTTTTATTAGAAATATATATATATATTATTTTTTTTCGTAAAAATAAAAAAAGTCTACAAAACTTCTCGCTCTTTCATATTACCTACAATAAATAAATAAAAATATTGTGCATTTTATATGCAACCCCAATTCCCCAAAAAATTGGGACGCTGTTACATATTACCTACAAAAAATAAATAAAAAAATTGTGCATTTTATATGCAACCCCAATTCCCAAAAATTGGGGCGCTGTTTCATATTACCTACAAAAAAATAAATAAAAATATTGTGCATTTTATATGCAACCCCAATTCCCAAAAATTTGGGGCGCTGTTTCATATTACCTACAAAAATGAAAAAATAAATATTGTGCATTTTATATGCAACCCCAATTTCCAAAAAATTGGGGCGCTGTTTCATATTACCTACAAAAAATAAATAAAAATATTGTGCATTTTATATGCAACACCAATTTGTGGGGCGCTGTTTCATATTACCTACAAAAATGAAAAAATAAATATTGTGCATTTTATATGCAACCCCAATTCCCAAAAAATCGGGGCGCTGTTTCATATTACCTACAAAAAATAAATAAAAAAATTGTGCATTTTATATGCAAACCCAATTCCCAAAAAATTGGGCCGCTGTCTCATATTACCTACAAAAAATAAATAAAAATATTGTGCATTTTTTATGCAACCCCAATTCGCAAAAAATTGGGGCGCTGTTTCATATTACCTACAAAAATGAAAAAATAAATATTGTGTATTTTATATGCAACCCCAATTCGCAAAAAATTGGGGCGCTGTTTCATATTACCTACAAAAAATAAATAAAAATATTGTGCATTTTATATGCAACCCCAATTCAGCGCCCCAATTTTTTGGGAATTTGGGTTGCATATAAAATGCACATTATTTTTATTTATTTTTTGGGAATTGGGGTTGCATATAAAATTCACAATATTTATTTTTTCATTTTTGTAAGTAATATGAAACGGCGCCCCAATTTTTTGGGAATTGGGGTTGCATATAAAATGCACAATATTTTTATTTATTTTTTGTAGGTAATATGAAACAGCGCCCCAATTTTTTGCGAATTGGGGTTGCATATAAAATACACAATATTTATTTTTTCATTTTTGTAGGTAATATGAAACAGCGCCCCAATTTTTTGCGAATTGGGGTTGCATAAAAAATGCACAATATTTTTATTTATTTTTTGTAGGTAATATGAAACAGCGCCCCAATTTTTTGGGAATTGGGGTTGCATATAAAATGCACAATTTTTTTATTTTTTATTTGTAGGTAATATGAAAAAGCGAGAAGTTTTGTAGACTTTTTTTTATATAAAAAAAAATCTTCCTAAAAACCGAATGCGATCATTTGCGAATCTCATAAAGCCATATTTTATTCACAATAGAATATAGAAAACAAATCAAATATTTATGGACCATTTTAACCACTTCAGCCCCAGAGGATTTGGCTGCTCAATGACCGGGCCATTGCGTCACTTTAAATGACAATTGCGCGGTTGTGCGAAGTTGCACCCAAACAAAATGTACGCCTTTTTTTCCCCACAAATAGAGCTTTCTTTTGGTGTTATTTGATCAACTCTGCGGCTTTTATTTTTTGTGCTATAAACAGAAAGGAGCAACAGTTTAAAAAAATAAAAAATATATATTGTTTACTTTTTGCTGTAATAAATATCCCCCAAAAATATATAAAAAAAAATTGTTCTCAGTTTAGGCCGATACGTATTCTTCTACATATTTTTGGTGAAAAAAATAAATAAAAATGTGGTCATTTGAAAAAAAAAATTCCCTTTAACCACTTTGCGCCCGGTCAATAGTAAATTGACGTCCGGGAAGTGGTTGTGTTATCCTTACTAGGAATAAAAGTGATCACATTTTTATTTATTTTTTTAAAAGCATGAAAAAAAAAAAAACAGTAAAATTAAAAATTAAATATATATATAAAAAAATTAAAACGCCCCTGTCCCAAGAAGCTCGCTCTCAAAAGCGAACATGCAGCTAAGTCCCACCCACATATATAATTGGCGTTAAAATCCACACATGTGAGGTATCGCTGCGTGCGTTAGAGTGAGAGCAATAATTCTAGCACTAGAACTCCTCTGTAACTCTAAACTGGTAACCTGTAAAAAAAATGTAAGCCTCATCTGTGGAGATTTTTAAGTACCAAAGTCTGGCGCCATTCCGTAAGTGTGCGCAATTTTAAAGCGTGACAAGTTAGGTGTCTATTTACTCGGCGTAACATCACCTTTCACATTATCCCAAACAAATCGGCTAACTTTGCTGTTTTGTTATTTTTTTATATTAAAAAAAACGTTTGAAAAATGATTGTGCAAATACAGTGTGAGATAAAAAGTTGCAATGTACGCCACTTTATTCCCTAGGGTGTCTTCTAAATATATATATATATAATGTTTGCAGGGAAGTGACAGAAAATGCGCGGTATGGGTGTGGTGGTTAAGCAGGTATAGCAGGTGCACTGCAGGGGGGCGCTACTGCACACTGCCGGGCATATGGACGAGCCACCACTGTACAGTACCCTGCCGAGCCCTCATTGTACTGGCAGTACCCTGCCGGGCCCTCATTGTACTGGCAGGACCCACCTGGGCCCCCATTGTACTGGCAGCACCCTCCTGGGCCCTCATTGTACTGGCAGTACACTGCCGGGCCCTCATTGTACTGGCAGTACCCTACTGGCAGTACCCTCCTGGGCCCTCATTGTACTGGCAGTACACTGCCGGGCCCTCATTGTACTGGCAGTACCCTGCCAGGCCCTCATTGTACTGGCAGTACCCTCCTGGGCCCTCATTGTACTGGCAGTACCCTGCCGGGCCCTTATTGTACTGGCAGTACCCTGCCGGGCCCTCATTGTACTGGCAGTACCCTGCCGGGACCTCATTGTACTGGCAGTACCCTCCTGGGCCCTCATTGTACTGGCAGTACACTGCCGGGCCCTCATTGTACTGGTAGTACCCTGCCAAGCCCTCATTGTACTGGCAGTACCCTCCTGGGCCCTCATTGTACTGGCAGCACCCTCCTGGGCCCTCATTGTACTGGCAGTACCCTGCCAGGCCCTCAATGTACTGGCAGTACCCTGCCGGGCCCTCATTGTACTGGCAGTACCCTGCCGGGCCCTCATTGTACTGGCAGTACCCTGCCGGGCCCTCATTGTACTGGCAGTACCCTCCTGGGCCCTCATTGTACTGGCAGCACCCTCCTGGGCCCTCATTGTACTGGCAGTACCCTGCCAGGCCCTCAATGTACTGGCAGTACCCTGCCGGGCCCTCATTGTACTGGCATTACCCTGCCGGGCCCTCATTGTACTGGCAGTACCCTGCCGGGCCCTCATTGTACTGGCAGTACCCTCCTGGGCCCTCATTGTACTGGCAGCACCCTCCTGGGCCCTCATTGTACTGGCAGTACCCTGCCAGGCCCTCAATGTACTGGCAGTACCCTGCCGGGCCCTCATTGTACTGGCAGTACCCTGCCGGGCCCTCATTGTACTGGCAGTACCCTGCCGGGCCCTCATTGTACTGACAGTACCCTCCTGGGCCCTCATTGTACTGGCAGCACCCTCCTGGGCCCTCATTGTACTGGCAGTACCCTGCCAGGCCCTCAATGTACTGGCAGTACCCTGCCGGGCCCTCATTGTACTGGCAGTACCCTGCCGGGCCCTCATTGTACTGGCAGTACCCTGCCGGGCCCTCATTGTACTGACAGTACCCTCCTGGGCCCTCTGTGTACTGGCAGCACCCTCCTGGGCCCTCATTGTTCTGGCAGTACCCTCATGGGCCCTCATTGTACTGGCAGTACCCTCATGGGCCCTCATTGTACTGGCAGTACCCTACCGGGCCCTCATTGCATAGAGACACTCAGAGGCCAAGTGATGAATAAACAAAGATCCAAAATAAGGTGTTAATGAAAAGAGAACGGTTTTGTTTGAAAATGTTATTAGCATGTTGATGGGGGGGGGGGGGGGGGGCTGGGCTGGACCAGGGAAGGTAAGTATAGGCAGTCTTAAACGTATAGATTTGGACACCTCTGTAAAATGTTAAAACCTACGAATGGATTTCAAATATATGAACGAAAAAAAAAGTGCGTTGGCATTTACCAGACTTGTTTGAACATAATAACCGTTTGATTGAACTGCTTCTGCCTCCAGCTCTCCATGTATGACACATAATTAATTTAAATGCAGATGGTGACATTTGAAGGCAGACCCTTTCAAAGTAACCCGTGAAGGTTGTCAATAGCTTTGATTTACGGTAAGGGGGCTTATTCATAAAGGGCGGAAAATATTACTTTGCCTTTTTTTATGGGAGCGTTGACAGTTTTGCTTATTTATAAAACCGGCTGAACGCAGGGTAATTGCAGCATTTCATCTTTTTTTTTGCAAATTTTTCAGATCTGCCTTTTCCCAGCAATTGGCGAATATATCATTGTCAGTTTTTGCTCATAGAGGGGGAAGATATAAAAAATCTGAAAAATTTCCTATCAAATACTCACCATAATTTTCCTTTCCTGATGGGCTCCATGGCAGCATATGTTTGGGGGGAGGGGGGAAGGGTAGCCCTGCCCTGCCCTCGCTCCCACCCCAAAAACCCATAGGACCCCACATAAATCCTATAGGGTGGGAGTAAGTCAGTAGGCTAGTTACTGTTTTTGGGAGTAACTAGCCTCACTCCCACCCCATAGGACCGTCCTATGGGGTGGGAGCAGTGGAGGTGCGCACGGGCGCACGGGTGCCACTTCCTCTCCCCACCCACCCCCTCTATGATCAATGCTATGCATGAATCTATCCATGGCTGCCACTGCCACCCCCTATTTAGGCACCCGGCCCCTTTTCAGGCGCCTGAATTACAGCTAAGGGCGTGTATTTTTGAAGCACCTGATTAGAGCCATAGGCTCTAATAGGCATAAAAAAGGTGACCCAGGTGTGCTGGGACAACAAATGAATATTCGCTTTCCTAACACTGAGCCGCCTATCCGCCAATCAGGTGCTTGGGTCTGTCACCTGATTGGTAAAAACGACAGATGCTGTGATTGGACGCCTATCAATTGCCTATAGGAGAGGATGGGAGAAGAGAACGGGAGAAGGCGTATGGTGGACACCACTCGCCAACGTCACACGCTGCCCCACCAAGACAGGGTAAGTGCTGGGCAGAAGGCGAGCAGACAGGGACGGGTGTCACAGTGGTAGCTTTCGATGGGCACAGTGGGAGCATTCGATGGTCACAGCCACAGTGGCAGCATTTGATGGACACAGTGGGAGCATTGGATGGGCACAGTGGGAGCATTGGATGGGCACAGTGGCTGCATTTGATGGGCACAGTGGGAGCATTGGATGGGCACAGTGGGAGCATTTGATGGGCACAGTGGGAGCATTTGATGGGCACAGTGGGAGCATTTGATGGGCACAGTGGGAGCATTTGATGGGCACAGTGGAAGCATTTGATGGGCACAGTGGAAGCATTTGATGGGCAAAGTGGCTGCGTTTGATGGGCACAGTGGCTGCATGTTTCAGCGGACATGTCTCCTCGTGTGTACGCGGCCTTAGAGAAAGATATATCCTAAAACTCTAAGCAAGGCTAAAGCTTGAGAGCATGTTCGAAATATGCCAACATCCATGGCATGGAACCAGTTATCCATGGTGGTCCTGTGTATGGGAGGAACAAACATTTTGTTCCCATAGGGTGCCAAAGCCAGACCCAGTATGGTTATAAACACTACCCACACCAAGGTAATTTTGAAGCGTGACATGTTGGGTATCAATTTATTTGGCGTAACATTATCTTTCACAATATAAAACAAATTGTGCTGACTTTACAGGTGTCTTATTTTTAAATTAAAAAAGTGTATTTTTTTCCCCAAAAAAGTGCGCTTGTAAGGCCGCTGAGCAAATACGGTGAGACAGAAAGTATTGCAACGACCGCCATTTTATTCTCTAGGGTGTTAGAATAAAAAATATATATAATGTTTGGTGGCTCTAATTAGAGGGAAGGAAATGGCAGTGAAAACACAGTAAAAAACGCATTAGAATTGCTGGATTGCTGTTTTATTTGTAATGCCAACGGCCACCACAAGATGGCGCACCACAGGATCACAGAAGGAAGCTTAGGCCTGCAGAATGCCCCAAAGCCACGGCCTCAATTACTGGCCGGCGCGGGCCTGCCACGATCGTGTGGCGGGTGAGGTGGGGGCGCACAGAGACTACAGGCCTAAGCTTCCCCGGGTGCCAGGTCACTATTTCTTGTCGCAATTGCGACCAGGCATCCGGATTTTGTCGAGCCCTGGATTCATGTATAGCATGAAACTATCCATGGCCGCCGCGGCCACCCCCTATTCAGGCGTTCCAGCCCCTTTCAGGATGCCGGGCCCCCGAATTACAGCGGCGGGGGTGTTCTTTTGAAGCACCTGATTAGAGCCATAGGCTCTAATAGGCTTCGAAATAGGACGGCTCTTGGCGCAGAGCATTGCGCCATGAGCCCACCCAAGTGCTATAACAGCAAATAAAATCCTCAATCCGGCCAATCAGAAGCGGGTGTGAGACCTGGTTGGCCGAAAAGAGAAGACTCCCGATTGGCCGCCGAGAAGAAAGGAGAAAACATCCTCCGCCGCCGTGGAGACCCGTGGAGAGCAGGGAAATAGGAGACCACTGCCTAGCATGGGAAGCCACGGTGGGGTAAGTGTGACTGACCATCCCACTGACCAACCGACATACTGTTTGCCGCCCGCCAAATTCCACCGGCCGCAACTGAACTGGACTGAAAGAGATCCCACCTGGAGCACAAACCTGCCTGATTCTGGCAGAGGATGAAGGCCTTAGAGAGAATGAAAACATGACACTATCCTTACTTCATCTGGACTGGCGATGATCCCACTTGGAGCTGTAAGTCACCAAAGGATCCTTCCTCCACTAAGACAATCTGCTGCTCTGTCCATCTGTTCAATATCGCACGGCTGGGCATGAGACCCAGTCGCCACGTCTTCCAAAAGGTAGGAAACTTCATACGAAATGGTTCTATGAGGACAAAAAAGGAACGTGGCCTCTGGCTCAGCCTGAAAATTTATGGGAGTTGGGTCCTATGGGGTAGGAGTGAGGATGGGGCTACTCAAATGAATGCTGCTATGGAGCCTTTCGGGAAAATTCGATTTTTGTACCCACCATAAAATCCTTTTCTCTGAGTACATTAAAGGACATTGAAAGCCAGATTAGTAGGGTGATAGGTACTGCGCCACCTGCAGAATGGGGACATGCGGTGAGGTGAGTGGCTGGTGAGACACTGGCTAGTATCAGAGCCAAATACACACAGCTTACATACTGTACGGCGCGAACGTTAGAGCGAGAGCAATAATTCTAGCACTAGACCACCTCTGTAATGCTAAACATGTAACCTGTAAAAAAAATGTAAAGCGTCGCCTATGGAGATTTTTAAGTAATGAAGTTTGGCGCCATTCCATGAGTGTGCGCAATTTTATAGTGTGACATGTAAGGTATCTATTTACTCGGCGTAACATCATCTTTCATATTCTAAAAAAACAAAAAAACAATTGGGCTAACTTTAGTGTTTTTTTTTTTTTTTTTAAATGTATCCATGAAACAGTTTCTTTAAAAAAAAAATGCGCGTTTGAAAAATTTCCGTGCAATTACAATGTGACATACAAAGTGGCAACAACCACCTTTTTATTCTCTAGGGTTTCTACAAAAAAAAAATTATATATATATTTAGCAGAAAAAAAACAACATAAAAAGTTGCAACGACCACCCTTTTATTCTCTAGGGTTTCTGCTATATATATCATTTTTTTGTATAATATGAAAGATGATGTTACACCGAGTAAATAGATACCCAACATGTCACACTTTAAAATTACGCACACTTGTGGAATGGCACCAAACGTCAGTACTTAAAAAGCTCCATAGGCGACGCTTTAAATTTTATTTTCAGGTTACATGTTTAGAGTTACAGAGGAGGTCTAGTGCTAGAATTATTGTTCTCGCTCTAATGATCACTGCATATGTAACCTGTGTGTATCTGGCTCTGATACTAGCCATGTGTGTGTGTGTGTGTATAAATATATAGGGCAGTAGGGCAATGGACTGCATCAGTAGAGCAGTGGACGAGGTCAGTAGGGCAGAGGTTGGTGTCAGTAACATTTTTAATATTTCTTTTATTATTACATTTTTACAATTGCATTATTTTTTTATAATATTTTTATACAATCTTTTTTATCTCATTTTTTTTACTATTTTTTGGGTTCCCAATTGGAAGCTTTGGTGAAATATTAGGGGTCTGAACCGGCCCCTGATGTCTCACTTTTGAGACAAAAAAATGGAATGGGGACAAAGATTACCCAGTCCCTTTCTCTGTAGCCAAGCAGCTGGGGGAATCTGCGCAGCACAGGGTGATTAGAGCCCAGGCACACCTGGCACACCCAGTGCACACACGTATGGTGGGAGTGCCAAGACCCGCTGGCTAAGGATACAGGAGGAATAGCAGCCAGCGGTCTTACAAACAGGAAACCACAGGTTTTTCTGCTTTAACTGCAAAGGAGAATGATCAGGTCCCATGCCCATGCCTTGCCAGATAGGTGTTGTGTGGCAGAGCTGTGAAGATCTCAGGACTGGATGGACAGATACAAATCCTTTGGCGGGTAAAACAGCCCCCACGTATGTATCCACTCTGAGTCTTTACTTGTTTAACCTGGAGTTTAACTTTAGGAATAAATCCTCAGTTCTTTCTCATCGTTACATTGTCTCTAAAGAATTCTGGAGGATTACAGTAACTTCGCTTTACCATATAAAGGACCACTAATTGAATCCAAGATTGGCTGTTTTTGAAAATATAATGTGACCTTTGTCTACCAGAGAATACCAAGGGAGACACGATGCCTGCACTCTCGGTGATTGAAGGTCAGGAGCGAAGCATTCTGGGAAGTGTCTATCAATTACCGGCCAAGTGACACCCAAGGACACACTGCGACTTGCTTGTCACCACCCACCCGCCCGGGCGCAGCAGACTTGCAACGTCCCCATCAGAAAATGTCAGGGAAGGTTGCGGCAGATCAAGCGGGCGAGCGCAGCCTCATCTGTCTAAATGACAATGCCGTGTCAGATATTTAAATATACAACTAGAGGACAAACACGGGGTCACCAGGAAAAAAAATAGGAAAAGGTGAAAGTTATCAACATAGAACTTCAGACAGAAAGAGGAAAATCTATTGACGCGCCCCGACTGCGGACACGGTACCCCCACCGGGAAGTCTCTGCTGTTTAAACGTTCATTTTTATATCATTTCTTAAATATTTGAATCATTTTATATTATTCTCTTTTTATTAATGTGTTCTTTTTTCCATGGAGCGAAGTATTTGTTGGACTTTGTTTCCTCTGACTAGGCGCTGTCTAATGGCCCATACACACGATCCGAATATCGGCCGACGGATCGTACGACTTTTTTCGCTTAATAATCGCGAGTAAAATAAAATAGGTTTTAAACTCACGAAAATTATCGTACGATAGAAAAAAACGATCGGAAGTGATGTCACGTGTTGTAATGAATTTGTATTGTATTGTCGGACGACGGCTGTACTGACTAAACGAAAATCGGACGATCGGACGAGAAAAATTTTCGCGCTTGTCCGATCGAATTTAATCGGATGAACGGTCGTGATCGGCTGTCGAAAGTAGTGTACACACGATCCGAAAATCGTACGATCCATCATCGTATGATCGTTTTCGTCCGATATTCAGATCGTGTGTATGGGCCAAAAGGGCCCTTTCACACGTGCGGACCGTTTTTTAGGTCCGTTTTTTATCATCAGTTGATCAGTTTTTCATCAGTTTTTCATCCGTTTTCATCAGTTTTTCATCCGTTTTTTCATCCGTTTTTTCATCCGTTTTTTTTTTGGTTAGAACTTTTTTTTTATTACATATTTTGATGAAAAACGGACGTTAGCGGATCGAATGTTAAACGGATCGTCCGCTAACGTCCGTTTTTCGTCCGTTCCGTTTTTTTGACGGAAGAAAAAGTAGAAACTTCCATCTCGTTAGAAATTCATGAATTCACTGGGATAGCCCTATTCCTTAGTAAGGATTGGGCTGTCCCAGTGACGTAGCACAGTGTGCGTCAGAGGGGGACGGGGTCACGTGACGCGTGGCCCGCCTCCCCTATAAAAGAAACGTCAAGCTCCAGCGTGTCATTCGCGGAGCTGTGCTCTGAATGGATGGATCTTCTCATCGCTGGACCAATCATCCGTCGCTTGAGAGAACACCCGTCGCTGGACACAACATCACCCGGCGCTGGATACAAGACAACGTTGGAGCAGGGAACAGCATCGATCGATCGTCTATTTTCACCGCTGGATTTTTATTTGGTTTAATTAATAAAATATTTTGTTCTACGGTGTGTGTGTTTTTATTTTAAACAACTATTAATTACACTTCCTTCGTGAAATGGTAGGGGTACAGTGTACCCCATTACCATTTCACACAAGGGGGGGGGCAGGATCTGGGGGGCCCCTTTGTTAAAGGGGTCTTCCAGATTCTGATAAGCCCCCTGCCCGCATACCCCCACAACCAGCGGGCAAGGGTTGTGGGGATGAGACCCTTGTCCCCATCAATATGGGGACACGGTGCTTTGGGGGGGACCCCAAAGCACCCTTCCAATGTTGAGGGCATGTGGCCTGGTGCGGTTCAGGAGAGCGGGGGCCACACTCTGTACCCCCCCTCTTTTCTGTGGCCGGCCAGGTCAACGTGCTCGGATAAGGGGTCTGGTGTGGATTTTAGGGGGAACTCCAAGCAATTTTTTTTTTAATTTGGGGTGGAATTCCCCTTAAAATCCACACCAGACCTGAAGGGTCTGGTTATGGATAATTGGGGGGAACCCCCACGTCATTTTTTTTTAAATTTACGGCGGGGTTCCCCTTAATATCCATACCAGACCTAAAACATCCAGGTGTCTGCTCAACTCTAGTAAGAACCCTTTATGCTTTATGGGAGAGGTATGTATCCTTTATGGGAGAGGTATGGACCCTTTATGGGAGAGGTATGGACCCTCTATGGGAGAGGTATGGATCCTTTATGGGAAAGGTATGGACCCTACATGGTAGAGTTATGGATCATTTATAGGAGAGGTACGGACCCTTTATGGGAGAGGTATGGACCCTTTATGCTTTATGGCAGAGTTATGGGAGAGGTATGGATTCTTTATGGGAGAGGAATAGACTCTTTATGGGACAGGTATGAGCGAGTAATTAACTTGTATAGCGCTACAAATGCGAACTAAATCGCCTCAAGGCGCTGTATCCAATGTCGTCATCCAGCCACGCTTCAGAATAGATGTGTCTTAAGTTTTTTTCTGAAGGCCGGATGGTTCACTTCCATCCGAATGTCTGTAGGTAGAGCGTTTCATAGCCGCGGTCCTTGGACAGCGAATCTTCATTCTCCTTTAGATTTGTAGCAGGACTTGGGGATGTGGAGGAGGTTCTGATTAGTTGATCGGAGGCCCCGATTTGTGTAGTTTTTTATTTTCTTGCGCGATTCCTTGTGTGCATTTGTGAGTGAGGCAGAGGGTCTTGAATGTCACCCGATCCTTTGTGGCTAGCCAGCGGAGGGACTTCAAGACCGGGGGGATTTGTTCCCACGTTTTTTTACCTGTTACCAGTCTGGCGGCAGTGTTCTGGACAACTTGTAGATGAGACATCTGGTATCTGGGTAGTCCTAGGTAGAGGGAATTTGCGTAGTCAAGTCTGGAGTTGATGAGTGTTCCCACTACTACTACTGTGTCTTCTTCCGGGATGAAGGGGATGAGTCTACGCAGCAAGCGGAGAAGATAGTGAGATCCGTTGACCACCAATCCTATTTGTGCGTCCATAGTCATATCTGAGTCAAGGATAACTACTAGGCTTTTTCCATCCGTGCTTGGGGTGATGGTTTGTCCCAAGATGATGGGAGGAGTCAATGTCGTTCTAGATTTTGACTTCCGGTTTGCGTGGAGAAAGAGAAGTTCTGTTTTTGATCCATTGAGTATGGATCCTTTATGGGAGAGGTATGGATTCTTTATGGAAGAGGTATGGATTCTTTATGGGAGAGGTATGGACCCTTTATGGGAGAGGTATGGACCCTTTATGGGAGCGGTATGGACCTTTTATGGGAGAGGTACGCATCCTTTATGGTAGAGGTACGAATTCTTTATGGGAGGGGTATAAATTCTTTATGGGAGAGGTATGGATTCTTTATGGGAGATGTATGGATTCTTTATGGGAGAGGAATGGATCCTTTATGGGACAGATAGGGACCCTTTATGGGAGAGATTGGGACCCTTTATGGGAGAGATAGGGACCCTTTATGGGAGAGGTATGGATTCTTTATGGGAGAGGAATGGATCCTTTATGGGAGAGGAATGGATCCTTTATGGGAGTTATGGATCCTTTATGGGAGAGGAATGGATCCTTTATGGGAGAGGAATTGATCCTTTATGGGAGAGGAATGGATCCTTTATGGGAGAGGAATGGATCCTTTATGGGAGAGTTATGGATCCTTTATAGGAGAGGTAAGGACCTTTATGGGAGTGGTAAGGACCCTTAATGGGAGAGATATGGATTATTTATGAGAGAGGTATTGATCCTTTATGGGAGAGGTAAGGACCCTTAATGGGAGAAGTATGGATCCTTTATGGGAGAGGTAAGGACCCTTTATGGGAGAGGTAAAGACCCATAGTGGGAGAGGTATGGATCATTTATGGGAGAGGTATGGATCCTTTATGGGATAGATAAGGACCCTTTATGGGAGAGGTAAAGACCCTTAGTGGGAGAGGTATGGATCCTTTATGGGAGAGGTAAGAACCCGTAATGGGAGAAGTATGGATCCTTTATGGGAGAGGTATGGATCCTTTATGGGAGAGGTATGGATCCTTTATGGGAGAGGTATGGACCCTTTATGGGAGAGGAAAAGACCCTTTATGGGAGTGGTAAGGACCCTTAGTGGGAGAGGTATGGATCATTTATGAAAGGGGAATTCGGTCCTTTATAGGAGAGGTAAAGACCCTTTATGGGAGAGATATGGACCCTTTATGGGAGAGATATGGACCTTTTATGATAAAGATTTATCATTTATCATCAAGATCATTTATGGGAGAGATATTGGTCCTTTATGGGAGAGGTAAGGACCCTTTATGTGAAGAGGTATGGACCAAATTCCATTGACTCAGTTCTGGGCACTACTAATCTGCTGCCTCTCTGACTAGTTATGGTTAGAAATGAATAGTAAAAACTTCCACCTCATTTGAAATCAATGTTCATATGCCGTTAGGGCATGCCAGCTTAGATCCAGCCTCCGTTTCAGGCTCTCTATATCATCCTGATTATTTCACCAATTACTGTTCAAACCCTGGAGAAGGGGCATCCTGAAGCCTAAACGTGTTGGTTGCATCTGATGTCTCTAAGAAATAAACTTTTTTAACAAATGATGAAAACGCCTAGTAGAAATTATTAAAGCTTTATTTCTTAGGGACATCAGCTACAGCCAACAAGTTTCGGGGTCAGGAAGCCCCCTTCTTCAGGTCTTGGACAATGATTGGTGAAATAACCAGGATAAAGTGGTATAGAGGGCAAAATACAAGGTTGGATACAACCAAAAACCAGAAGGGTGTCCTATAGACTTTTTCCCCCATCATCCTCATCAGGTCCAAAAAATATATTTTGCTGACTACTATTCAATATCCATCAAGGTAATTTAGAAGAACCTTTCAGGTTACAGGGAAAGTAACATTCCTTCCGTACTCTAAAAACTTCCGATGGAGGTCAAGGGGCGAGAGGAAAAATTAATAATTCTGAATCCTAATAAAGCTTGCTCTCTAAATGACGTCTTTTCTCTGCCAAATTCTAAAAGCCGACCGCTTCATCAAGATCGCAAATGAGATGCCGGCCAGCCCGAGACCGTTAAGACAGGAAAGAGAATTTCACGTTATCAGTTTAATGCTGCATGTGACGAGCGGCACAAGATGACCTTCTGCAAATGTCAGCACTTGATTTACAAACTGCTTCCAAATAGCAGGCCCGTTTCCCGCGGCGCGGAGACTAGTGCCAACCGGACACTTCACATTTTGTGAGACACTGAAGAACTTCTGCTATCCTTTGAAAGTGTATAGCTGCTTAATAGTAGACTGATGCGTCTTTCACCAACGGCAATATTCACAAGCTATGTGGCTCAGGAGCTTAAAGGGTTCTCCAGGAAAGGTCTGAATTATTTCCACGCACTGCTCGGTAAATTCTTGAATCCTCATTAAATTGCACAGACTTTGACTTTTGACTGGTAGTGGAGATGGGCTGTTAGTAGCACCCGGGTTGTACGTGTGGAATGAAAGAAGCAAGTTTGGAGCAGAGCCAGCGGCGGTGCACCCATAAAGGGCGCAGGAACGCCGCCCCCCCAGGGCTTTCTTAATGGTAGGGCACACCTGGGCACTGGCCAGGGGCCCCAGCTGCATGGAGGGCCCCTGCTCTTTCCCCAAAGCAGCTGGTCCTTGAGCCCGGGCTCCCCCCGAAAATTTGGGCAGCCCGGCTGCCCCTCTACATCCCAGATATCCCCCCAGCACTCTGACCCCCTCTACACCCTAGATATCCCCTACCTCCTACCTACTTGATTCATGTTTACCTGCACTGTCTCCATTGTAGGGGCCCCAGAGCATTACTTTGCCCAGGGGCCCATGATGCCCAGGGGCCCATGATGCTATTAAGAGGGCCCTGCCGCCCCCCTCTCTTGTCACTCACTAATTACCATAGATAGATTCATGCATTGCATGGATCTATCTATGGTCGCTGCTGACTAGTGTTGCTCACGATTATTCGCATTGCGAATATTCGTTATGAATATTGCATATTCGAGTATTCGCGAATAAATCGAATATCGCGGTGAATATTCGCTATTGCAAATATTCATATTTTTTCAAATTTATTTTTAAAACAGATCACATCCTAGTGATCTCCATCGACGTCTAAAAGCATTGCTGGTATGATTAGAGACCCTGGGCCGAGTAGCTGATGCGATCCTTTTATGTTGCCGAATATTCGCAATGCGAATATTCGTATTAAGAATATTCGCGAATGCGTTCTCTTCCCTTCTGTGTTTTGTGTATAAAAAATAAATAAATTAGCTTTAGTTTAGTCATATAAGTTTGTGTAAGTAGAGTTAGTGTTTAGTGCATATTAGTTTAGTAATCCAGGAAATGATCTCCGTTTTCGCGTGTTGACGAGAATTTCGCAATCAATTTCGCATTTGCACTAGCGAAATTTTGCATTAGCGAAATTTCACACTAGCGAAATTTCACACTAGCGAAATTTCGCATTTTTTTTTTTTTTTGATAAAATATCACGAATATTCGATATTAATGAATATTCGCGAATATTCTTTTATATATTCGCGAAATATCGCGAAATCGAATATGGCGTATTCCGCTCATCACTACTGCTGACCGGAAGTGAAGGTAAATCACCCAAACAGGGACACACATGGCAATAAAAACATGGAATCCACTTGCAAAAAGTCCAATGAGAGTGTCAGACTAAAGGAACGAGAGTGAAAAATATTTTTACAATGATGTTTATCCAAGCCAACATAAAACAGACAACGTGTTTCAGGGGCACAAACATCTCTCCTTTTATCAGGGTTCAAATGTTATTTATACTGGAGGGGACATAAAATGGCAAATTATTATTTTTTATTGATGAATTTAGACCATTTTAGACCAAACTTCCGACCAATACAACATCTGGCACGTCTTAACACCCATTTCACCATCGTTCCTGATGAAATGGATTTATCTGTAAAACGTGATGCCCATCTATTGATGGGTAAATTATTGATACAAAGCGTTATTTATGTTGGTGATACAACATGAATGGGTTAAAATCGCACTGCAATGAATTGCATGTGATCTGAACAGGAATGTGGTGCGTTTCCTATCCGAATCGCATGGGGTTTCCCCACGACTCCGGTGTGAACCCCAGGCTTGTCATAGTGATTTTGAGGCTGAGTTGACACAGGAGTGGTGCGGAACCCTTGCATGATTGGTTCCACCAGCTCTAGTGTTCTGTCAATAACTCCAACCACGTCACTTCTGGTTTATTTAACCCCTTCACCCCGGCAGTGGCGGACTGACAACTCATGGGGCCCCCGGGCAATGGAAGATTATGGGGCCCCCAGACTTACAGATGGCCACCATGCCAGGAGGCAGTGCAGAGGCGGGGCAGCTAAAATCTCAGGATTTTCACATCAAAAGCATGTCGGTTTCGGGCATATCAGGGACAGATGTAAAAAAAACACAGGTTTTTACATACTGTACCTGGTTTTACTGAGCCTGGCAACCCTGATGGGGCCCCCTAGTGGCATGGGGCCCTTGGGCAGGGCCCGGGTGAGTAAATGGTCAGTCCGCCCCTGCACCCCGGGGTTTTATACCACCTTCCATACCGGGCCTATTCTGGCACTTCTCTCCTATGGGCCAGATTCAGGTAGAGTTAGGCTGGAGTATCCAGTGATCCGCCAGCCTAACTGTCACTTTAAGCCGGCGTTTTTGTTTTCTGTAACCAGAAAACAAGAAACGCCGGGTTGGAGTTCCGATGCGATCAGCGTAATTGAATTTCGCCATCGCATCGTTACTTCAACTTAAAAATGGCGCCGGGGGCGTTCCCGCTGATTAACGCTGAAAAAATATGTTAATCAGCGGGAGTCGGAAATTCACGATCTTTTTCGGGCGCGGCGCAGTGACTTTACGACGTTTCCGGAAGCGATACGCGACGTAAAGATAAAGCAGCCCCCTAGTGGAGTATCCTATGTTAAGTATAGGCGTCGTCATCGCGTCGAAAAAAAAAAATCGCGTCGTTTGCGTAAAACTTTCATGAATGGGGATGTGACGTCATTGACGTTCACTGACAGAATTTGGAGCATGCGCACTGGGATGCATTGACACTCGACGCATGCGCAGTACGTTCGTCGCGGGATCGCGCTTAGTTTTAATAATACACGCCCCGTACCCGCCCAATTTGAATTCCGCCGGCTCATTTGCGATGCGCTGCCGCAACTTTAGGAGCAAGTGCTTCATGAATAACAGCACTTGCTCCTAAAATTTCGGCAGAGTAACGTAAATGAGATGCGTTACTCCAGAGCAAAGATGCTCCCATCTACCTGAATCTGGCCCTATGGGCCAGATTCATGAAAGGTTACGCTGGCGGATCGAGTGATCCGCCAGCGTAACAGTGGCTTTGAGCCGGCGTTTCTGTTTTCTGTAACCAGAAAACAAGAAACGCCGGGTTGAAGTTCCGATGCGAGCAGCGTAACTGAGTTTCGCCATCGCATCGTTACTTCAACTTAAAAATGGCGCCGGGGGCGTTCCCGCCGATTTACGCTCAAAAAATATGTTAATGAGCGGAAATCGGCAATTCACGATCGAAATCCGGCGCGACGCAGTGACGTTACGACGTTTCCGGACGGGATACGCGGCGCATAGTTATACCTACATGGGGTTGGAATATCCTATGTTAGGTATAGGCGTCGTCATCGCGTCGGAAAAAAAAAAAAAAAAACGTCGCTTGCGTAAAACGGTCATGAATGGGAATGTGACGTCATTGACGTTCATTCACAGATTTTGGAGCATGCGCACGGGGATGTTTTGACACTCGACGCATGCGCAGTACGTCGGCGGCGGGATCGCGCGTAGTTAGCATACTACACGCCCCGTACCCGCGACATTTGAATTCCGCCGGCTCATTTGCGATGCGCTGCCGCAACTTTAGGAGCAAGTGCTTCGTGAATGACAGCACTTGCTCCTAAAAATTCAGCAGCGCAACGCAAATCAGAAGCGTTACTCCAGAGCAAAGATGCTCTGGAATACGTGAATCTGGCCCTATATGTACAAATCATCGTTCTTTTGCTAGAAAATTACTCAGAACCCTCAAACATTATATATGTTTTTTTTTTTTAGCAGACACCCTAAGGAATAAAATGGCGGTCATTGCAACTTTTTATCTCACATGATATTTGAGCAATAATTTTTTATTTAAACGCCTTTTTTTGGAAAAAACAGTTTCATGAATTTAAAAATAACAAAACAGTAAAGTTAGCCCAACTGTTTTGTAAAATATGAAAGATGATGTTACGCCGAGTATGATGTTACGCCGAGTAAATAGATACCTAACATGTCACGCTTTAAAATTGGGCACACTCATGGAATGGCGCCAAAGTTTGGTACTTAAAAATCTTTATAGGCGACGCTTTGAAATTTTTTACAGGTTACCAGTTTAGAGTTATAGAGACGGTCTAGTGCGAGAATTGTTGTCTAACGCACGCGGCGATACCTCACATATACGGTTTGAACAGCGTTTACATAAGTGGGCGGGACTTACACGTGCGTTCGCTTGTGAGTATGAGCTACCGGGGGCAGGGATGCTTTAAAAAAAAAAAAAAACATATTTTTTTTACTTAATTTTTTTATTTTTTACACTTTTTTACTTTTTGATCACTTTTATTCCTATTACAAAGAATGTAAACATCCCTTGTAATAGGAAATGTGTGTGACAGGTCCTCTTTAAGGAGAGATGCGGGGTCAATAAGACCTCACATCTCTCCTCCAGGCTGGAAAGCATGAGATTGTGAAAAAAATTCACCGATCTCATGCTTACTAGCCGCAATCGCGGCTTTGTTTACTTCTGGGAACCCGGACGTGACATCATCACATCGTGCCCGGGCCTCTGATCACCAGTCATCTCTATGCTCGTCATGTGACAAGACACTGGCGCCGGATGATTCTTTCTTTGGGCCCCCGATGGCACGGAAGAGCCCGAAGAAACACCGGATGGTGGCAGGAGGGTGGGGATGTCCCCTCCCGCTGCCTATAAGAACAATCAAGCGGTGGAACTGCCGCCATGATCGTTCTTATCGTGCACAGAATCGCCCAGCAGAAGAGAAGGATATCTGAATGATGCCTGTAGCTGCAGTAGGGGGACCACATTTCCAAACTACCATTCAGGGACACCCCCCCTTTCCAAAAATCAGCATGTGCTGTAACGAATCACAGAACAGTGATTGGACATAAGAGGCGGGATTTTCTGATTTCAGGAACTACAATTCCCATCATGCCTAGTCATGTCTGTGAATTTTAGTTTTACAATGCCTCATGGGATATGTAGTTCCGCAACAGCTGGAGGGCCTTAGTTTGAGGATCCCTGTTTTAAAACAAACGGAAATGAGGCTGTTGCAGTTTGTGACGGGGTTGGAGAACTTGACAGAACATCAGCTCCCGATCTGACTGTAGACATTTGCGGCTGTCGCTTGGGCTCCTCCAGCCTCTCCCATGGCTTTGTTCTCTGAATATCCAGCGGCGCTCTCCAGCGGTACACAAGAGGCTGTGGAACTGAAATTACTTTTCTGTTTGCTAAATGTATTTGCAGCCAACATCCTCCTAGGATGGGATTTCTGAGCTCCAGGTGCACAGCGGATGAAGCCGATAAATGTGGGCTCTGCCGGTCTTATATTGGTCAAGTGCTCAATCTCCGACTCTTCATGATAAGGAGCTCAGGAAAGCATGGTCATGACTCACATTTATAGGCTCCTTATAAAAGTCCAGTACAATTTCTACAGTGTGGGAGGAATAGGAGAATGGTCGCATGTTAAAATTAGAATAGCAGACAAGATTTTACATTGGCTGCTCCTTAAAGCGGAGGTTCACCCTAAATATACTCTTTCTCATGTGATCCAGCATACTGACGTCAGCGCCAGTATGCTGTTTTTTTTTTTTTTTTTTTATTCCCCACTTACTGTATAATCTTCAATTTTAATTTCTTTCCCCCGCGGTGGATGGCGCCTATACAGCCCGTCACATCTTACGAAAATACCCGATTTAGGACTCGGGTAATCTCGGCGAAATGCGGCGCCTAGGAGCTGACTGCGCAGGCGCCGTATTTCTCCGAGTCCTATTCCGGCTTTTTTCGCCGTAGGACTCTGAGAAATACGGCGCCTGCGCAGTCAGCTCCTAGGTCTGTGCGCAGGCGCCGCATTTCGCCGAGATTACCCGAGACCTAAATCGGGTATTTTCGTAAGATGTGACGCCCTATACTGGCGCCATCCACCACGGGGGAAAGAAATTAAAATTGAAGATAATACAGTAAGTGGGGGATTAAAAAAAAAAAAAAACAGCATATTGGCGCTGACGCCAGTATGCTGGATCACATGGGAGAGATTATATTTAGGGCGAACCACCTCTTTAACTCAAAGCCCCAGCTGCAGGGGCGTACCTAGAGCATTTGGCACCCGGGGGCGGATCCT
The DNA here is from genome assembly GCA_029574335.1 of Rana kukunoris. NCBI lineage: Eukaryota > Metazoa > Chordata > Amphibia > Anura > Ranidae > Rana > Rana kukunoris. The sequence continues at coordinate 12,523,437 of CM056053.1, forward strand.
ATATCTGGCACCCCCCACGGTAAAATGTAAAAACACCCCACTGTGCCCCCTGCATCCGTCAATATCTCTTTTTCACTACTGTGTACCCCCCTACCCACAACTGCACCTCTGGACTCCTTTACATTACACAGCACCGCACCTCTAGGCCCCTTTACATTACACAGCACCCCGCACCTCTGAACCCCTTTACATTACACAGCACCCTGCACCTCTGGACTCCTTTACATTACACAGCACCGCACCTCTAGGCCCCTTTACATTACACAGCACCCCGCACCTCTGAACCCTTTTACATTACACTGCACTTCTGGACCCCTTTACATTAGACTGCACCCTGCACCTCTGGACCCCCTTTACACTACACAGCACCCTGCACCTCTGGACTCCTTTACATTACACAGCACCCTGCACCTCTGGACTCCTTTACATTACACAGCACCCTGCACCTCTGGACCCCCTTTACATTACACAGCACCGCACCTCTAGGCCCCTTTACATTACACAGCACCCTGCACCTTTGGACCCCTTTACATTACACTGCACTTCTGAACCCCTTTACATTAGACTGCACCCTGCACCTCTGGACCCCCTTTACATTACACAGCACCCTGCACCACTGGACCCCTTTACATTACACAGCACCTTGCACCAGCCCACTGGACCCCTTTACATTACACAGCACCCTGCATCACTGTACCCCGATGGGACGGATGTCACTCGGGTACGACTCGCTCCCAATCCCCCCCCCCCCCTGCAAAGCCAGGCTTCAGCCTGCTGTGTCTGTGTGTTACCTGGACTGCCGCTGGCGCTGCCTCCCTGTCACTGCGCCACGCCGCTCGCTAAGTCCTCTTCAGTCACAGAGATGGTGGGGTCGGCCCGACACCCCCCCCCCCCAGTGTGTGGCACCCGGTGCGACACGCCACCCCCCGCCCCCTACTTAGTACGCCACTGCCCAGCTGAGCTTTTAGTTTAAATCAGGTAAAAACATTCCAGGTGCACAAAACAAGAATGTACATAAAGCCTTATGACTCGTACACACGATAGGACATTTTTTTCCGACGGAATGTTGGCTCAAACTTGTTTTGCATACACACGGTCACACAAATGTTGTCGGAAATTCCAAACGCAAGGACGCGGTGACGTACAACACTACGACGAGCCGAGAAAAATTAAGTTCAATGATTCTGAGCATGCGTCAAATTGATTCTGAGCATGCGTAGAATTTTTGTGCGTTGAATTGTGTACACACGGTCGGAATTTCCTACCACAACTTTTGTTGTCGGAAAATTTGAGAACCAGCTCTCAATTTTTTGTTGTCGGAAATTCCGATAGCAAATGTCCGATGGAGCCTACACACGATAAGATTTTCCACCAACAAGCTCACATCCAACATTTGTTGTCGGAAATTCCGACCGTGTGTACGCGGCATTAGAGTTAATTTTTTTTAGAAAGCAGATACAGAATGAGCAGAGTGGAAGCTCTCCATGTGGAAGCAGTGATCTCTCTGTGGAGGTGAAATATGCTCTCTCTGGGTCCAAGAGCTCACCTATTAGCAGGGAGCATGAGCTATGTTTGAGAGTTGGTCACAGACTACTGCAACAAGAGGCAGAAACCAAAAAGGTGAACAGCAGGTGCCATGCTGGGCGATCATGAATAATCTATTTCCCAACGCTGAACCGCCTCTCAGCCAATCAGGTGATCGGGTCTGTTACCTGTCACCTGATTGGCTGAAACAACAGGCGCTGTGATTGGACACCTATCGCAGAGGTCAGGAAGAGACGACGAGAGAAGACAGGAGCATGGAGGACACCGGACAGCACTCGCCGACTACCGCTGTGATGACCCGCTGACCCACCAAGACAAGGTAAGTGTCGGGTGGGCGGGGAAGGCAGAATTTGATGGGCACAGTAGCGGCAATTGATGGGCACACTGGCAGCAATTGATGGGCCTAGTAGTGGCAATTGATGAGCACATCGGCAGCAATTGATGGGCACACTGGCAGCAATTGATGGGGCCAGTAGTGGCAATTGATGAGCACATCGGCAGCAATTGATGGGTATACTGGCAGCAATTGATGGGCCCAGTAGTGTCAATTGATGAGCACACTGGCAGCAATTTATGGGTACAGTGGCTGCGTTTGATGGGCACAGTAGTGGCAATTGATGGGCACATTGGCAGCAATTTATGGGAACAGTAGTGGCAGTTTATGGGCACAGTGGCTGCATTTAATGGCACAGTGGCGGAGAATTGATGGGCACAGTAGTGGCAATTGATGAGAACACTGGCAGCAATTTATGGGCACAGTAGTGGCAGTTTATGGGCACAGTGGCTGCATTTAATGGCACAGTGGCGGCAATTTATGGGCACAGTAGCTCCGTTTGGAGGGCACAGTGACTGCGTTTTTGTCGAGTACAGTGGCTGCATTTGATGTGCCACGCCTGCAGTATCAGACCATCTCTTGTGCCACGCCTACAGTATATGGGGGGGGGGGGGGTGTTGCTGAATGAAGGATGAGGGAGGCATCCAAATGCATCTTCGCCTGTGTAGTCAAAAATCTTTGCACCGGCCCTGCGTCAGAGACTTTCTGGGTCACAGGAAGAAGGGGAGGAGAGCGGATGACACCAGTCATGGAGATGGGCAAGCGGAGCCTGGTAAGCATGGCGGAGCGCTGCGGCGGAGGGTGGTGCCGCGGTACCGGGGGAGAGCAATTGGTCTATGGACCTCAAGATCACCGCATTGAAAGTCAGACTAAAGTGGTGCAGCGACTACTTTGAAGTCACTGTGAGTTGAAATCGCACATATATCAATGGTACTCATTGGAAATCATGGGGGTACGACTTGTCATGCGACTTTGCAGTCCCAAGTCGCACAAGTGTGAAATGGACCTTAAAAAGACCTGTAAATAAATTGGTGAAGAACGTTTTCTATGTTGGATTAACACCTCCGTATAGAGAAGCAGTACATTCGATTCTCCGGAGTCCGCCAACATGAACCTGACTGGAGAACGGGATTTTCGCAATGAAAACGGATCAATTTTTCATGTCCCGGCGGTTGCAAAGGTTAATATATTACTGGAGGGACCCGCAGGAATTGAGTTACCTGCAACACTGGATACAAACAGAGATTGCTGGCTGTGTGCAAAAAACTTTCCCAATTCAAAAGTTTTATTCTTTTTTTTTTTTTTTTACTTTTCAAGGACAAAATGGCATTTTCATTTCTGTCTCCATAGTCGCTGCTCCAAATGTATAATTCATGAGCTCACATTTATGCTGGGTGTGATGATCTCCCGAAAATGATGCTGTTAGAATGGCAGGCGTGTTACAATTAGCGGAGATATTAATTGGCCTTGTACTTCGGAAAAATGAATAGAAAATTGTTAATTTGCTAAAAAAAATATATAATGTTTTTGGCCGTAATCTACATTCTACTCAAGCGGAGCATATGTTGAAACAAAAACATTTATTTTATAGTTTCACGTTACATAATTACCGTATTTATCGGCGTATACCGCGCGCTTTTTTCCCCTTAAAGTGAGGGGAAAATCGTGGGTGCGCGATATACGCCGATACCCGCGCTCAGTTGGAACGCCGCCGCCGACATTTACCGAGCGCAGCACACTCGGGTACATTCGGCCAGGCTCGGCTTCGCTCGTGGTCACGCTCTGTGATGTTTATGCGTGAGAAGCCGAGCGTGCCCGAGTGCACTGCGCTCGGTATATGCCGGTGGCGGCGTTCAAACACAGAGCGGGAAGCGGAGGTTCCCTGGACCCCAATCTTGGCACACGTGTAGCCCCACTCTTTCTCTACAAGTGTGCAAAATGTGTTGTCCGGGGGACCTGTGGCCGGGGAGCACCAATTTTTCAAAGCCGGCACCTCTTCCATAGACTCCTATGTTAAACTGTAATTTCTCCGGGAAAATTTGGGGACTCGGTACCGGCCGGTCGTAGGTCCCCTGGACCCGGAACTTGGCACACATGTAGCCCGATTTCTCCTCTACAAGTGTGCAACGTTTGTTGTCTGGGGGAGCAACGATTTTTTCGAGGTATGGGCACAGTGAGGCATGGGCACTGTGAGATGTGGACACAGTGAGGCATACAGATGGACACCCTGGGCCAGATTCACAGAGCCCTTACTCCGGGGTATCTCGCGTTAGACCGGAGTACTTTCAAATTACGCACGTCGTTTCATTAGTCTGAATCCTCAAACCATGAAACGACGGCTTCGGGCTTCAATCCGACTGGTTTACGTGTTCGTACGCCTTCGGATCTACGCTGCAATAAATTTGCGGCCGCTGGGTGAGTTCCCGTTGTTTTCCGCGTCGGGGTATGCAAATGAGCTTTTTCCGACGATCCACGAAGTTACGAGCGTCATTCGCAATCTCTTACGGCATCTGTAGTCATCTTTTTGCCGCGTAAAGTTATTCCAGCTTTATCTAGTATTAGACAGCCCATGTTAAGTATGGCCGTCGTTCCCGCGTCGATTTCAACATTTTTTTTTATTTTTTACGTAAGTCGTCCGGGAATAGGAATGTATGTAAACGACGCTACTCAAACAAAAAATGACATAACGACGTTATTTCGCGCAATGCACAGCGGGAAATTCCTGAACGGAGCGTGCGCAGTTCGATTGCCGCGGGGACGCGCCTAATTTAAATGCTTCACGCCCGCTAATCGCGTATTTCGATTCCGCCGCGAGAAATACACTACGCCGCCTTACCTTACGGGCCAAAATCTACATGAATTCGTCGTACAGCCAGGTAAAATACGGAGGCGTAGTGTATCTCTGATACTCTGCTCCAATGTAATTGTACCTGAATCTGGCCCCCTAGGCTTATACTCGAGTCAATAATTCTTCCCAGTTTTTTGTGGTAAAATTAGGTGCCTCGGCTTATACTCGAGTATATACGGTACCCAATTCAATACCCACAGTTGATCCAAAGGCAAAAAAACATTATCGATTTGTTTGCGCACTTCGATATCTAGGTTTATGTAACAGCAGCGCAGCATCGTTTTTCTGACCAGGTCATTTTTTGTCCCTCTTAAAGGAGTTGGAAATAATAAAAAAAACAGCACTGCATTAGGGTAAAGGAAGCTATTAAGATTAAAAAAAAATAAAATCCTTTACAAACCCTTTAATGACCAGGCCATTTTTTGTGATACGGCACTGCGTCACTTTAACAATTGCGCGGTCTTTCAACTTTGTACCCAAACAAAATTGTTGTCCTTTTTTTTCCCAACAAATAGAGCTTTATTTTGGTGGTATTTGATCACCTCTGCGTTTTTTTTTTTTGCACTATAAACAAAAAAAGAGCGCCAATTTCGGAAAAAAAAAATACTTTTTGCTACAAGAAATATCCCAAAAAACAAACAAAAAAATGTCTTCATCAGTTTAGGCCGATATGTATTCTTTTACATATTGTTGTTTAAAAAAAATCGCAATAAGCGTATTTTGATTGGTTTGCAAAAAAGTTATAGCGTCTACAAAATAGGGCATATATTTATGGCATTTTTATTACTTTATTTTTTACTAGTAATGGCGGCGATCAGTGATTTTTAGCGGGATTGCGACATTGCAGCAGACATATCTGAAACTTTTTTGGGACCAGTGGCATTTATACTGCAATCAGAGCTAAAAATAGCCACTGATTACTGTATTGATGACACTGTCAGGGAAGGGGTTAACACTAGGGGGCGATCAAGTAGTTAAAGCGGAGTTCCACCCAAAAATGGAACTTCCGCTTTTTAGAATCCTCCCCCCTCCGGTGTCTCTTTTGGCACCTTTCAGGGGGGAGGAGGGAGCAGATACCTATGTAATCCATGCATCTGCTCCCACTTCCAGGTATAGATCACTACGGTGACCTACGCCACGTCCGGCGCCTACTCTCCCCCCGCTGTCTTCTGGGAGACACACAGGTCCCAGAAGACTGCAGGGACCAGTAGGATTGCGCAGCGCGACTCACACATGCGCAGTAGGGAACCAGGAAGTGAAGTCGCAAGGCTTACCTAAGATGGCAGCGGCAGCACCCGAGAGCCAAATGACAGATCAGCTTCGGGTGCCAACATCGTGGGCGCCCAGGACAGGTAAGTGTCCATATATTAAAAGTCAGCAGATGCAGTTTTTGTAGCTGCTGACTTTTAATATTATTTTTTCGGTGGAACTCCGCTTTGAGTGTTCCCTGGGAGGTGTTTCTAACTGTGGAGGGAGGGGATTGACTGGAGGAGGAGAGAGATCGCTGTTCCTGATCACTCGGAACAGCAGATCTCTCTCTACTCCCCTGTAAGAACGGGGATCTGTTTGTTCCCATACACAGATCCCTGTTCTGTCTCTCTGTGGAGCGATCGAGGGTGGCTGGCGGACATCACATTACACATTAGTAGACCCATTATACCTCTTAAAGCGTCCGACATTCACCTACATCGGTTTGAGCAGTCATGACAATCTGCTGCCTTCTAACAATGGTAGCTGGTCGTCAAGAAGTTAACTGACAATTGCGCAGCCGCAGTCGTGCAACACTGTACCCAAATAAAATTGATGTCCCTTTTCCCCAGAAATAGATCTTTCTTTTGGTGGTAAAGAACGACCGATAATTTTGAAAAAAAAAAATAGTGTCACTGATGGTAGGTGGCACTGATAGACAGCACTGATAGGCAACACTGATAGGCACTGATATGTGGCATTGATGGTAGGCAGCACTGATGGCTGATAAGTGACACTAATTGGCACTGATAGGCGGCTGGTAGGTGGCACTGATGGGCACTGATAGACAGCACTGCTAGGCAACACTGATGGGCACTAATAGACAGCACTGGTAGGCAACACTTATGGGCACTGATAGGTGGCACTGCTGGTACGCGACACACTGACAGGCAGCAATGATGGCTGATAAGTGACACTGATGAGCTCTGATTGGCAGCACTGTTGGGACTGCACTGATAATCCGGACACTGATAATCAGTGCCCGGATTATCAGTGTAGATGTCCCTTTAACAAAAAAACGGTTATTGGCTCTCTTCTCCTCTCCTCACGCTGTCAGTGTGAGGAAAGGAATGCGGATAACCAGCTTGTGTTTACATCGCGATCAGCTATCATTGGACACAGCTTATCGTGTGGTAAAGGGCCACTGTAATTGGCCCTTTACACCAATCTGTGATCGGCGGTCACAGAGCGCACTGTCTGCGCATCGCAGGGGGTGCGTGGGAGGCACAATCATAGGAGGATGACCATGGAAGGGGTTAAAGCATTGGGTTAAAACTCATGACATCTACCTGTTTTGGCCTGAACAACCTTAACCACTTAAGGACCCCTTTGCGCCGATATACGTCGGCAGAATGGCACGGCTGGGCACAATCACTTACCTGTACGTGTCTCTTTAAGCCCAGCCGTGGGGTCGCTACCTGGTCCTAAGCTCCGTGACTGCGCCCGCGGGACCCGATCGCCACGATCGTTCACGGAGCTGAAGAATGGGCAGAGGTGAGTGTACACACACCTTCCCCGTTCTTCACTGTGGCAGTGTCACTGATCGTCTGTTCCCTGATATAGGGAAAGACGATCAATGACGTCACACAACCAGCCCCACCCCCCTAATGTTAGAAACACATATGAGGTCACACTTAACCCCTACAGCGCCCCCTAGTGGTTAACTCCTAAACTGCAATTGTCATTTTCACAGTAAACAGTGCATTTTTATAGCACTTTTTGCTGTGAAAATGACAATGGTCCCAAAAATGTGTCAAAATTGTCTGATGTGTCTGCCATAATGTCGCAGTCGCAAAAAAAAACGCTGATCGCCGGCATTAGTAGTAAAAAAAAAAATAATAATAATAAAAATGCAATAAAACTGTAACGGTCAGGGGTTAACGCCGTTTACGATATTCCATTCCACCAACCCACGACAGCTTATCAACACTCCACAATCCGGCGACGCGACCCATACAGATTTCCCCCAGACAAACGAGACACAACTCTGTTCTCTGGTTCCAAACGGATAGATCTTTTAATGGTAAAACTCAGGCTTTTTATACAGTTAGCAACCAAAAAGCATGCTGCAGTAATCAAAGGGACAATGACACACTCCACCCACAACATCATACAATGGGTACTAACGAGTCCCCCTCAATCCACATCTTAGACAGACATTCTGACTCTGTGATAAGCTATTCTCACCTGCTACACAATACACATTCCTTTAGTAAACATAAGTCAGACGTCTGACCTTTAGAGTGTGCTAACTCACAACACATATTAGCATCAATAGAACTTTCACACAAAACAATGTCAATTAGCATAGCACAATGAAATATCTTAGGAGCCAGACTTAATTAACACCTTAACAGTATGTGTCCCCACATTGAATGAATCACACTATTATTGACCTGTTGGATTCAGAATTAACCACCTGTAATATTTCAAGATATCCTGCAATACATTGTGAATTATCATTACTGTCCCATCTCATGTAATTCAAGATATCATTTCTCAGTCATTCTATGCCCCTAGTGGACATAGGATGACCCTAGACCCAAGAGTCATTGGTGAAGCTGAACCAGGAGTACCCTGCATCCTTCAAGAGCCTCTGGGTCCCACAGGCCCACCCGTTACAAAAACGATCCCCTATTTTGTAAACGCTATAAATTTTGCGCAAACCAATCGATAAACTCTTATTGCGATTTTTTTTTATACCAAAAATAGGTAGAAGAATACGTATCGGCCTAAACTAAGGGGAAAGAAAAGTTTTTTTACATATTTTTGGGGGATATTAACCACTTAAGGACCCCCGCACGCACATATACGGCCACAGAATGGCACGTACAGGCACAAGGGCGTAAATTTACGTCCCCGCCTAAGTGCGGTTCGGGGGTCCCATCGGGACCCCCTCCGCGGCGTGCGGGGGTCCCCCTGGCTCCGGGAGCGATCCGGGATGAAAATGATAAATGTTTTTCAAAATTGGTGTCACCAGGGTGGGCCCTGACCCCCCCCCCCTCCCAACATCATACTGTGCTCCCTCAATTAAAACGATCGGCACAGCAATTACAGAGCGATTCTCTATTTAAAATTGTATCACCTCCTCATTTCCTGCTTTAGCCCCTTGAGCCTAGCGTGCCACAACTGCATTGCCATAGGTGTGTACAGCCCATTGCATTAGGGTGTGCGCCCCCAAAACACCAACACACATGCCGCTCTCCATCCTGAAACATTTGGAGGAAGGGGGAGCTCATGGGGGGACCCGGGCAACAAAAGACAGAGGAACAGGGAATGGAGGGGTGGCATATATTAGTACTGATCCCCTATATTTTCCTCTTGTGGCAGCTGAATGTTGACAAAAAGGAGAGGAGGAGAAGCCTACTTTCAGCTGCTGCAGGAGGAAAATACAGATCGGTTCTACTAAATTCCATCCCCGCCAACTCTCCTGTCCGTGTTCTGAGGCTCGGCATGGAAGGATTGCGGTTTACCTGTTACCTGCCCACCATTGACAGGTTGCCAACCCCGGGTATAGGGTGTGCCCAGGCATGCCTGGCACACCCCTTGCGCACGCCTATGTGCAATGCATTTGCGTGCTGTTGCGGTTGGCTTGCAGAGCGGCCCCAAGGGGGAGTAAAAACACAGTACAAAATGGAGCTTCCCCCCCATACCCCCCCCCCCCAACTGCTTGTGTGAACAAGCCCTAAGTGTTTTCCTATGTTTGTATTGAGTCCACCAGGATATCAGATATATAAAAAAAAATAAAAAAAAGCCACACAGGCAATAAAGTAAATATTTGTGCTCTATTATACTGTGAGAGGTGCTGACACTACACAAATCGCAGGCTAATATACCCTGCAATGTTAATCCTTTCTCTGCGGGCACCATAATTACACTGATCTTATTCCCATCCCATTCATTGTCTGCCCGTGGATAAAATGTTCTGTTCATTGTTCAGCTCGTATATCACAGCCGGGATCTTCTGCAACTCGTTTTTTATTTATCAGCCTTCTTATGGCAAAAATGCTTTATTTGTAGTGGACTTTCCTGCATACCCCCCAGGGTGTGAAATATGGGAGAGTCCTCTAACCGCAGAGGGGACGCCCTGTAGGCTGTGGGGGGTTGCCTGGCACTAGATACCAGAGATAAGCTTGATTTCAGCACTGGTTCATATTAGGATTTTACTTTAGCTGGATCTTCATCAGAACCGGTTGTCTTTTTTTCCATGCAGCAGAATTAGCATTCAAAGTTTTACCCTTTAACCACCTCAGCCCCGTGCGATACGGCACTGCTTTACTTTAACTGACAATTGCGAGGTCGTGCAATGCTGTACCCAATCAAAATTGACGTTTCCTTCTATGAACCACTCCCTCCCTCTATGAACCCCTCCCTCTATGAACCCCTCTCTCAATGAACCCCTCCCTCTATGAACCCCTCCCTCTATGAACCCCTCCCTCTATGAACCCCTCTCTATGAACCTCTATGAATCTCTCCCTCTATGAACCCCTCTCTCTATGAACCCCTCCTTCTATGAACCTCTATGAACCCCTCTCTCTATGAACCCCTCCCTCTATGAACCCCTCCCTCTATGAACCCCTCCCTCTATGAACCCCTCTCATAATAAACCCCTCCTTCTATGAACCCCTCCTCTCTCCTCTATGAACCCCACTCTCTCCTCTATGAACCCCTCTCTCTATGAACCCTCTATGAACCTCTATGAACCCCTTCCCCCCTCTATGAACCCTCCCTCTATGAACCCCTCCCTCTATGAACCCCTCTATGAACCTCTATGAACCCCTCTATGAACCTCCCTCTATGAACCCCTCCCTCTATGAACCCCTCCCTCTATGAACCCCTCTCTCTATGAACCCCTCTCTCTATGAACCCCTCCCTCTATGAACCCCTCTCATAATGAACCCCTCCTTCTATGAACCCCACTCTCTATGAACCCCTCTCTCAATAAACCCCTCCCTCTATGAACCCCTCTCTCAATGAACCTCTCTCTCAATGAACCCCTTCTTCTATGAACCCCACTCTCTATGAACCCCTCTCTCAATGAACCCCTCCCTCTATGAACCCCCCTCTCAATGAACCTCTCTCTCAATGAACCCCTTCTTCTATGAACCCCTCCTTCTATGAACCCCTCCCTGTATGAACCCCTCCCTGTATGAACCCCTCCCTCTATGAACCCCAGCTCTTTATTCCCTTCCATCTCACGGAAGGATTTCCCCCTTTAATGACCCGGCCACTTTTCGCGATACGGCACTGCTTCGCTTTAGCTGACAATTGCGCGGTCGTGCAACGTTGTACTCAAACAAAATTGACGTCCTTTTTTAAAAAAAAATAGAGCTTTCTTTTGGTGGTATTTGATAACCTCTGCGGTTTTTATTTTTGCGATATAAACAAAAAAAAATGTAATATTTTTTATTTTCTGCTATAATATCCCCAAAAAAATTATTACAATTTTTCTCAGTTTAGGCCGATACGTTTTCTTCTACATATTTTTGGTAAAAAAAAATATCGCAATAAGCGTTTATTGATTGGTTTGTGCAAAAGTGATAGCGTCTACAAAATAGGGGATAGATTTATGACTTTGTTAGTAGTCATTTTTTTTTACTAGCAATGGCGGCGATCTGCGATTTTTATCGTAACTGCGATATTGCGGCGGACACATCGGACACTTTTGACACTATTTTGCGACCGTTGTCACTTATACAGCGATCGGTGCTATAAAAATGCACTGATTACTGTGTAAAGGACACTGGCAGGGAAGGGGTTAAACCAGGGGTCTTCATACTACGGCCCTCCAGTTGTTCAGGAACTACAACTCCCATCATGCCCAGTCCTGTCTGTGAATGTCAGAGTTTAAACACTAGGGGGCGATGAAGGGGTTAAGCGTGTCCTACGAAGTGATTCTAACTGTAGGGGAACTGACATGACAGAGATCACTGCTCCCAATGACAGGGAACAGTAGATCAGTGTCCTGTCACTAGGCAGAACCGGGAAATGCCTTGTTTACATAGGCATCTCCTTGTTCTGCCTCTCCGTGACCTGATCGCGGGCCGCCGGCAAACATCGAGTTCCCGGGGGCCCGCGGGCACGGTCACGGAGAGCGCAGCTTTTCAAAGGGGATGTACCTGTACACCCATTTGCCCACCACTGCCATTGTGTCAATGTATATCGGCGTGCAGCGGTCGGCAAGTGGTTAATGTGATTGTAAAGGATCGTTTATACTTACCTCCACTGTGTAGCACATTTTGCAACACTGTCTTCTGGGGTCATTTGGCGGTTCTCGTGGCTCCTCCCCACATCAGATAACCCCCTGGAAGAAGCGCTCTCCCGGGGGGTCATGTTGCGGCCATGCTCCTGAGTCATTCATTCGGCCTTCCATAGCCGCCGAATGTATGACTCGGGCCCACCCACTCGGCGTCTGCGCCATTGGATTTGATTGACAGCAGCGGGAGCCAATGGCTGCGCTGCTATCAATCTATCCAATCAAGAGCCTGGACCCCGTGGAGAGAGGGATGGCGCGTCACCGCCAAGGGAAATTTGGGGCTCGGGTAAGTAAAATGGGGGGGCTGGGGGGCCGGTCACTGCAAGGTGTTTTTTCACCCTAACGCATAGGATGCATCAAAGCCATGTGACAGGGCTGTCATAGTGATTCAGGGTCGTATTCAGGGCCGATCCGCCCTATAGGCTCACTATGCAAGCTGCTTAGGGCCCCGCAAAGCTGCGGAGGGCCCCCCAAATTACTAGAGGCCCCGCCTGGTGAGAAGTCATTTTCGGCCCCTCACCCCGCTTCTCAACTCACTGGCTGCATGGGAGAAGAGGTAACAAGTTAGCACCGCCCGCTTCTCAACTTTAATCTATAATGTGACATGTCACTGTCGTTAGGGTCCCCCCCACCCCACCCCCCCCGCTTTCTCAACTTTAATGTTACATGTCATTTTCAACAGCTAACAAGCCCCCCCCCCGCTTCTCAACAACTTTAATGTGGCATGCCATTTTGCTTGGGGTCCCAGGGAGGTCAGGATCATTACTGGCTGTCTTAATAGCATCACGGGCCCTTGGGCAAAGTAATGCCCTGGGCCCCCTACAAGCTTGACCCAAATTTACACACCAAAGTATAAATAGTTAGTAGAAGTTTATCATGGGGCCCCCATGTACCTGGGGCCCCTGGGCAATGCCCAGGGGTGCCCATGCATTAGGATAGCCCTGTAGTGATTACAAAGAGGAAGAGTTTTCAGGTTTTAGGGTAAGGGTTATCTGTTTTGGTGTTTCCTGAACAGTTTATGTCGAATTTTAGCACAACCAACAGAGAACACAGAGAACACTACAGAAAACAGGTCTGTTTCAGTTGAAAGTTAGCATAAATCCCGGACGAGCCCCCAACTGTTCTGCTTGTCTGTTACTTTGCAGTAAGGCAAGGAACTGGAAACCCCAATAACATAAAGACCATTGGCTGACAGCCGCATGTCCGCCGGTGACCCACGATCCGGAAAGCCAGAATTAGAGATCTGTCAAAGTAAACAGCCAGATCGCCGTTCTATCAGGGAAGTAGAGAGATCTGCTGTCCCTACTTATCAGGAACAGCGATCTCTCTCTACTCCCTGTCAGTCCCCTCCCCCCACAGTTAGAAACCCCTCCCTAGGGAACACTTAACCCCTTGATCGCCCCCTAGTATTAACCCCTTCCCAGCCAGTGACATTTATACAGTAATCAGCGGCTTTTTTTTTAGCTCTGATAGCTGTGTAAATGTCAATGGTCCCGCAATTCAAATTTGGAAGATGGGGGCGTGATTCATGCAAATGAATCATGACCCCACGTAAGTGACGTTTTTTTTGGACGGCGCATGCGCCGTCCGTGGACGTTCCCAGTGCGCATGCGCAAAATCACGTCACTTTTTTCTCAATGTAAACGACGTGAATGTGACTAACGTCGAGCCCCATTCCCGAACGATTTACGCAAACGACGTAACCGACATTCAATTCGACGTGGTCCCGACGTCCATACTTAACATTGGCTGCGCCTGCTATAGCAGGGGTAACCTTACGCCGCTATAACGCTAACGCAAATGATGTAAACTACGACGCGCCGTCGCAAGTACGCTCGTCAATCTGCGTAAGTAGATAATTTGCGTAATTTACGAGAAGCGCCACCTAGTGGCCAGCGTAAATATGCAACTTAAGATACGACGGTGTAAGCCGTCATATCTTAGAAGAAAGCCGGCGTATCTTCTTTTCTGAATAGCTATTCTACAGTATGGGCCAGATTCAGGTAGAGTTAGGCTGGAGTATCAGTGATTCGCCAGCATAACTCTCACTTTGAGCCGGCGTTACTGTTTTCTGTAAGCAGAAAACAAGATACGCCGGGTTGGAGTTCCTATACGAGCGGCGTAATTGTATTTCGCCGTCGTATCGGAACTGCAATTTTAAAATGGGCGCTCGGGGGGTTCCCGCAGAGAATATGTAAATCAGCGAAATACGGCAATTCACGATCGTACGCGGGTCCGACGCAGTGACTTTCCGACGTTTCCGTAAGCGATACGCGGCGTAAAGAAAAACATGCCCCCTAGGTGGAGTATCCTATGTTAAGTATGGTCGTCGTCGTCATTGCGTCGAATTGAAAAAGTTTAACGTCGTTTGCGTAAAACGTCCGTGAATGGGGATTGACGTCATTGACGTTCCCTGACAGAATTTGGAGCATGCGCACTGACAGTCGACGCATGCGCAGTACGTTCGCCGCGGGATCGCGCCTAGTTTAAATAATACACGCCCCCTACCCGCCCAATTTGAATTCCGCCGGCTCATTTTCGCTACGCCGCCGCAACTTTAGGAGCAAGTGCTATGTGAATAACAGTACTTGCTCATAAAGTTTCGGCGGAGTAACGTAAATGACGAACGTTACTCCAGAATAAAGATCCGCTCTCCTACCTGAATCTGGCCCTTAGTATTTACGCAGCGTATCTCAAGATACGCTGGCGTAAATGCTTTCTGAATCTGGCCCTATAACTTTTGCGCAAAATAATCAATATACGCTCATTCTGATTTTTTTTTTACCAAAAACATTTCCTGTTTTGAGGTGGCAACTGTCTTCCTAATGTGCTCTTGTGTTGTCACCCTGCCACCTGCGTCCCCGTGGGGGGGAGACAACTTTTTAAAGGGCCATTAAAAGCGGAGTTAGGCTTTAAGTAAAAAGCTGAAGATTAGGAAAGATTAAAAATGACTTTTTTACATGACGTGAACACAGAAAAAGCTTCCCTGGGATTTCGGTGATTTGGCGTCCATCTACTTTAATTCTACGGAAAGCGCCGTCCTCCCCGCCATAATCCGATGGAGCGATTCTTCTCATGAAAGGAAATACATTTCTATAAGAGAATAAAGCGGAATGTAATGCGATTGCCTGGGAGAGAAGCGACTTGTCATGTTATATTAGATGATGACGAGCGCTCCGTGTTTTCTTTTAAATGAAGGATATAAATATTTATGGGTAGAACATGGAGCGCGCCGTGTTCGGAGGCAGGTGCAGGGATCCAGAATGGATGTAATCTGCTTCTCTATCTGCATCTAATTGAGAGGTGAAAATGAGGTTGTGTACATTAAGTCAATGACAATTCCCGACCTCGTACCTTCCACCCATCTCACTGGAACATCAACCGGAAACCTCTGCTAAGAATTAAAGTGAAACTTCCCTTCAGTCTGGCGCGGTTGTAGCGGCTCCTCTCCTGGACGGAAATGGCTCACTCTGATTTCACCGCACACTGCGAGCTTCCCACAGTGTGCATTAGAAGCTAAGCAAGTCACAGGAAGAATAAACGTTCACTTTAACCGATTGTAGATTGCCCCGTCCGGAATGTGCTGTGGACACGTCGCTGCCTGTTTTCAGGATTAGGGCGTGCATGCCCCCTCCCCACAGCCGGTACCCGTTGCGATTGAACACAGCAAGAGCCTGTCAGCAAGTCCCAGCCAATGACCTGCTGATCAGCAGTGTACAGTCAGAGTCCAGAGCTCTGTGTTGACAATCAACACAGAGCTCTGTACAAAGGGAACAATCTCTGTTTTATCCCTGTTTTTCAGTTTCCATCAGGGCCACCATCAGGGGGGTACAGGCAGTACACCCAGGGGCCGGAGGTCCCCAGGGGCCAGGATGGCAACCCCCCTTTCTTTATAATTTTTTTGTAAGGGCCCCGGAGGTCCCCAGAGCTCCGGATGGCAACCCCCCTTTTTTCATATATATTTTTTAGTTTTTTCAAAAGGGCCCAGAGGTTCCCAGGGGCCCGGAGGTCCCCCGATGACAACCCCTTCTTTTTTTATAAATTAAAAAAACATTTATATATATATATTTTCTTTTTATTAAAGGGCGCCAAGGTCCCCAGGGCCCTGGATGGCAATCCCCCCTTTTTTAATATTTTTTTTGTAAAAAAAAAATTAATTCTTTTTTTTGTATTAAAGGGCCCAGACGTCCCCAGGGCCCCCGGATGGCAATACCCCTTTTAAAAATATTTTTTTTTATAAAAAAACGTTTTATTTATATATATATATATATATATATATATATATATATTTTTTTTTTATTAAAGGGCCCAGACGTCCCCAGGGCCCCGGGTGGCAACCGCTCTCTTTTTTTATTATTTTTCTAAAGAAAAAAAAATGACATAATTTTTTTTTTAATCTTGGCCCGGATTCACAAACGATTTACGCCGGCGTATCAAAAGATACGCCGTCGTAAGTTCAAATGTGCGCCGTCGCATCTCTGCGCCGATTCACAAAGCGAGATACGTAAAAAAAAAAATGGCTTCAGCCGTCCGACGTAACTTGCCTAGGCCGCCGTATCGTGGGCACATAGTTACGCTGGATGCATTCGGCGTTCCCATTAGAAATATGCAAATGAGTAAGATACGCCGATTCACGAATGTAGATGCGCCCAGCCACTTCATATACGCGCTTTGCGTAAGGCTTACTTCCGGCGTAAAGTTACCCCTCATATAGCAGGTGCAGGTAATGCAAAGGTATGGGCCAGGGAACGACGCCGTCAAATTTTACATTGCGTACGCCGTTTACGTAGTACTACGTGAATAGGGCTGGGCGTAGGTTACGTTCAGGTCGTAGACATTGCGCCGACGTATCTTAGGGAGTATATGCGACGTGATTCTGAGCATGCGCGCGCATGCCCAGTTCGACCGGCCATTCATTTGCATGGGGGTCACGCTTAATTTAAATAGATGGTGCCCACCTCCATCCTACTTTGAATTATGCGGGCTTACGCCGGCCAATTGACGCTACGCTGCCATAACTTACGGAGCGAGTGCTTTGTGAATACTGCACTTGCCTCTCTAAGTTACGTTGGCGTAGCGTAATGAGATGCGCAACGCTGGAATAAATATACGCCGCCCTACATGAATCCTTACCTCTTATCCCTTATCTTTTTATTAGGGCCCAGAGGTCCACAGGGTCCTGGATGGCTACCCCCCCTTTTTTTATATACATTTTTTTTCTTTCTTTTTTTTTATCTCTATATTAAAGGGCCGAGAGGTCTCCAGGGCAACCCCCCCCCCGTTTTTTTTTGTTCGTCAGCGCCCAAAGCCCCCCGACCTCAATTTGCGGTGAGAGCGCCCCCTGCTTCTCAATTCGTTGCACCAGAGGGCCCATGCCTGAAGCTGTGTAAGGAGCCCCCATAATTCCTGATGGCGACCCAGGTTTAGATAGATTTTAAAACAGGGGGGGTCCCTTTAAATGGGCAGACGTGTTGCTTGCACAGCACAGCCGAGACCCCGCTGAATTGTCGCCGCTGAACTGGGAACTTCCCGACTTCCGCTGGAGCCGGCGATCGCAAACTCCGGCCAACGTTTTCCAGCAACGGACTTTGTACATTGTGGAAAGCCGTCTGTTTATGTGACATATTTACAAAATCAGGATTCTGTCACACCAAACAAAAACAAAGAAGAAGGATGAAAAATACTGGAGAGCGGAATGTGGGAATAAAATCTGACAAACGAAAAAAAAAAAAGAAGAAAATCCAAAACGCAAAAACGCATGTATTTCAAAAGATCATTTTTTGTTTTTAACTCTAGGGCTACTTTAAAATAAACGTAAAAGGCTCCATGCACACTGGAGCTCAAAAACAGCCGCTTTGAACGCCGGATTGCTGGCAGAAAAACGCTGCTTTAACCGGTTAAGACCCAGGCCAATATGCAATACGCTTTAACCGACAATTGCGCGGTCGTGCGACGTGGCTCCCAAACAAAATTGGCGTCCTTTTTTCCCCACAAATAGAGCTTTCTTTTGGTGGTGTTTGATCATCTCTGCGGTTTTTATTTCTTGCGCTATAAACAAAAATAGAGCGACAATTTTGAAAGAAATGCAATATTTTTTACTTTTTGCTATAATAAATATCCTCCAAAAAGATCTAAAGTTTAGGCCGATACGTATTCTTCTACATATTTTTGGTAAAAAAAAAATTGCAATAAGCGTTTATCGATTGGTTTGCGCAAAATTTATAGCGTTTACAACATAGAGGATAGTTTTATGGCATTTTTATTAGTATTGTTTTTTTACTACTAATGGCGGCGATCAGCGATTTTTAAAATTTAAAATTGTTAAAATAAAAATGAACTGATTACTGTGAACATTACAGTGGTAGTGAAGGAGTCAACCACTAGGGGGCACTGTAAGGGTTAAATGTGACCTCATGTGTGTTTCTAACTTTAGGGTGCGGGGCTGGACTTTTGACGTCAGTGATCGTCTTTCCCTATATCAGTGTTTACACTCACCTCACCCTGTTCTTTAGCTCCTGTGACCCGATCGTGGGACACCCGCGGCGATCGGGCCGGCGGGTCCCGCGAGCGCGGTCACAGAGCTTCAGACCGGGGTCGCGAGCGTGCCGCCGGCGGCACGCTCGCGACCCACGGCTGGGCTATAAAAGGGGACGTATATATACGTCCATGTGCCCAGCCGTGACATTCTGCCGACGTATATCGTTGAGCGGCGGTACTTAAGTGGATAAAAACGCGATTTGACCAGTTTTGCATTGCACGTTTAGCTGCGCTGCCTTTCAGCTGCGTTTCTCTGGCTCTATCCAAAATCTATGGTTCCCTATGGGAGCCCATTGATTTGAATAGGAGTCGCACCGCAAGTCGCATCATCATGATCCGACTTGCGGTGCGACTTGCGTGCTAATAAAGGGGAACCCCTCAAAAAAAAGGAAAAAACAAAATTGGCATGGGGTTCCCCCTCGGACAATAAATACCAGGCCCTTCGACCTGGTATGGATTTTAAGGGGAACCCACTACGCAGAAAAAAACGGCGTGGGGTTCCCCCCAAAATCCATACCAGAACCTTATCCGAGCACATAGCCCGGTCGGCCAGGAAAGGGGTGGGGATGGGCAAGCGCCCCCCCCCCCCCTTTCCTGGACCGTACCAGGCCGCATGCCCTCAACATGGGGGTAGGTGCTTTGGGGCAGGGGGGGTCTAGAAATGTTTTTTAAATATATTTTTTAACAGTGATATTTCTGCTTCACTCAACGTCATCATGTACAATGTACCCACAATTCAAAATGTTACTTTTTTTATTCTTAACCACTTAAGGACCCCTTCACGGCGATATACGTTGGCCGAATGGCGCGGCTGGGCACATCAACGTACCTGTACGTGGCTCTTTAAGCCCAACTGTGGGGTCAGGAGCGCGCCGCCGGCGCGCGTACGCAGGGCCGATCCACCCTATAGGCTCACTATGCAAGCCGCTTAGGGCCCCGCAAAGCTGCGGAGGGCTCCCCAAATTACTAGAGGCCCCGCCTGGTGAGAAGTCATTTTCGGCCCTTCACCCGCTTCTCAACTCGCTGGCTGCATGGGAGAAGAGGCAAGAAGTCAGCACCCCCTGCTTCTCACTTTAATGTGACATGTAATTTTGCTTAGGGCCCCAGGGAGGTCAGGATCGGCACTGCGCGTACGGGACCCGGTCCGAAGCTTTGTGACCGCGCCCGCGGGACCCGCGAACCCGATCACCGCCGGTGTCCCGCGATCGGTCACCGGAGCTGAAGAACGGGGAGAGGTGAGTGTAAACACACCTTCCCCGTTCTTTACAGTGGCAGTGTCATTGATCGTCTGTTCCCTGATATAGGGAAAGACGATCAATGATGTCACACATCCTGCCCCGCCCCCCTACAGTTAGGAACACATATGAGGTCACACATAACCCCTAGTGGTTAACTCCCAAACTGCAATTGTAATTTTCACAGTAATCAGTGCATTTTTATAGCACTTTTTGCTGTGAAAAGGACAATCGTCCCAAAAATGTGTCAAAATTGTCCGATGTGTCTGCCATAATGTCGCAGTCATGAAAAAAATTGCTGATCGCTGCCATTAGTAGTAAAAAAAAAATATATTAATAAAAATGCTATAAAACGACCCCCTATTTTGTAAATGCTATAAATTTTGCGCAAACCAATCAATAAATGCTTATTGCAATTTTTTTTTATACCAAAAATATGTAGAAGAATACGTATCGGCCTAAACTGAGGAAAAATTTTTTTTTTTAGATATTTTTGGGGGATATTTATTATAGCAAAAAGTAAAAAAAAAAATGTTTTCAAAATTGTCGCTCTATTTTTGTTTATAGCACAAAAAATTAAAACCGCAGAGGTGCTGAAATGGCACCAAAAGAAAGTTCTATTTGTGGGGAAAAAAGGACGCCAATTTTGTTTGGGAGCCACGTCGCACGACCGCGCAATTGTCAGTTAAAGCGACGCAGTGCTGAATCGCAAAAAGGGGCCAGGTCCTTAACCTACATAATGGTCCAGGTGGTTAAACATAAAAAATAAAAAAAAACTATATACAAAGAATAAATAAATTAAATCACAAGCACAATACATTTGCTTTAAAGACAGGTCCTCTTTAGATAAAAATTATTTATCACATTAAATGTAGTAAGCCTCTTGTAAGATTTGTTTTCCCTTTACCCTCTTGTTCTTGTAACGATTGTAAATGATTTCACGCTGTTCTTCTGGTACAATAGCTGCTGGACTGTGAGGCCTTGTACACACGACGGGAAATATCCGCTGTAAACGGTCCCCGGACCGTTTACAGCGTATATTTGCGCCGGGATGTTTTGATCCGATGGCTGTACACACCATCGGATCAAATTCCCCGCCGGCGGATAGCGCGGTGACGCGGCGGTGACGTTGACGCCGCCACGTGACCGCCACGTCACCGCACCAGGAAGTAAACACTTCCGCGCGCATGCGTCGGATCCATTCACAGGATACGACGCATGTGCGGCAAGATATGTCCGCTGGTTTGCCGTACTAACCAGCGGACATATCTGCCAGCCAGCTATCCGGCGGAAATATTTCAAAGCATGCTTTGGAATTTTTCCGCCGGATGAATCCAGCAAAAAGCGTCCGTTTGCCCCTACACACGAGGGGATTTTTCCGCTGAAATGGTCCGTCGGACCATCTTCAGCGGATTTATTCCCTCGTGTGTACAAGGCCTCATAGGACGACGCAGGCGTCCCGCTTCTCCTCGCCGCAATCTGCCTTTATTTAACCTTTGCGGCATTGATTGTTGCCGGCCGGAATAAGAAAGCCGCGGGATCTCCCGGAGGGCCCATGCTGGGAGCCCCGGCTACATTAAGGGACAGAGCTATTATGTGTTATATAATTCTGTCCTAATTAATATGCGGCACGCAGGAAATAAAAATCCCCATAGGCCCTCTGTGTATTGATTGGAGGAGAGCACGCCGTCGTTATAAATCGCATTCAGCGGCTCTGCGCCTTGTTAAGGGGAAGCCACTGTGATTACAGGCAGCTAGAAGAGAAAGAGTGCCGAGTCACACAGTGTGTGTGGTCATATATCTGTGAGAGGCAACTAGACCACCAGGAGGGTATGGGGGGGGCTAGGGTGGCCACATTTCCAAAGTGCCATTTAGGGACACACCCCCTCTCCTCTTCCCCCCAAAAAAGATGGGGGGGGGGGCGGGAAATGTAGTCTCAGGGTTGATGGGGAATTTAGAGGCAGGTTATTTGTCAGGTGAATGTTCCACTTGCTACCAGATGCAGTGTCACTTGCCACCCGTAGCCTGGGATCTCCACTCTCAGTGCTATTACTACTACAGTAATCTCAACTCGCAGTGCCAGTACTACTACAGTGATCTCCACTCCTAGTGCTACTACAGTGATCTCCACTCCTAGTGCTACTACAGTGATCTCCACTCCTAGTGCTACTACAGTGATCTCCACTCCTAGTGCTACTACAGTGATCTCCACTCCCCAGTGCCTACTGCTAGTACAGTGATCTACTCTTCAAGTACCTACTGCTACTAAATTGATCTCCACTCCCGCTGCCTACTACTAGTACAGTGACCTGTACTCCCGGTGTCTACTGCTACTACAGGGATCTGACTCCTGGTGCCTACTACTATTACAGTGATCTCCACTCCTGATGCCTACTGCTCAGTGGCGGAACTTTCAGTGTCGCTGCAATCGCAGTTGCGACTGGGCCCTGCCGTTCTGCCGCTGTGGGGGGGGGAGGGGGGCCCTAGTTCCCGGGTGCCTTCATTGGATAATACAGTCATGTCATGATTAATTCAGTGGAGGAGTCTAAGCCGCGGTAGCGCTGGCTCCTGCACGCAGAACCACCTCCACCTTCTGTCCACTGGTTGCTAGAGCCGCTTGGCGTGTAGCAACCAGTGACATCACGGCTGCAGTGCCCCCCCCCCCCCCCCTCCGTTTTCAAAGCTGAAAGCGCGGGAGGATTTCACTTCCTCCTCCGACCTCCGCGCTACTACTCTGCCTCTGTCTCCAGGTGACCAACACAGCTTAGCTCCGAGGCTGCCCCTTGACATACCAGAAAGGCACAGGCAGGTTCACAGCATCTGAGGGGGAGAGCAGCAGCAGCAGCAGCATCTGAAAACAACAGAGAGTGGGGGCCCCATGAGCAGCAGGAGGCTGACTGGAAGGAACAGCGCGAGAGGGAGTGAGAGAGAAGACCTGACCAGCAGTGACATCCTCCCAGTCCCAGAGCCTGACCACCATCCCCCAATGTCTGCTCCAGCTGTGCCTGTCATCCAGAACAAGAAGAAACATAGGCTGACAGAGGACAAGGATGGTCTGGAGGTAGGTGCAACACACACACACCTACCCACAGACAGGGGCTGGGACAGGGGGTACAGGGAGGACTGCAGGCCAGCTTAGGGGGTCAATTTCACTCACCTCTCTCTCTCTCTCTCTCCCCATCCCCCTCTTTCATCCATCTCTTTCTTTCATCCATCTCCTTTCTTTCTTTCTTTCTTTCTTTCTCTCTTTCTTTCTTTCTCTCTTTCTCTCTTTCTCCCTTCTTTCTTTCTTTCTCTCTTTCTTTCTTTCTTTCTTTCTTTCTTTCTTTCTTTCTCTCTCTCTCCCCCCATCCGCCCCTTTCATCCATTTCTTTCTCTTTCTTTCTTTCTCTCTTTCTTTCTTTCTCTATTTCTCTCTTTCTTTCTCTCTTTCTTTCTTTCTCTCTTTCTCTCTCTCCCCCCATCCCCCCCTTTCATCCATTTCTTTCTTTCTTTCTTTCTTTCTTTCTTTCTTTCTTTCTTTCTTTCTTTCATCCATTTCTTTCTTTCTTTCTTTCTTTCTTTCTCTTTTCTTTCTCTTTCTTCCATCATCCATTTCTTTCCCTTCTTTCTTTCTTTCTTTCTTTCTCTCTTTTCCCCCATCCCCCCCTTTCATCCATTTTTTTCTTTCTCTCTTTTTTTCTCTTTCTTTCTCTCTTTCCCCCCATTTCATCCATTTCTTTCTTTCTTTCTTTCTTTCTTTCTTTCTTTTTCTTTCTTTCTTTCTTTCATCCATTTCTTTCTTTCTTTCTCTCTTTCTTTCTCTTTCTTTCATCCATTTCTTTCCCTTCTTTCTTTCTTTCTTTCTTTCTCTCTTTTCCCCCATCCCCCCCTTTCATCCATTTTTTTCTTTCTCTCTTTTTTTCTCTTTCTTTCTCTCTTTCCCCCCATTTCATCCATTTCTTTCTTTCTTTCTTTCTTTCTTTCTTTCCTTCCTTCCTTTCTTTCTTTCTCTCTTTTCCCCCATCCCCCCCTTTCATCCATTTCTTTCTTTCTCTCTTTTTTTCTCTTTCTTTCTCTTTTTCCCCCCATTTCATCCATTCTTTCTTTCTTTCTTTCTTTCCCCCCCTATCCCCCTCTTTCATCCATCTTTCTCTTGTCTCTCTCTCTCTCTCTCTCTCTCTCTCTTTCGCTCGCTCTCTCTCTTTCTTTCTCTCTCTCTCGCTCGCTCTCTCTCTCTCTCTCTCTCTCTCGCTTTATCTCTCTCTTTCTCTTTCTTTCTCTTTCTCTTTCTCTTTCTCTCCCTCTTTCTTTCTCTTTCTCTCCCTCTTTCTTTCTCTCCCTCTTTCTTTCTCTTTCTCTCCCTCGCTCTCTTTCTCTTTCTTTCTCTCTCTCTCCCTTTCTTTCTCTCTCTCTCCCTTTCTTTCTTTCTCTCTCTCTCCCTTTCTTTCTTTCTCTCTCTCTCTCTCTCTCTCTCTCTCTCTCTCTCTCTCTTTCTCTCCCTCTTTCTTTCTCTCCCTCTTTCTTTCTCTTTCTCTCTTTCTTTCTCTTTCTCTCCCTCTTTCTTTCTCTTTCTCTCTTTCTTTCTCTTTCTCTCCCTCTTTCTTTCTCTTTCTCTCCCTCTTTCTTTCTCTTTCTCTCCCTCGCTCTCTTTCTCTTTCTTTCTCTCTCTCTCCCTTTCTTTCTCTCTCTCTCTCTTTCTTTCTCTCTCTCTCTCTCTTTCTCTTTCTCTCCCTCTTTCTTTCTCTCCCTCTTTCTTTCTCTTTCTTTCTCTTTCTCTCCCTCTTTCTTTCTCTTTCTCTCTTTCTTTCTCTTTCTCTCCCTCTTTCTTTCTCTTTCTCTCCCTCTTTCTTTCTCTTTCTCTCCCTCTTTCTTTCTCTCTCTCTCAGCCATTCTCCCAGCCATTCTCCCCTCCCAAGTGGACACTGACTAACAGGTGACAGCTCTCTGGGTACTCTGATGTATGGGGGTGCTCTCTGTGAACCATGAAGTATAGGGGGCTCTCTTGGGACTCTGTATGGGGGCTGGGCTCTCTGTGATATCTGATGTATGGGGGTGCTCTCTGGGGACCCTGATGTATAGGGGAGACTCTCTGGGGACCCTGATGTAAGGGGGGCTCTCTAGTGGGGAAGGCTCTTTGGGCACCCTTATGTAAGGAATTGTCTCTCTGGTGACCCTGATGCAAGGAGGATCTGCACTCAGTTATGTGACAATATATACATATACACACACACACACACACACACACACAAACGTATATTGTATACATGTGTATACCCGCCCAAGCATATGACTTTCTTTACTTGCTTTCTACACTGCTATGGGCTCTAGCCCGAGATCTTTTATAGACCTAGCAATGCCCATGGGGGGGCCCTTCATGGTTTCTTGCACCGGGGCCCTGAAGATCCAAGTTACGCCTCTGCTACTGCTACTACAGTGATGTCCACTCCTGGTTTCTACTGCTTTTACAGTGATCTCCACTCTTGGTGCCAACTACTACTACTACAGTCATCTCTATTTTCGGTGGCTCCTACTACTACAGTGATCTCTCTTTCTGGGGCCGACTGCTACTACAGTGATCTTCACTCCCAGAGTCGACTACTACTACTACAATGATCTCCGCTCCCAAGCCTACTGCTACATTATCCACTCCCAGTGCCTATGTGTATGCAGGGCCGCCATCTGGAAAAAATTGGCCCTTTAATAAAAAATAAAAGAAAAATATATTAAAAAATAAATATTTTTATAAAAAATAAATAAAAAAAGAGGGGGTTGCCATCTGGGGCCCTGGGGGCCTCCGGACCCCTTACAGGTGTAATGCCTGTACCCCCCTGATGGCGGCCCTGTGTGTATGTATGAATGTAGCCACCATCCATGGTCCCTCTGTATGTATGAATGTAGCCACCGTCCGTGGTTGTTTTACCGAGCCCCCCCCCCCCCCCAATAACATAGTTTTATTGTTGTATATTCCAATAAATAGCCAATAAATAATTTTGCTCTCCACTTTCTTGATACTTGCGGATCGGCACACTCAAAATGATTTTCATATCAAATCATGAATCTCTTGTTCTTGTAAATATTTAAAAGAAAGTAACATTTCTGCCTTCGAAAAAAGATAGAAGTGGCAGAGACATCTAGAAATGACTCATTAGTGAAGCCGCAGCGAGAAAAACAGTCACAGGAGAATCTGCTCATGTAGCAAAAATAGAGCTCATTTACCCGAGTGGAAGGAAACGGGTATTCGCTGCCATTTCTGTGCCGGGGCGGGTGAGGCACCTTCATTGCAAAAATCAAACAGATAATAAATGAGAAAATCTGACACGGAGCAAGGATAGATCCATCCTCTTTAAGAGCCCAGCCGTGGGTCACGAGTTCTGTGACCGCGCCCCCGGGACCCGCAGACCCGATGGCCGCAGTTGTCCTGCGATCGGGTCACAGGAGCTGAAGAACGGGGAGAGGTGCATGTTAACAAACCTTCCCCCTTCTTCTCTGTGGCAATGGCAGTGATCGTCTGTTCCCTGATATAAGGAACGACGATCACTGACGTCACACATCCAGCCCCGCCCCCTACAGTAAGAAACACACATTAGGTCACACTTAACCCTTACAGCGCCCCCTAGTGGTTAACCCCCTTCACTGCCATTTTCACAGTTTTATAGCACATTTCGCTGTGAAAATGACAATGGTCCCAAAAATGTGTCAACAGTGTCTGCCATAATGTCGCAGTCACAAAGAAAATCGCTGATCGCCGCCATTAGTAGTAAAAAAAAAATATTAATAAAAGTGCCATAAAACTATCCCCTATTTTGTAGACGCTATAACTTTTGCGCAAACCAATCGATAAACACTTATTGCAATTTTTTTTCCCCAAAAATAGGTAGAAGAATACGTATCGGCCCAAACTAAGGAAATATTTTTTTTCCATATATATATATATATATATATATATATATATATATATATATACTGTATATATATAGTTTTTTTTTTTGGGGGGGGATATTTATTATAGTAAAACATTTTTTTTTCAAGATTGTCACTCTATTTTTGTTTATAGCGCAAAAATAAAAAACTGCAGAGGTGATCAAATACCACCGAAAAGGAGCCGGCCACCTGAATAGGGGGTGCCAGCAGCGACCATAGATTCATGCATTGCATGAATCTATCTATGGTGATAGAGGGGTGGCAGGAGAGAGGGGGCCGTCTTAATAGCATCAGGGGCCCCTGGGCAAAGTAATGCTCTGGGGCCCCTACAATGATGACAGTGCAGGTAAACAGACATCAAGTAGGTAGGAGGCATACTGCCTCCCCTGTGTATCCATCACTCTCAGGAGCCCCCAATATCATCATGGGGCCCCCAATTTCGGGGCATCGTGGGCTCAAGGACCAGCTGCTTTGGGAAAAGTGCAGGGGCCCCTCAAGTAGCTGGGGCCCCTGGACAGTGCCCAGGTGTGCCCTCTCATTAAAGTGGAGTTCCACCCATTTTTTTATGTTTGTCTGTGCTGCATGCCCTAATCTCATAATGTTCAGAATGGACAATTTTTATTTATTTTGTTGCTTGTAAATACCTTTATTTTGTAGTCCTTCATTACTTCCTCCTCCGTATTAGCCTAGGCTATTAAGTCACAAGGCTATTTGCAAGGGTTTCTGGGATAGGCATCATGTATCCCAGTAGTCCTTGCAAACCTGACTGAAACCTATTACATTGCTTGTGCAGCACTGAGCATGTGCGAGAAATGCAAAGCTGAAATCCAGGAAGTCATACAGTCTGGCTTCATGATGCCCACACTTAAGATGGCCGCGGTCTATTTCTAGATTATAAACGATATAGATATATATCTAAATGCTGTAACAACCTAACAAAACGGACCTTAGTTTACAGACTAACTTTACTAGAATACATTAAGCTTGTGTATTACAGGGGTATTTATATTTAAAAGGTGAAATTGTGGGTGGAACTCCCCTTTAAGACAGCCCTGTGGGGCACCTGTGCACCCTTTATGGATGCACCGCCACTGGCACTGATTTGAATGTACAATATATATGTAAAGCGCTGCGTAAATTGACAGCGCTATATAAGAACTTAGAACTAGTAATAAACAATAATGAAACATGTTGTGTATATCCCATTGGATGCATTACGTATCTGCAAACAAGGTGTCCCCACCCGCCCTAATCAGCACACAAAAAAATAAGTTATACCTTTTAAAGTGGTGGTAAAGTCTTTACTACCACTTTTACCTACAGGTAAGTCTATAATAAGGCTTACCTGTAGGTATAAAGAATATCTCCTAAACCTGTACGGTTTAGGAGATATTCCCCTCGCAATGCGCCGCTGATTGCAGAGGCGCATGCGCAGGGGGGATCCTCGGCTTAAGGGCCGGCCGCCGCCGAACCTTGCCGGAATGAGATCTCCCGTGCCAATCACAGCGCTGGAGCGGCGATAGCCAGAAGACACGCCGAGTCAAGATGACATCTCGCTCGGCGTGGACCAGGTAAGTTCTTTACACCTCGTTTGTAAGGTAAGTATTTCATAATGAGGTAGTATGCGGTGCATACTAGCTCATTATGGCTTTTGCCTTACAGGTGTAAAAAAAAAACGGGTATACAATAGTGTTGCTCACGAATATTCGTATTGCGAATATTCGGCTCGAATATGGCATATTCGAGTATTCGCGATATGTTCCGAATTTCGCGGTGAATATTCGCTATTTCGAATATTCCTATTTTTTCTATTTTTTTTTAGAACAGATCACATCCTAGAGATCCCCATCGACGTCTAAAAGCATTACTGGTATGATTAGAGACCTTGGGCCGAGTAGCTGCAGTGATCATTTTATATTGCCGAAAAATCGCAATGCGATTATTCGGCAATAGCGATATCGCGCGATTATTTGAGAAATTCGCAATATTGTTTTTAGCTAAAATAACACATATATTCGATTTCAGAGTGTTACTGTCGAAATTCCGCAATCAATTTCTCATTCGCATTCTTGCGAAATTACGATAAAATATCAAGAATATTCTGAGCCAATCAGAGTGCTCCTTCCGCATTTGCCAAATATTCGCAATTATTTTGTATTGTAATATATCAAGAATATTCTGGGCCAATCAGAGTGCTCCTTCCGCATTTGCCGAATATTCGCAATTATTTTGTATTGTAATATATCAAGAATATTCTGGGCCAATCAGAGTGCTCCTTCCGCATTTGCCGAATATTCGCAATTATTTTGTATTGTAATATATCAAGAATATTCTGAGCCAATCAGAGTGCTCCTTCCGCATTTGCCGAATATTCGCAATTATTTTGTATTGTAATATATCACGAATATTCTGAGCCAATCAGAGTGCTCCATTCCGCATTTCTCGAAATTTCGCATTCGCATTCGCAATAACGAAAATTCGCAATCATTTCATTTCCAAAAAATATCACGAATATTCGTATTTAGCGAATATATCTCGAATATTCGACTATATATTCGAGATATATCGCAAAATCGAATATGGCATATTCTGCTCAACACTAGTATACAACCGCTTTAAGTAAAGGAGGACTATAAGAGGAGGATGGTTGGGGGTGTAGGCCATGTGGGCAGACTGAACTCATCAGGATTATTGCTGTGCTTTTTATATTGCTTATGGTTGCCTTTAGAAGGCCAGTATATTTTAAATAACGAAATTCAAGTTAAAAGTCGCTATCTACTTTGGTGTTTTATTCTGTGATAATGTAAGGGACTCTGTGCCAAAGCCATACAGTCCTTGCCTTGTTGAATAGTTAAAAATGCAGAATTTTTTTTTTTCTTTTAGACAACTGAAAATGCCGATTTGTCACTCACAGAGGAAAAAAACGAAAGGCTTCGGACAGACTTTCAGAAAGATAATTGCTAACTGGTCAGTCTGTTTTTTTTGCTCGATCAAATAAAAGGTCTTGGTAATCTTTGACTGTCACCACGCCGGCCTCTCACTGTCCCCGAGTGTCAACCACCTGGAACTGCACCGAACATCAACGTGACATTCACACAAAGACTCCCCGGCTTGCGGTATAACTGAAGCACCCGGGGAACGCGATAAGGAAAACATATTTGTCCTTTTCACACTTGTAGAGGTAAAACAGAAACCTCTACAAGCCTGAGATGATAAACGCCACTTTTAGACGTGATAGCCATCTAAGAAAACGAGAGATTCTCTGCCCATGGCTCCCTTAAAAATTATTTGTATGTTTGGCAAAATGACAAACCTATGGAAGAGCCCTGGGGCCATCATAAAAAAAAAATATACAAAATTCTGAGATTTAAAGTCAGAATTCTGAGTTTCAAAGTCAGAATTCTGAGATTTAATCTCAGAATTCTGAGATTTAATCTCAGAATTCTGACTTTGAAACTCAGAATTCTGACTTTGAATCTCAGAATTTTGTATATTTTTTTTTTATGATGGCCCCAGGGCTCTTCCATACAAACCAGCATCGCCAGAAAAAGAAAATCGAGCAACCGGAATTTTGCAGCTGTATAATTTCAAGATTTTTTTTTTAAAAGCCTACTTTGCTATCTCACGATGATCAAATATCACTAATAGCACTCCTTCCACCTGGGCAGTGTAGTATGACCCGCAAGATGGTGTAGCAGGTTGGCATTTAACCTCTAAGGGTGGGTTATGGGCTTATTGTGGGGTAAACCGGGGTTTGCTTGGAATCTAGGAGCCAGCTAAAAAAGTTAGGAGCCAGAAAACGCTCCCCGTCTCGACGAGCTCGCGTGCAGAAGCGAAAACATACGTGAGTAGCGCCTGCATATGTAAACGGTATTCAAACCACACATGTGAGGTATCGCCACGATCGTTAGAGTGAGAGCAATAATTCTAGCTCTAGACCTTTTTTAAACGTCGTCTATGGAGATTTTAAAGGGTAAAAGTTTCTCGGCATTCCACGAGCGGACGCAATTTTAAAGCGTCACATGTTTAGTATCAATTCACTCGGCGTAACATTATCTTTCACAGTATAAAAAAATTGGGATAACTTTACTGTTGTCTTATTTTTTAATTAAAGAAAGTGAATTTTTTTCCCCAAAAAAATGCGCTTGTAAGACCGCTGTGCAAATACGGCGGGACAGAAAGTATTGCAACGATCGCCATTTAATTCTCTAGGGTGTCAGAATAAAAAATATATATAATATTTGGGGGTTCTAATTAGAGGGAAGGAGATGGCAGTGAAAAATTACACATTAGAACTAGTTTTACTCATAATGCCAACGGCCACCACCAGATGGCGCCAGGTCACAGAAGGAAGCTTGAGACTTTACAAGGCAGCAAAGCCGCGGCCTCAATTACCGGCTTTATCACAAAGAAAATGAGGCCAACATTGTGCCGGCGTAGCGTATATTTGTTGGTGCCGACGTAAGTCGAAGTGGGCTGGAAGTGGGCGTGATGCATGGTAATGAAGCGTGACCCCATGCAAATTACGGGCTGAGCGTCATCCAAGTACTTAAAACGAACGTCAAATGCGTCGTAACTTGGACATATCCCAGTGCGCATGCGTACAACCACGTCAAAATAACTGGCTAAGATACGTCGAATCACTGCCTACGATGTGAACGTAACCTACGCACAGCCCTATTCACGTACTACGTAAACAACGTAAAATACAACGGCTGTTCCCTGGTCCATACCTTTGCATGGGTTGCGCCTCCTATATGAGGAATAACTTTACGCCGGACGTAACCCTTACGCAAATCGCTTAAAACATGCGCCGGGCGCATCTACGTTCATTAATCAGCGTATCTCCCTCATTTGCATATCTGAATCGAAACTTCCATATGCATCCAGCGTAAATATGCGCCCACGATACGCCAGGTGTAGGAAAGTTAGGTCGGTCGGAAGAAGCCTATTTTTCGACGTAACTTAGTTTGTGGGTCCGGCGCATAGATACGACGGCTCACATTTGTACTTACGCGGCTTATATGGAGATACGTCGGCGTAAGTGCTACGTGAATCCGGGCCATTAAGTTTCTTTTAAATATGCTACCATCTTCTTAATTATTTTTGAGATATGTTATACAGGTAGCCATCTCCTGTCAAAGTAAATAAAATCCCTTATGCCACGTACACACGATTGGAAAATAGCCGTTCACTGTATCACTCGGCCCCACCCCTCGGCGCGCTGCGTCACTGGACGTGATTGACAGCAGCACCAGCCAATGGCTGCGCTGCTCTCAATCCATCCGCTCTAGCCAATCAGCGGCCAGGCTAAGCAGCGAAAAGGATCTCGGGAGCGCACGGGACTTTCGAGGGGTCAGGTTAGTATAACGGGGGCTCGGGGGGGGGCGGGAACATCAGATGTTTTTTCACCTTAATGCATAGATTGCATTAGACCCTTTTCACACTGAGGAGTTTTTCAAGCGGTACAGCGCCAAAAATAGCGCTGTTATACCGCCTGAAAAACTCCTGCACTGCATACTCAATGTGAAAGCCCGAGGGCTCTCACACTGAGGCCGTGTACACACGACCGAGGTTCTCGCTGGAAACCAGCGAGAACCTCGCTGGAAGCTGCATTCCAGCGAGGACCTCGGCCGTGTGTACGCTCTCGGCGAGCTTCCCGTCGGGAAGCCCGTCGAGCAGAAATAGAGAGCACGCTCTCTATTTGCTCGACGGCCCGCCCGGAAGAATGGCTGGTTGCCATTCCCGACGGGCGGGTCGCCGATTTCGACGGCCGGCAGGGAACCTCGACGGGCGGAACGATGTGTTCTGCCCGTCAAGGTTCTCTGCCGTGTGTACGCCGCCTTGAGGCGATGGGATGGCGGGAGAGAAAAAAATCTCCTGCCAGCAGCATCTTTGGAGTGGTGAGAGGAGCGCTATGTTTACTGCTCCTTCACCGATCCTTTCCATTTAAAACAATGGGAAACCGCAGCAATACCGCCCGCAATGCGCCTCTACAGAGGCGCATTGCAGGCGGTATTAACCCTTTATCGGCCGTTAGCGGTGGTTAATACCGCACTGCTAGTGGCCGAATCCTGCGGCAAATCCAACATTATAGCACCGCTATTTTTAGTGGCGCAATAACGCCACCGCGGCTCACGCCCCAGTGTGAAAGGGGCCTTAAGATGAAAAAATGTTTTACTTTACAACTCCTTTAAGTTGGCTACACCCAGAGTAATGTTTGCCTGGTTCCTGTTGAATTGGTCAAAATCTGAGTCATGGGTGGGTTCGTCATCATTATTCTGCTATTCTGCTTGACGCAAGCTAAACAGTGGCTGCATCCAAGCAGAGGCAATCACTGTTACTCTACCCAGGCAATACACAGACATCAATGAAATCTGACAGGTGTTCTAACCCTTATGCCGCGTACACACGATCATTTTTCGGCATTAAAAAAAAAAAATTGGCCCGGATTCACAGCCAACGGCGCATCTTTGTGCGGGCGTAGCGTATCTTCTTTACGCTACGCCGGCGCAACGTTGAGAGGCAAGCATGGTATTCACAAAGAATATGCGCTCAACGTTGCGCCAGCGTAGCGTATATTTGTCGGCGTAAGCCGACGTAAGTTAAAGTAGGTGGAAGTGGGATATATTATAATGAAGCGTGACCCCATGCAAATGATGGGCTGAACTTCAAAAAACGAACTGCGCATGCGTCGTCTCTTGGACGCATCTCAGTGCGCATGCTCACAGTCACGTCGAAATAGCTGCCTAAGATACACCAATACACTGCCTACGATGTGAACGTAACCTACGCACATCCCTATTCACGTAGTACTACGTAAACGGCGTAAAATACGACGGCGTACGTTCCCTGGACCATACCTTTGCATGGGTTGCGCCTCCTATATGGTGGAATAACTTTACGCCGGACGTAAGCCTTACGCAAACCGTGTATCTTTTCCGCCTGGCGCATCTACGTTCGTGAATCGGAGTATCTTACTCAGGGCCATCTTAATAGCATCATGGGCCCCTGGGCAAAGTAATGCTATGGGGCCCCATACCGGCCTGCCCCAATTTACGCACCTACTCTCAAGAATGAAAGTACAATATTTCTACTTTACAGCGTGTCACTTTCCATAGTCACCTGCCACCAGATTCAGCGTGACACTTGCCATCCTCACCTGCCACCAGATTCAGCGTGACACTTGCCATCCTCACCTGCCACCAGATTCAGCGTGACACTTGCCATCCTCACCTGCCACCAGATTCAGCGTGACACTTGCCATCCTCACCTGCCACCAGATTCAGCGTGACACTTGCCATCCTCACCTGCCACCAGATTCAGCGTGACACTTGCCATCCTCACCTGCCACCAGATTCAGCGTGTCACTTGCCATCCATCCCCTGTCACCAGATTTAGCGTGCGACTTGCCACTGGTTCCTTGTCACCAGATTCAGCGTGTCACTTGCCACGTCGCCTTTCACCGGATGCAGATTCTCACTTGCCAAGTCACCTGCCACACATTGCGGATTGTAACTTGCCACATGGGGAGCTGACAGAGAAGATGGGGGTCTGACAGAGAAGATGGGGGTCTGGAAGAGAGGAGGGGGTGTCTGGCAGAGAGAAGGGGGTGTCTGGCAGAGAGAAGGGGGGTCTGGAAAAGAGAAGGGGAGTCTGGCAGAGAGAAGGGGGGTCTGGCAGAGAAAAGGGGGGTCTGGCAGAGAAAAGGGGGGTCTGGCAGAGTGGAGGGGGGGTCTGGCAGAGTGGAGGGGGGGTCTGGCAGTGAGGTGGGGGGTTCTGGCAGAGAGAAGGGGGGTCTGGCAGAGAGGAGGGGGGTCTGGCAGAGAGGAGGGGGGTCTGGCAGAGAGAAGGGGGGTCTGGCAGAGAGAAGGGGGGTCTGGCAGAGAGGAGGGGGGTCTGGCAGAGAGGAGGGGGGTCTGGCAGAGAGGAGGGGGGTCTGGCAGAGAGAAGGGGGGGTCTGGCAGAGAGGAGGGGGGGTCTGGCAGAGAGAAGGGGGGTCTGGCAGTGAGGAGGGGGGTCTGGCAGTGAGGTGGGGGGGGTCTGGCAGTAAGGAGGGGGGTCTAGCAGTGAGAAGGGGGTCTGGCAGAGAGAAGGGGGGTCTGGCAGAGAGAAGGGGGTCTGGAAAAGAGAAAGGTGGTCTGGCAGAGAGAAGGGGGGTCTGGCAGAGAGAAGGGGGGTCTGGCAGAGAGAAGGGGGCATCTGGCAGTGAGGAGGGGGGTCTGGCAGTGAGGTGGGGGGGGTCTGGCAGTAAGGAGGGGGGTCTGGAAAAGAGAAGGGGGGTCTGGCAGAGAGAAGGGGGGGTCTGGCAGAGAGAAGGGGGGGTCTGGCAGAGAGAAGGGGGGGTCTGGCAGTGAGTAGGGGTGTCTGGCAGTGAGGTGGAGGGTCTGGCAGTGAGAAGGGGGGTCTAGCAGTGAGAAGGGGGGTCTGGCAGAGATAAGGAGGGTCTGGCAGAGAGGAGAGGGGTCTGGAAAAGAGGAGGGGGTCTGGCAGAGAGAAGGGGGGTCTGGCAGTAAGAAGGGGGGGGGGGTCTGGCAGAGAGAAGGGGGGTCTGGCAGAGAGGAGGGGGGTCTGGCAGGCAGTGAGAAGAAGGGGTCTGTCAGAGACAAGGGGGGGTCTGGCAGAGACGAGGGGGGTCTGGCAAAGACGAGGGGGGGTCTGGCAGAGACGAGGGGGGGTCTGGCAAAGAGGAGGGGGGTTTGGCAGAGAAGATGAGGAGCTGACAGAGGTGAGGGGGGACTCGTGGCACTTCTGGAGTGGGGTATGAAGGGGGAGCTTGCTGCTTTGCTGATCTGCACATTATGGGGGGGATCTGACGATGGGGGACTCTGGATCGCTCACCACTGAAGGCATGGGGAGTGGGACGGTGCTGGCGGCGGGAGACAGACAGTGCATTAGTTAAATCCAGCCACAGGAGGTGATGGGGAGGGAGGAAGCAGTCACAGGAGGGGGCGGAGAGTTAGTGCTGCTGGCGGCGGCACTCGGTAAAGTATGAGACCGCATCCAGCGGGTGGGGGGGGGGGGATGATGGAGGGGCCGGCTGCAGTGCAGGTACTTCCCACACTGGCTGGAGGACACAAGCCCGGGCACAGCTTATACAGGTGCCAATCGCCGTCCGCCGCAACAACATCTCTCACCCGAATTATGGGGGGGGGGGGGGGATTTGTCCGGCTATGGGGCCCACTGGTGACAGTGGGGCCCCCGGGCTGTGCCCAGTCGTTCCCGCTCAGTAAGACGGCCCTGATCTTACTCATTTGCATATTTAACATGGGTACGCGGAATGCGTCCAGCGTAACTATGTGCCCACGATACGCCGGCGTAGGCAAGTTACGTTGGGCGGCAGCCTTGTTTTATGACGTATCTAGCTTTGTGAATCGGTGCAGAGATGCGACGGCGCACATTTGTACTTACGACAGCGTATCTTTAGATACATCGGCGTAAGTCCGATGTGAATCCGGGCCATTGTTTTGAAAAAATGTCATTTAAAATGATGGTGTGTGGGCTTCACATCATTTTTCAGCTTCTGAAAAACGATAAAGAAAAAATATTCGAAAATGCTGGATTTTTTAACGACGTTTTAAACTATGTCGCTTTTCGGGTTGTAAAAAATGATCGTGTGTGAGCTAAAATGACGTTTAAAACCCGCGCATGCTCAGAATCAAGTTATGAGACGGGAGCGCTCGTTCTGGTAAAACTACCGTTCGTAATGGAGATAGCACATTCATCACGCTGTAACAGACAGAAAATCGCGAATCGTCTTTTACTAACACGGAATCAGCTAAAGCAGCCCCAAGGATGGCGCCATCCGCATGGAACTTCCCCTTCAGGCGGCGTACACACGGCCGAGGTTCTCGGCAGAAACCAGCGAGAACCTCGCTGGGAGCCGCATTCTGCCGAGAACCTCGGCCGTGTGTACGCTCTCGGCGAGCATCCCGTCGGGAATGCCGTCGAGCAGAAATAGAGAGCATGTTCTCTATTTGCTCGACGGCCCGTCGGGATGAATGGCTGGTCGCCTTTCCCGACGGGCGGGTCGCCGAATCTGACGGCCGGCAGAAAACCTCGACGGGCGGAACGATGTGTTCTGCCCGTCGAGGTTCTCTGGCGTGTGTACGCGGCTTCATAGTGCCGCCGTACGTGTTGTACGTCACCACGCTTTGCTAGAACATTTTTTTTTAAACGATGGTGTGTAGGCAACGTCGTTTTAATGATGAAGTTGGAAAAACTTTGTTTTTTCTACATGCTGAAAAACAAAGTTTTTTTTTTCCATGCCGAAAAACGATCGTGTGTACGCGACACTATCCAAAAAAAAAAAAAGGTTTGACACAAACAGGCCACAAGCATTTTCAGAGGGAGGCCAGGTCCATCATAGGCCACTTTTCAATGTTGGGTCCCTTTATAATATTGTTATATAGCCCTGTGATTTCTAGCGACTCCCCCGGAAAGGATAAAAACATAACATCATTTTCATGTAATTCTTGGTTTTCCCCTCCCTAGGACTGAAGTTGGGGTCCTTCCAGCGGACAGAGAGGAAAGTGGGATAATGGTAAAATATTAAACAGTAATAAGAACGAGTTTCCTGGAAGAGCTGTGCGAGGCTTGAACATCACTTACTAAAATCAAGGACTGACCTACTTAAAGAGCGAGACTTTTTTTTTTCTAATAAATTGAAAGTAACAATTTGTGAATCAAATCATGGAGTGCGGTAACAGTATACAGAATGAAAAGCACGGAGCAATGCAAACATGCGAGATCAGGAACAATATGTATATGCCTGAAGCTTTTCATCAGTCACATCGCAGCCAACCAGCGAAGGACTATCTCATCTATCCATGCTGGGACTTGTAGATCCAACACATTCATTCACACGTACACATGCATGCGCGCGCAGGCCCGGACTGGGACAAAAATAGGCCCGGGCATTTTAGACTGAGCAGCCCGGGTTAAATTTGCGACGGCGGTTAGAGATGGGATGTGGGGTTTCAGCACCTTGCACCTCTGGACCCCTTTACATTACACAGCACCCTGCACCTCTGGACCCTTTTACATTACACAGCCCCCTGCACCTCTGGACCCCTTTACATTACACAGCACCCTGCACCTCTGGACCTCTTTACATTACACAGCACCCTGCACCTCTAGACCCCTTTACATTACACAGCACCCTGCACCTCTGGACCCCTTTACATTACACAGCATCCTGCACCTCTGGACCCCTTTACATTACACAGCACCCTGTACCTCTGGACCCCTTTACATTACACAGCATCCTGCACCTCTGGACCCCTTTACATTACACAGCACCCTGCACCTCTGGACCCCTTTACATTACACAGCACCCTGCACCTCTAGACCCCTTTACATTACACAGCACCCTGCACCTCTGGACCCCTTTACATTACACAGCACCCTGCACCTCTGGGCCCCTTTACATTACACAGCACCCTGCACCTCTGGACCCCTTTACATTACACAGCACCCTGCACCTCTGGGCCCCTTTACATTACACAGCCCCCTGCACCTCTGGGCCCCTTTACATTACACAGCACCCTGCACCTCTGGACCCCTTTACATTACACAGCACCCTGCACCTCTGGACCCCTTTACATTACACAGCACCCTGCATCTCTGGGCCCCTTTACATTACACTAAGGAGACCATATTTTTAAAATGAAATCCGGGGACATATTTTTTTTCTTTACTAGTAATGGCAATCAGCACTCTCTGCCCGTCGCCGCCCGCCTCACAGCCTCTCAAGTCTTACTTTTTGGGCCCCGGCTACTACTGGATGGGGAGCAGAGGAAGATCACTCCCCCAGGGAAGACATGGAGATAGGCAGGTGGATGGCCGGAACTTGAGCCAAGGCAGAACATGCGAGCGAAGCTAAATGGGCATGCGCCCGAAATTGAAGAAATATTTCCTCCACTCCAACCAGCACATGATCATCAGAAAGGGGCTCAGATAATGGGAAAAATACAACCCCCCTATGCTAGTAGGCACAGCGGAGTGGGGGTGTGTAATTAAAAAAAAAATATTTAAATTCTGCACTGATTGTCTTTGAAATTGCCCCTGCCCCTATTAAATCCAATCTGGGGACAAAACCAGGGACAGATTTGGTGCGGGGACAGTGTCCTCAATCAGGGGACTGTCCCCTGAAACTGGGGATGTCTGGTCACCCTACATTACACAGCACCCTGCACCTCTGGACCCCTTTACATTACACAGCACTCTGCACCTCTGGGCCCCTTTACATTACATAGCACTCTGTACCTCTGGACCCCTTTACATTACATAGCAGTGCACAGTGGTGCAGTGAGTAGCACTTTCGCCTAGCAGCAAAAGGGTCGCTGGTTCGAATCCCAACCAAAACACCATCTGCCTGAAGTTTGCATGTTCTCCCTGTGTCTGCGTGGGTTTCCTCTGGGTACTCCGGTTTCCTCCCACACTCCAAAGACATGCTGGTAGGTAAATTGGATCTCATTCAAAATTGGCGCAGTATATATGTGTGCATGACTGTGTGTCCCTAGATCCTACGGGGTAAAAATGACCGCACCAGCCAAGCAGACACTGGCTGGAAAAAGCGCCCAGAGGCGATTCAGTTCGCATGCGTTGCGAGCATTCATTCATTCATGAACCCTTTTACATTACAAAGCACCCTGGACCCCTTTACATTACACAGCACCCTGCACCTCTCGACCCCTTTACATTACACAGCCCCCCACAGTTTTTTACACAGACACCCCCTAACAGTTCTGGACCCCCTGCATGTTACACAGACCTCCCTACAGTACAGACCCCCTTGCTACAGTACAGACCCACCCAACATTACAGAGATGTGACCTGCGGCCCACCGAGCAATGCCTGGTATGCCCTATGGCCAGTCCAGGCCTGCGCATGCGTGCACAAGCACACACATACACATACTACCTCACTCAAAGCTCCTAAGGTGGACCATTTTGAAGCGTGACATGTTGGGTATCAATTTACTCGACGTAACATTATCTTTCACAATATCAAATAGTTGGGCTAACTTTACTGCTGCCTTATTTTTTTAATTATTTAATTTTTTTCAAAAAAAGTGCACTTGTAAGATCGCTGCGCCAATATAGTGTGACAAAAAGTATTGCAACGACCGCCATTTTATTCTCTAGGGCAGTGGTCTCCAAACTGCGGCCCGAGGGCCGGATGTGGCCCTTTGCTTGCCTTTATCTGGCCCTTGGCGCACTATCCCTCCCACTGATACGAGACACTATTCTGCCATCTGACACCACTAAT
The DNA here is from genome assembly GCA_029574335.1 of Rana kukunoris. Classification (NCBI taxonomy): domain Eukaryota; kingdom Metazoa; phylum Chordata; class Amphibia; order Anura; family Ranidae; genus Rana; species Rana kukunoris. Next base: position 12,563,615 of record CM056053.1, read on the forward strand.
AGAGCACTATTCCTCCCTATGATACCAGCAACAGGGCACTATTCCTCCCCCTAATACCAGATGTTTACCAACAATGATGCCAGGAAAATTTCCACTCCCGCTGGCCAAAGTCCGGCCCTCCAAGAGTCTGAAGGACTCCTGTTTGGAGACCCCTGCTCTAGGGTGTAAAAAAAATGTATAATGTTTGGGGGTTCTAAGTAATTTTCTAGCAAAAAAAATGTTTTTAAACTTGTAAAGTCTAAAAAACAGGCTCGGTCCTTAAGTGGTTAAACGACCTTCAACAACAAAAGTATCGCTGCGCAGAGTCAATGAATTACAAGCATATAAAAAAAAAAAAACATTTGCGCTGACGAAGGGTATTCATTAAACTGAATATCAATTCAACCTCCCTGGCATGACCAGCGCGGTGAAAATGTCACCGGCGTTCCAGAACGGGACTGGCGCTCAAGTCCGATGTTTATTAAAGCAGGACCATTACGCGCCCCGCGGCGCCTGTTTAAACTCTCTCAGCCGCGCAGTCGGCGGCTCTCTTGCCAGACAGAACGGCCTCTCCCGGAAGGCTTCCCTGTAAGAAATATTGCTAATTATCCTCATCAAAGGCTCGTTATACAGGGAAGCGTTCTTCCAGAACTCCTATGGGCACCTGCTTCCTATACAGCTCCATCTACACAATGGCAGCGGCTACCAGGCAGGGCCGGCGTGCGATGCTCCCAAAAAAAAGAAGCAAATTACAATTAATTGCTGCCAGCGTGCCGCGTAATGTGACAGCGGCAATACCCTCGGCAGATGTGCGCCGCAATACAGCAACATATTCAGTAGGCTGGCGGAATAATTAAAGCAACAAAGTATCTAATGCAGCAGATTTTGTAGATCTCCGGATTACACTAGGGGAAGATTGCAAGCTCTTTTGCACAGGGATTATTACAGTTGTGTTGTCCGCAAAAGTGCGATGATCTGCAGAAATCCTTCCATCGGCGCACAGCAATTATTAGAGTGGAATATCATTTCGGATTTCTTGCTGCGGTTTGCAGATCGCTCTGATTAAATGCGCCCGCTGCCGCCTGTTTTTTTGGGCAATCTCAAGATATACAGAAGTGTAGGTGGAACCCGCATGGGGGGTTTCCTTTAAAGGAAGTCGCTAGTCATAGGCGGGCGCACAGGGTGTGCCAGGTGTGCCTGGGCACACCCTAATCACCCCGTGTGGCACAGATTCCCCATTGTTTGACCCCTGATATTTCACCAAAGCTCCCCTAATGGGGCTCATAAAAAAATAAATTGTAAAAAATAAATAAAAAATAAAGCAATAAAAATAAAAAAACACTGACACTGTCCCGTCCCCTACTGAC
>CM056053.1:12572460-12789960 GCA_029574335.1 Rana kukunoris
CATTTACATATATGTGTGTGTATATATATACACACACACACATCTTATATACTATATAATAAAAAAATATATAAAATGTGTGTGTGTATATATATATATATATATATATATATATATATATATATATATATATATATATTTATACACATTTTATTAGTTTATATGTACATTTTATTAGTTTATATAATATATATATGTACATTTTATTATTTTATATAGATAGATATATATATATAGATAGATAGATAGATAGATAGATAGATAGATAGATAGATAGATAGATAGATAGATAGATATGAAAATAATAAATACAATTATCTCTGTTAGTATTATCATTATTAACAATAATTATAATACGTCTACCTGCTTAATGATTATTATTAACAATTTCATCAATATTTGTTATTATAACAGATATATGATTATTATGATTATTAGTAGTAGTATACAGACTACTATGAACATGCTTTGCTTTCTGAAAATAACAAAAAAAAAAATATCTGGAGTTGAATATTAATTAAAATAACACTAACTTAAAAGAAATATGAAAAATATAAAAATAATAATAAAATGACAAAAATAAATAAATAATATTAATAAAACATAAAAGGAAATTGACAAATAATAATAATATGACTAATAATAATTCTAATAATAATAATTATTATTATTATTGTTATTTTATACACACTGATTGCTCTACATACTCACTGCTCAATTGCACTGCATAAAATATATTCTTGAGTTAAATGCAGTTGTCTACCTATTTTATTCTGCAAGGTCCTTCATGCATATAATTGACACATTGCACATTTTAGTGTCATTGTGAACATTGTATCCCCCCCTGTACTGTACAGAGCTCATCAATAAGCAACACAAAGTTTTCCCTTACTGGTAGTGTTATACTTGATGCCATTGAAGGAATCCGGACAGGGTCTCTCCACTAGATCCCCGGCGATGCTGCGTGGCCAGCAGGTGCCAATCTGGTCTATGGTGGCAATGCAGTGAGGACCTTAACATGGAAAACATAAAAAAAAGAGATAAATTCAATTAAAACACAGAGGTCTCCATGAATGCAGATTGTTCAGTAGTTAGTCTTCCTAAACCTCTGGCAGGCGCCTACCATCAAAGGGCAGGAAGGTGTGATTGATGGTGAGGAAGGAATCCTGATAAGCATCCAAGAGGCTGCAGTTGGCATCAAATTCGTCTATGAAAATCTCAAAGATAGTGCCCTCCATCATTGTGGCGGGGATGCCAGCTGGTGGTGCTGATGTTGGGATGTGTGGGACTCACTGAGACTGACAGCTGGGAGTTTCATGTACTCCCTGTGTATAAGACTCAGCAGAGCAGCCAATCACAGAGGGTGGAGGGGCTGAGACTTGGAGGTGCCTGTGCTGTGCTCAGCTATGTCTGCATGTGCAACACAGTGTGTGAGCAAAGCTGCGCTACACACATACACACACACACACTGCTCCAGTGCCCCCATCCCCTCCTCCCTTCTATTATCTCCGCAAACCTTCATCAGCCTCTTCTCTCTTCTACTTCTGTCCATTCAATATCTGCCCCCTCTCCTTTCCTTATCTGCCTCCCCTCCTTTCCTTATCCGCCCCCTCTCCTTTCCTTATCTGCCCCCTCTCCTTTCCTTATCTGTCCCCTCTCCTTTCCTTATCTGCCCCCTCTCCTTTCCTTATCTGCCCCCTCTCCTTTCCTTATCTGCCCCCTCTCCTTTCCTTATCTGCCCCCTCTCCTTTCCTTATCTGTCCCCTCTCCTTTCCTTATCTGCCCCCTCTCCTTTCCTTATCTGCCCCCTCTCCTTTCCTTATCTGCCCCCTCTCCTTTCCTTATCTGCCTCCCCTTCTTTCCTTATCCGCCCCCTCTCCTTTCCTTATCTGCCCCCTCTCCTTTCCTTATCTGCCCCCTCTCCTTTCCTTATCTGCCCCCTCTCCTTTCCTTATCTCTCCCTATTCTCTCTTTTCCGTATCTGCCCCCTCTCTCCTTTACGTTTCTCATTTCCTTATCTGCCCCCTCTCTCTCCTACTTCTCTTCTTTCCCCATCTGCTGCCTCTCCTTTCCTTATCTGCCCCGATCTCCTTTCCTTATCTGCCCCCTCTCTCTCCCACATTTCTCATTTCCATTTCTGCCCCCTCTCTTTTCCATATCTGCCTGCCCCCTATGCTTTACTAACATGCTCCCTATCCTTATCTTTTACCTATCTGCTCCCTATCTCGCCTTCTTTTCTATATCTGCCCCCCTCTCCCCCTTTTTCCCTCTCCCACTTCTCTCCTTTTCCTATCTGCCCCCTCTCTTACCCACATCTCTCTTTTCCACATTTGCCCCCTTTCCTTACCTCATCTGCCCCTTTCCTTTCTTTGTCTGTCTCCTCATTTGCCCCCTCTCCTTTCTTTATCTGCCCCCTCTCTTACCCACATCTCTCTTTTTCATATTTGCCCCTCTCCTTCCCACATCTGTCCCATTTCCTTCCCTTATCTGCCCCCTCTCCTTTCCTTATCTGCCCCCTCTCCTTTCCTTATCTGCCCCCTCTCATTTCCTTATCTGCCCCCTCTCCTTTCCATATCTGCCCCTTATCTTTCCTTATCTGCCCCCTCTCCTTCCATCATCTGCCCCCTCTCCTTCCCTCAGCTGCCCCCTCTCCTTCCATCATTTGCCCCTTCTCCTTCCATCATCTGCCCCTCTCCTTCCATATCTTCCCCCTCTCCTTTTCTTATCTGCCCCCTCTCTTTTCCTTATCTGCCCTTCTCCTTTTCTTATCTGCCCCCTCTCCTTTCCTCATCTGCCCCTTCTCCTTTCCTCATCTGCCCCCTCTCCTTCCCTCATCTGCCCCCTCTCTTTTCCTTATCTGCCCTCTCTATCTTTCATCTGCCCCCTCACCTTTCCTCATCTGCCCCCTCTCCTTCCCTCATCTGCCCCCTCTCCTTTCCTCATTTGCCCCTTCTCCTTTCCTCATCTGCCCCTTCTCCTTTCCTCATCTGCCCCCTCTCCTTCTCACATCTGCCCCCTCTCCTTTCCTCATCTGGCCCTTCTCCTTTGCCTATCTGCCCCCTCTCCTTCCCTCATCCGCCCCCTCTTTTCCTTATCTGCCCCCTCTCCTTCCCTCATCTGCCCCCTCTCCTTTCCTCATCTGCCCCTCTTCTTTCCTCATTTGCCCCCTCTTCTTTCCATATCTGCCCCCTCTCCTTTCCATATCTGCCCCCTCTTCTTTCCTCATCTGCCCCCTCTCCTTCCCTTATCTGCCCCCTCTCCTTCCCTTATCTGCCCCCCTCTCTCTCCCACGTCTCTCCTTTCCATATCTGCATCCCTCCTCAGGTTCTTCTCCTTTGCAGTGCTCCTCTCCCGTTCTCTATGAGGAATGGACACTGATCTTCTCTCTGCAGTCCATGAAAGAAAACAAATGTCTGTAAATAATACAAATATGTGGACCTCACACAGAGCGCCGGGCTCAGAGATCCTTTATTAAAGCTCCGTCCCCGGCAATCAGCGGAAAACACGGATCAAACCCATAGAATGGAGCGGTTCTACCTCTGTCCATCCAGTCCTGAGATCTACACAGCTCTGCCTGGCAGAGGACAGGACCTGATGCTTCTCTACTGCAGTTCAGTAACACTTACAGGTCTTGTTCCTCCCCCACTCTGGTATTGGTCAGTGAAGGAGAAGCAGCAGACCTAAGAGCTCACCTGTCTCTCGGCTCTCCCCTCCTATCAGCACGCTGTTTGCACTGCGGAACACCTAACTGGCTACTTTTGTTTCTTCTCCCTCCCCCACTCTAAGCTCTGCTTAGCCAAATTCAGGTGCTTATACTGCAATTAATGATTACAGAACTGCATTTACTCGTGTCTTTTATATCTGTCTGACATTGCTTTCCTTGGCTCCTCCCTCCCTCAGCAACAGGCGAATGAAATGATTAAATAAAGGGTTTCCATTCTTATCACACACCCTATTTTACACCTTGGGGCACCATCCCTGGGCCTCTGTGCTCCTCTATGTAATGCAGACAGATCATGGCTGGTGGGAGGGGCCAGCAGGGGGCTGTACATAGCTTCCTGAAAACATCACAGCGCCCGGCCTCAGTACTCCTTTCCGAAACCCACACGCTTTTTTTTTGTAAGGGGCCCAGATGGCACCCCCCCTTTTTTGTAAGGGGCCCGGAGGTCCCCAGGGCCCCGTATGGCAACCCCCTTTTATTTATATATATATATATATTTTTTTTTTTTTCATTTATTTATTAAAGGGCCCGGAGGTCCCTGGATGACAACCCCCCCCCCCTTTTTTTTAATAAAAATACTATTTTTTTATATATATTTTTATTTTTTTTACTAAAGGGCCCAGAGGTCCCCAGGGCCCCATATGGCAACCCCCCCCTTTTTTAAATATATATATATATAGGTAGACAGATAGATAGATAGATAGATAGATAGATAGATAGATAGATAGATAGATAGATAGATAGATAGATAGATAGATAGATAGATAGATAGATAGATAGATAGATAGATAGATAGATTATTTAGAATTTAGAAAAATTGTATTTATTTATTTATTTATATATATATTTTTTTTATTTTATTTTTTTTATTAAAGGGCCCAGAGGTCCCCAGGTCAAAAAAACCCTAAATGAAACGAAAAAAAAAAAAGAATTTTCAGGAATTCGGAAATTCTAAAAAATTCTGAATTCGAATTCGAATTTTCGAAATGTCAAATTTTTTAATTTTAGAAAATTCGAAATTGCAAAATTCGAAAATCAAAAATTCGAAAATCTAAAATTCGAAATTGGGCAGTGTGGTGTAAATAAAACCCAGAGACAATTTTGACAATTCCTTTCTTAAAAATCTTCCTCTGGTCTTTTCCCTCCGGTGTTCTCCCTTCCGATCTTCTTCCTCCCGTCTTCTCCCTCTTGTCTTCTTCCTCCGCCAACCCAGTCCTCCTCCGATGCTGTCTCCCGTCATTGTGCCAGCTCAGCTCTCTGCCAGTTCTTATATAGCCATGGGGCGTGGACATCCAGTGGCGGCAATGTGACACCCGCCCCCTTGTGGCGTCATTTGTTGTCACAAGAGGTGTGGTCTCATGATGACGTTACCGGATGGCCACGACCCATGGCTATATGAGAACCGGCTGAGAGCGGAGCTGGCGCAACAGCGGGAGATACCATGCTATACATTCCCTATCCCACACCTCCTCATTCCATATACCATGCTGTACATTCCCTATCCCACATCTCTTCATTCCATATACCATGCTGTACATTCCCTATCCCACATCTCCTTATTCCTATTTCAGACACTACAACCAATCAGAAGCGCTGTGACAAGATCACAGAGGAGGTATTTAGGGGTATAAAGGTACTGAGAAGTACTGAGCCCCACCAGGAGTATTTTTGGGACTTGTCATTTTTCCGTGGCAGCGGAAAGAAGGGATTAGTCATTCCGGCTCTCCGATCTTCCCATCTCCCCCTCCGCCACGTCTTTCATTAACTCTTATCCACTCACTCCCCAATGTACACCTACACACATCCAAACACAAATGCCATTTACCGGCGCTCTACGGAAACACGCGCCTTAAAGGGCTCTTCAGTGATTTGGATAATTGCTCTGTGTACAAACAAGCTGCAAGATAAACAACAAGAAAAGCGGCGCACTCTGCGCACTGATGGCGAGCGGAGTGGATGCAATCAATGTCAGCCTATTATTGTTGTTAAGAAAGCGATTATTTCCAGGATTTATAAAACATTGACATATGTTTTCTGTACATCTACTGCAAACCGGAGGCACAAAAGATTCACAAAATGTTCTCTTTTTTATTTTCTTCCAGCTAATGGTCTCTAAGTAAGATATTTCTCAGATGTATGAAAAGGAAAAAAACTGAATAATATAAGAAAAAAAATCTGTAAAAAAAACACAATATAAATAAATACATGTATATATATATATATATATATATATATATATATATATATATATATATATATATATATAGCTTCACAATTTTTTCCTCCCGCTAATGGTCTCTTAGTAAGATATTTCTCAGATGTAAGAAAAGAAAAAAAAAGAAGAAAAAATCTATAAAAAAAAAAACAAGAAAAAATCTATAAAAACAAACAAACAATATAAATATATAAAAAAAAGCTTTACAAAATGTTCTTTTTTTCTTCCAGCTAATGGTCTCTAAGTACGATGGCCTAGATTCACAAAGCGATTACGCCTGTGTAAATGTTGTTAGACTGGAGTAATTTCGACTTACGGGCGTTTTTACGCTAGTCGAAATCCTCAAACCATGAAAAGACACCTGCGGGCTTCATTTCGATGTATTAGTGTTAGTACGCCTTCAATCTACGCTGCCAGAAAATTGCGGCCACTGGGCGGATTCCTGTTGTTTTTCGCCGTCAGGGTAAAAGCTTTTGCCTGCAATCCACACAAACGCAATCTCTTACGGCACCTTTAGTCATCTTTTTTTTCCGTTTCACTAACCTGCTTTTTGCTGGTCTAATATTAGACAGCCCATGTTAATTGGCCGTCGTTCCCGCGTCGATTTCAACGTTTTCCGATGTCTTTTATATTTTTATAAGTCGTCCGGGATAGGAATGTTCGTAAACGCCGCTATAAACAACGAATACGTACGACGTATTTCGCGCATGCACGGCGGGAAATTCCTGAACAGAGCATGCGCATTCGATCGTCGCGGGGACGCGCTATTTAATGCTTCATATATATATATAATATACGCGCAAAAAAACTATAATTCGGTGTATATACGGCAGCGTATATATTATATATATATCTGCCCCGATATAAAAGAAAAAACAATATATAAGAGAAAAATCAATAAAAAAAACACAATATAATAAAAAACACCTTCACATTTTTTTTTTCTTCAAGCTAATGGTCTCTTAGTAAGATATTTCTCAGATGTAAGAAAAGAAAAAAAAAATAATATAAGAAAAAATCAAGAAAAAATCCCCAATTGAAATATATTTTTGAATTCTGGTTTCAAATTTTTCCGATTTTTGAATTTCCAATTTTCGCATTATCGAATATTTAAATCTTTGAATTTCTGAATTTTTAGAATTTTTGGATTTCCACATTTTGTAATTTCTGAGTTTCCAAATTTTGGAATTTCCGATTTTAGAATTTTGGAAATATATATACAGTGTATATATACAGTGTATATATATATATATATATATATATATATATATATATATATATATATATAATATATATAGAAGCTTCACAAATTTTTATTTTTTTTCCCCCAGCTAATGGTCTCTTAGTAAGATATTTCTCAGATGTAAGAAAAGAAAAAAAAAGAAGAAGAAAAAAATCTATAAAAAAAAACAATGGGGCAGATTCACAGAGAATTAGATTCTCGTAGAGTATCAGAAATACACTACGCCGCCGTTTTTTACCTGGCTCTACGTGGAATTCAGGTAGATTTTGTCCAGTAAACGACGGCGGCGTAGTGTATTTCTCCCGTCGCAATCCATCTGCGCGAGTAGGGGGCGTGAAGCATTTAAAATAGGCGCGTTCCCGCGGCGATCGACCTGCGCATGCTCCGTTCCCAAATTTCCCGCCGTGCATTGCGCGTAAACACGTCGTCACGTCGTAGTAGCGTCGTTTACATACATTCCTATTCCCGAATGAGTTACGTTAAAAAAAAAAATTTAAATCGACGAGGGAACGGCGGCCATACTTTACATGGGTTACGCACTGTTAGACCAGCAAAAAGCTCCTCTAACATTACGTAGCCAAAAAATTACGTAGGCGATTGCGAGGGACACACGTACCTTCGTGGATCGCCGTAAAAAGTCATTTGCATATCCCGACGCATGAAAACGACGGGTTTGAGGATTCAAACTAGTGATACGGCGCGAAATTTGAAATTACTCCTGTCTAACACCAGTTAGACAGGCGTAATTGCTCTGTGAATCTGGGCCAATATAAATATATAAAAAAAAAGCTTTACAAAATGTTCTCTTTTTTTCTTCCAGCTAATGGTCTCTAAGTACGATATTTTTCAAAAGAAAAAACAATCATATAAGAGAAAAATCAATAATAAAAAAAAATATAATAAAAAAAAAATTATATATATATAAACCTTCACAAAATGTTTTTTTTCTTCAAGCTAATGGTCTCTTATTAAGATATTTCTCAGATGTAAGAAAAGAAAAAAAAATAATATAAGAAAAAATCAAGAAAAAATCCCAAATATAAATATGTTTTTGAATTCTGTTTTTAAATTTTTCCGATTTTTGAATTTCCAATTTTCGCATTATCGAATATTTAAATCTTGGAATTTTGGAATTTTTGGATTTCCACATTTTGGAATTTCCGAGTTTCCAAATTTTGGAATTTCCGATTTGGAAATATGTATATATATAAGCTTCACAAATTTTTCTTTTTTTTCCTCCAGCTAATGGTCTGTTAGTAAGATATTTCTCAGATGTAAGAAAAGAAAAAAAAAAGAAGAAGAAAAAATCTATAAAAAAAAAAAAAAACAATATAAATATATAAAAAGAAGCTTTACAAAATGTTCTCTTTTTTTCTTCCAGCTAATGGTCTCTAAGTACGATATTTTTCAAAAGAAAAAACAATCATATAAGAGAAAAATCAATAAAAAAAACACAATATAATAAAAAACAAAATTATATATATATATATATATATATAAACCTTCACAAAATGTTTTTTTTTTCTTCAAGCTAATGGTCTCTTAGTAAGATATTTCTCAGATGTAAGAAAAGAAAAAAAAATAATATAAGAAAAAATCCCCAATATAAATATATTTTTGAATTCTGGCTTCAAATTTTTCCGATTTATGAATTTCCAATTTTCGCATTATCGAATATTTAAATCTTGAAATTTCTGAATTTTGGAATTTTTGGATTTCCACATTTTGTAATTTCCGAGTTTCCAAATTTTGGAATTTTAGAATTTTGAAAAATTTTGGAATTCCTAAAGTTTTGAAAAAAAAAATATATATATATATATATAAGCTTCACACATTTTTCTTTTTCCCCCCAGCTAATGGTCTCTTAGTAAGATATTTCTCAGATGTAAGAAAAGAAAAAAAAAAAGAAGAAAACATCTATTAAAAAAAACAATATAAATATATAAAAAGAAGCTTTACAACATGTTCTCTTTTTTTCTTCCAGCTAATGGTCTCTATGGAATTTACGATTTTAGAATTTTGAAAAATTTCGGAATTCCTAAAAGTTGGAAATTGAAACAATTGGAAATTTTGAAATTTCAGAATTAACTAAATTGTCAAAATTTGTCAAAAAAACAAAACGAATTTGGAAATAAACGAATTGCACTTGTCTACTGGTCACTAACACAGCTCCTGTATTAGAGCGCTTTTCGAATTTCCGATTTTCACATTTCCGAATTTTAAAACTTTCGAATTTCCGACTTTCGAATTTTCGAAATCCGAAATTGACTAATTTGTCAAAATCTGTTAAAAAATGAATTCGGAACTAAACAAATTGCACTTCTCTACCGGTCACTAACACACCTCGGGACAGATCCACAAAGAAATTTTGCGGCGTATCTACAGATACGCCGACATAATTTCAATTTCCCGCCGCCGTATCTGTGTTTTGTGTCCACAAAACAAGATACGCCGGAATAACGATAAGATACGACTGGTGTAACGTTATTACACCGTCGTCTCTTGGGTGCATATTTACGCTGGACGTTAGGGGCGCTTCCGTCTATTTCCAGCGTAAAATATGCAAATGAGCGAGATACGCCAATCCACGAACGTACAAGCGGGCGGCGCATTCCCTTTACGTCGTTTGCGTAAGCGTATCTCCGGCATAAAGTAACCCCTGCTATAGTGAGGCGCAGCCAATGTTAAGTATGGACATCGGGACAACGTCGTATTGGACGTCGTTTGCGTATGGCGATCCGGAATGGGCCTGGGCGTAGGTTACGTTCACGTCATTTTCATTGACTATTTGCAAAGTGTTTCACGCATGCGCACTGGGATACGTCGACGGCCGGCGCATGCGCAGTTAAAAAAATACGTCGTTGGCGTCGGGTCATTGATAATTTTAATTAAATACGCCCACCAACAACCCATTTGAATTACACCCGCGAACGCCGGCCCATTTACTCTACGCCGCCGTAAGTAACAGCGCTATTTCTTTGAGGATAAGTAACACGCCGCTGTAACTTACAGCGCCGTAGAGTAAATGGGTTAGGCTCACAAAGCGCAGCAGCTTTCTGAATCTGGCCCCTCCTGTATTAGAGAGCCCTCACTCTGGATGAAGGAGCACAAGGGGCACCTATATACAGCAGCATTGTTAGTCTGTGGGGAGGGGGAGGGGGGGTAGGAGATATATATATATATATATTGACAAATTAAAGAAAAACTGCAGCTAACACGGTATAATCAGTTACAGCTGTTTTTTTTGTTCTTTTTCCTTTTGGGATAAAGGCAGGCCCGGATTTCCCACAAGGCCACGAGGCCAGGCCTTGGGGCGGCAGGGCGCCAAGGGGCGGCAGCAGCATGGAGTCCCCTGTTTCCTGTCCCTGCCGCCGATGTACACAGTGAGAGGGGTGAGCTGTGCTCTACCCATCTCAGCTGTGACAGGAGTTCTAGCACAGTGCAAGGACTCATGTTTTTGGAGGTGACAGGGTCAATAAAGAGAACCTTTCACCTCCAATTGCTATCACACAGGGAATTATTTTCTCCTGTGTAATAGCAATAAAGTTAAGTGAAAAAATTATTGATAAAAAATAATTAAAAGTAAAGAATAAAAAAAAATATTAAAAATAATAAGGTAGTTATACAAAAAAAAAAAAGACAAGCTACAAAAAAAAAAATCTAATCGTGCCGCCCCTGCCATCTGGTTGCAATTCTCTGTTGATTTGGGAGGGGGGGTGGTTTGGTTGGTGGGGAGGGGGTGCATTGCGGAACCTGGCCTTGGGGCGGCAGGGAGATCCGGCCCTGGATAAAGGTTTTACATAAACGAATAAACTCTGATCATTGTAAGCAGTGTGTCAGTGTTACAACTTTGGTAATTTTTTCCCCCAAATATAAAGTACAGTGGAACCTTCGTTTATGGGTAACGTGGTTAACGAGCATTTTGAATAACAAGAAACTTTTTTTTTTTAAATCCTGACTCGGTTTGCAAGTGTTGCCTTGCAAAATGAGCAGACATCAAGCTAATGGGGTGTGCAGTACTGCATTTGGCCAGAGGTGTGGGGTCGCTGGTGACACTCGGAACGGTTCGGAGCTGTTAGGAAATACAGTGGAACCTCAGATTACGAGCATAATCCGTTCCAGGAGAATGCTCGTAATCCAAAGCACTCGCATATCAAAGCGAGTTTCACCATTAAAGTCAATGGAAACCAAAATAATTAGTTCCGCATTGACTTCAATGGCATGCAATCGGTTGACCTCAGCAAACCTCAGAAAGAGTCCGTTCCCGAAGTTTGCCAAGGTCAGCCGAGCTGTGCTTGGGCCTTTCCGTGCATTTCTGAACGGCGCCGATCAGTTTTGCTAGGCTCAGGCGCCCCCCCCCCCCCACCATAGGCCAAATGCGGTACTGCACACCACTTTGGCCTGAATCCTGCTTGTTTTCCAAGACAACAATCGCAAACCGAGTTAGGATTTTTTTAATACAGCGCTCGTATTGTGAAACGCTCGTCAACCGCGTTACTCGCAATCCGAGATTCCACTGTACTCGGAATCACTTGGAAATACTCAGTTCCTGAGTTTTTCTGAACCTTTCTGGCGCCCACCTCTGGCCACATGTGGTATTGCATGCCATTGAAGTCAATGTGGAGCGAATTATCTTAGTTTCCATTGACTTCTATGGGGAAACTCACATTGATATGCGAATACTTTGGATTACAAGCATTCTCCTGGAACGGTTTATACTTGTAATCCGAGGTTCCACTGTATATTAAAATTGTTGTGCACTAATATCAATTGTGCAGTATTATTTTAGATATTCTCCCATATTTCCTGATACAGCAGACAGGGATTTGAGAATCTCCCCCAAGCTACATCACCAATCTTGTCTCCAAACATATCCCAAACCATCCTCTCCCTCTTCTCAAGACCTCCTACTGTCAAGCTCTCTTCTCCTCCTCCCGCGCTCGTCTCCAGGATTTCTCCAGAGCCTCTCCCATCCTCTGGAACTCACTACCTCAACATGTCTGGCTATCCCCTACTCTTGCTACCTTCGGGCGATCCCTGAAAACTCACCCAATTAGGGAAGCCTATCACGTCTCCAACTAATCTTTTACCACTTCCATCAGCTCATTCCCCACAGTTACAACCTTTTGTAGCAGCTGCCCCACCCTGTTAGATTGTAAGCTCTTCTGAGCAGGGCCCTTTTAATCCTCTTGTAATTTATTGTATATTGTCTCCCTTTTATATTGTAAAGTGCTGCGTAAACTGTTGGCGCTATATCAATCCTGTATAATAATTAGGGATGTCCCGATACCGATACTAGTATCGGTATCGGGACCGATACCGAGCATTTCCCCGAGTACTTGTACTCGGGGGAAATGCTCCGATGCCTCACCCGATACCTGGGCAGGCAGGGGAGTTGCAAGTCTTCTCCCCTCCATGCTGTATTTTCTCCCGTCCGTGCAGCTATACCCCCCCAGTCCATGCAGCTCTCCCCCATCCGTCCGTGCAGCTCTCTCCCTCCCTGTCGTCTTCTCCGTCCATCCGTGCCGCTCTCCCCCCGTCCATCCGTGCCGCTCTCCCCACATCCATCCGTGCCGCTGTCCCCCCCGCCCATCTGTGCCGCCCCCCCCCATCCATCCATGCAGCTTTCCCCCCTCCATGCCGTCTTCTCCGTCCATCCGTGCCGCTCTCCCCCCGTCCGTCCATGCCACTCTCCTTCCCTCTGTGCCGTCTTCTCTGTCCATCCGTGCCGCTCTCCCCCCGTCCGTCCATGCCACTCTCCTTCCCTCCGTGCCGTCTTCTCTGTCCATCCGTGCAGCTCTCCCCCCCCCCCCCGTCCATCCGTGCTGCTCTTCCCCCATCCGTCTGTGCCGCTCTCCCCCCTCCATGCCGTCTTTTCCGTCTGTCCATGTCGCTCTGCCCCCCCAATCTATCAGTTGGGAAAACGGAGAACGCTAAACCCGGCTCCTACCTTTTCCGAATGGACAGAGTCAGTGATCACCGACTCTGTCCATTCACATAACTGAGCATCGTAACCTGTGATTACGATGCTGCAGTTTATGAATGGAGAGGAGCTTCTCTCCATTCATTTTAGCTGAGGCTGCTGAGAAAGGCACTGGGGAATCTGGGTCCTTAGTCCCTTTCTCTGTCTTAAAATGGAGATGTTAGAGGTCTGTTAAGACCCCTGATATCTCACCAAAGACCTCTAACAGGGCTGATTAAAAATAAAATAAAAATTGCAATAAATATATATATATTTTTTTCAATAAATTAAAATAAAATGTAAAAAAAAAAAAAAACACTGACAATACACCCCCCCCCCCTCCAAAACAAAATAAAAAAATAAATACTGCCACTGTCACATTACATTTAAAAAAAATTATCGTTAATCGGTATCGGCGAGTACTTGAAAAAAAGTATCGGTACTTGTACCGGGACAACCCTAATAATAATAATAATAATAATCTCTTACTGTGTTTATCAGCTGAGGTTGTATGCTTTTGTTCAGCATTATAAGAATCCTATTATTATAATTGTATTTTATTCTTTTTTATTCATACTTTTGAAAATATGTATATATTTAGACTGTGGTGCAATAATGTCAATTTTGATTCACCATTTTCAATAGGGATCTGAGAATTGCACCGAACGCTTTCCCCATCTCTCATCTGCAGGTGAATGAATAAAACATCTTGTTAAGCATTATAAGGATATTTTATTCTTCTTTTTATATTTTATTTTATTTATACAAATAAGTATATATTCAAATTTGTGTTCACCGGTTTCAGTTTTGCTGCGTCATGTTAGAAGTTCACTATTATAAGAATATTTTTTTTTTTTTGCTTACCGGTGGATGGTAGATATACAGGGCCAGATTCAGGTACATTGGCGCAATGTAGAGGCGCAATCACCGTATCCTCGTAGTATTTGCGCAGAAATTTGCGCCGGTGCAACGTAATTCCCGAGGCGTAAGGCGGAGTAATTCAAATTGGGAAGGACGTGGGCGTGTTTCATTGAAATGAGCCGTGACCCCATGCAAATGAAGGGCCGGCCGGCTCGCGCATGCGCACATGAAGCAGAACATGGTCAGCACCTCTGTGCGCATGCTCACAACTCGGGAACGGCGCAATCAGTGAAATTGGAAGTGGACCCGGGCAACTTAGTGAACTACGCAGAGAGCATAAATAGACAGACACAAACGCACTTCCTTTGCAAAAGTACATCCCTTTGTATCCCTCCCTATACAGCAAGGTGCTTTTGTTCTGTTGTTTGTTAGCGTTTGTTTGTTTGTTTGTGACGTGTCTTTGAGATATTTGGGGACTGTTTTGCAGAGTGATTTTTGTCTTTTCTGTGTTTTCTTTTTTTTTTATATATTTTTGCTGGTCATTTTTTATTTATTTTTGGTTCTGTTTGTGTATGATTTCGGAATGTGGGGGTGACATTCCTGCCGGAAAAGGGGTGTCACCCTCATTTGTGGTGGAGAAGTGATCCCCAGGTCCGTGTGAATGGTGTATGAATGTACAGTGACATAATTGGAGCCGTGGCGTGGCGTTGCTGCTCACAAGTCCTGCATGGTGGGCTTGTGCCAATCCAATGTGATGAGGATGTGGGGTGTGTGTGCTAGGGACCACAGTGGTGTGCATGCATGCATTCTCATTGTGCCATGATTCATGTGTGTGTTTAACGTGCAAAGATGCCTAATGTGAGCTGTCTCCTGGCTGCTCTTCCCTCAGAAGATGGGGTAGCCTCGGTTAGGGGGGGATTGTCTGGTTCGTTGGTCAGGTCATCACTTATGTCAATCTCCAGGCCCTTTCTCACTGCGAAGTTGTGCAGCATGCAACATGGAACGATGATCTGGAATACAAAGTTTGGGGAATACAACATGGTACCATGGGGGGTTCCGCATAGGAGTCATGAGATGGGGTCCCAGTGCATATGCAGAGTCACCCTGAAGGCATAAGACAGGAGGATGTTAGTAGTGCATGTGCCCCTTGTGATGTGTGCATCATGGGGGGGGGACAGTCATGCCTGCCACCCATGTCACTCACCAACCAGCCAGCTATCCCCATACATGTTCTGTTCGCAATCTGTGGGGATGGGGCTCTGATTGGATATGTAGCTGTCATGGGTAGTGTCATGTGTTGGGCTGCTGATGTCTAGTGTTGCTCACGAATATTCGTATTGCGAATATTCGGCTCGAATATGGCATATTCGAGTATTCGCGATATATTCCGAATTTCGCGGTGAATATTCGCTATTTCGAATATTCGTATTTTTCAATTTTTTTTTAGAACAGATCACATCCTAGAGATCCCCATCGACGTCTAAAAGCATTGCTGGTATGATTAGAGACCTTGGGCCGAGTAGCTGCAGCGATCCTTTTATATTGCCGAAAAATCGCAATGCGATTATTCGGCAATAGCGATATCGCGCGATTATTTTCGAGAAATTCGCAATATTGTTTTTAGCTAAAATAACACATATATTCGATTTCAGAGTGTTACTGTCGAAATTCCGCAATCAATTTATCATTCGCATTTTTGCGAAATTGCGATAAAATATCAAGAATATTCTGAGCCAATCAGAGTGCTCCATTCCGCATTTCTCGAAATTTCGCAATTATTTTGTATTATAAAATATCACGAATATTCTGAGCCAATCAGAGTGCTCCTTCCGCATTTGCCGAATATTCGCAATTATTTTGTATTGTAATATATCACGAATATTCTGAGCCAATCAGAGTGCTCCTTCCGCATTTCTCGAAATTTCGCATTCGCATTCGCATTCGCAATAGCGAAATTTCGCAATCATTTCATTTCCCAAAAATATCACGAATATTCGTATTTAGCGAATATATCTCGAATATTCTACTATATATTCGAGATATATCGCGAAATCGAATATGGCATATTCTGCTCAACACTAGTGATGTCCTCCTGCAGGGTTGTGGTAATTCCATGATGGCATGAGGGGTGAATCTGAAGATGCGAGACACCTCAGAATCACCCATGCCATAGATGTCTATGCGTGTGTGATATATCAAGTTAAGAGTGAGGGGCTTGTATCAGATTCGATTATTATATCCATCAAGGTTTTAAAGGGCTATTGAAAGATAGTGAGACTGTGTTTGTAATTTGTATGTATGTTATGTATTGATGTATATATGTATGTATATATTTTGTAAAAATGTTTCTAAAAGCAAAGAAAACGTTTTTGAAAAAAAAAAAATCCTCTCCCGTGCCCTCCTCAGTGCCCTCCTCCGTGCCCTCCTCCGTGCCCTCCTCCGTGCCCTCCTCAGTGCCCTCCTCCTTCTTTGCTCATCTAAAGTCAGTAGTATAGCTATGAGCAAGGATGCCACTGGCATGTTGGCATACAGTTTGTTGTCCAGCAAGTGTGACTGCTCAGCTCCTCACTAACAGTGTTGCTTTAGCTGACATGTAGACGGATTGTCTAATTTTATTCCACCTTTTATATGGTCTAATTTTAGACAGAACGTGCAGCTGTTGCGCACACTGCGTAGCCTGCGCTGCACCAACGTTCTTTTGTGGATCCCCGTAACTCCCTCATTAGCATATTTGAATAGCAAATCAATGGTGTGTCTAGCGCAGTTTTGCGCGGACGGATGCGCCGGTCTATCGAAATTATGCCGGTCGAAAAAAATTAGATTTCATGCGTATCTCGTTTTGGGGATGCGGCGCATCGAAACGCATGCGCACATTTAGACTTACGCCGCGCATCTCCTGTAACGCCGGCGTAATGGCTCTGTGAATCTGGCCCGAAGTCCCTGGGACTTTACTAAAACTGCGCCGCACTAGACATGTGCAAATTGAATACATGCGTTCTGTTTCGTTATTAAAGAGGAGGTCCGTTCACGTTCAAAAAAATAAAAAATAAAAGCCAGCGGCTACTAACACTGTAGCTGCTGACTTTTAATAAGGACACTTACCTGTCCTATTCGCCAGCGAGGTCGGCCCCCGCCGAGGCCGATCCTCGATCCTGGCAGCTCCAGGCGCCGCCATCCACAGTAAGGGAAACGGGCAGTGAAGCCGCGCGGCTTCACTGCCCGTTTCCTACTGCGCATGCGCGAGCAGTGAGGCGATTTGTGAATGGGCCGGCTGCTTTTTGTGACACACACAGTTCCCAGAATGCAGAGCGCCCCATTCACAACAAGACACCGAGTGTAGGAGGAGGAAGAGAATCCAACGCGGAGGAGGAAGAGGCAGATTCGGGACTTTCATTTTTTTTATTTTTTTTTTTTTGATATTTTTGGTGGAAATTTTTTTTTTCAGGGTGGAACTCCACTCTAGCATAAATTTGTTTAGTTAAATTCACTTCATTTGTTTTGTTTATTCGTGTTCAAATCAATTCGAATTTTCTGAATTCAAAAAATGTAAATCAATCTGAATTCGAATTTCACTCAAAATCATATTTATTCTATTCAAAGTTTGCATTTTGGAAGTTGTTTTTATTCCATTCTATTCTATTGCGTTTTTTCTTTTCTATGCTATTATTTTCTATTAAATTCTATTCTTTTCTATTTTTCTACTCTAATTTAAATTTATTCTATTCGAAATTTGAATTTCAAAAGAAGTTTCTTTTTTTTCCAAAAAGTATTTATTACATTTTTCCAACATTACAATAAATACATAAATACATTATACATACAACACAAATGGTCTCAGTGTACACCCTTATTATGATGTTCTAAAAACACTGATAAAAAAAGAAGTTTCTGATCTTTTTATTTTATTCTATTATTTTTCTATTCTTTTTATTTTATTCTATTGATTTTTCTTTTCTTTTTATTTTATTCAATTCTATTGTTTTTTTTTCTATTCTTTTTCTCTATTCTTTATCATATTCGAAATTTAAATTTCGAAAGAAGTTTCTGATCTTTTTATTTTATTCTATTGCCTTTCATATTCTTTTTATTTTATTCTATTCTATTGTTTTTTTTTCTATTCTTTTTCTCTATTCTACACCTTTTTTATTCTATTTAAATTCAAATGTATTGTATTTGAAATTCGAATTTCAGAAGATGGGTATATTTTTTCTATTCTGTTCTATAACTTAATTTTCTATTCTATTCAAATTTCGGAAGATGGTTATATTCTTTCTATTTCATTCTATCCTATTGTTTTTTTTTTCATTTCTATGCTATTATTTTCCATTAAATTCTATTCTTTTCTATTTTTCTACTCTAATTCAAATGTATTCTATTCGAAATTTGAATTTCGAAAGAAGTTTCTGATCTTTTTATTTTATTCTATTGCTTTTTATATTCTTTTTATTTTATTCTATTGTTTTTTATATTGTTTTCTCTATTCTATACCTTTTTTTTATTAAATTTGAATTCAAATGTATTGTATTTGAAATTCGAATTTCAGAAGATGGGTATATTCTTTCTATTCTATTCTATTATTTCATTTTCTATTCTATTCTATTCTTTTTCTCTATTCTACACCTTTTTTATTCTATTTAAATTCAAATGTATTGTATTTGAAATTCGAATTTCAGAAGATGGGTATATTTTTTCTATTCTGTTCTATAACTTAATTTTCTATTCTATTCAAATTTCGGAAGATGGTTATATTCTTTCTATTTCATTCTATCCTATTGTTTTTTTTTCATTTCTATGCTATTATTTTCCATTAAATTCTATTCTTTTCTATTTTTCTACTCTAATTCAAATGTATTCTATTCGAAATTTGAATTTCGAAAGAAGTTTCTGATCTTTTTATTTTATTCTATTGCTTTTTATATTCTTTTTATTTTATTCTATTGTTTTTTATATTGTTTTTCTCTATTCTATACCTTTTTTTTATTAAATTTGAATTCAAATGTATTGTATTTGAAATTCGAATTTCAGAAGATGGGTATATTCTTTCTATTCTATTCTATTATTTCATTTTCTATTCTATTCATATTTTGGAAGATGGTTATATTCTTTCTATTTCATTCTATCCTATTGTTTTTTTTTTCTTTTCTATGCTATTATTTTCTATTAAATTATATTATTTTCTATTTTTCTACTCTAATTCAAATTTATTCTATTCAAAACTTGAATTTCGAAAGAAGTTTCTGATCTTTTTATTTTATTCTATTCTTGTTCTATTCTTTTTATTTTATTCTATTGCTTTTTTCTATTCTTTTTATTTTATTCTATTCTATTGTTTTTTCTATTCTTTTTCTCTATTCTATACCCTTTTTATTCTATTTAAATTCAAATGTGTTGTATTTGAAATTCGAATTTCAAAAGATGGGTATATTCTTTCTATTCTATTCTATTATTTCATTTTCTATTCTATTCAAATTTTGGAAGATGGTTATATTCTTTCTATTTCATTCTATCCTATTGTTTTTTTTCTTTTCTGTGCTATTCTTTTCTACTAAATTCTATTATTTTCAATTTTTCTACTCTAATTCAAATTTATTCTATTCGAAACTTGAATTTCGAAAGAAGTTTCTGATCTTTTTATTTTATTCTATTGTTTTTTATATTCTTTTTATTTTATTCTATTGCTTTTTATATTATTTTTTATTTTATTCTACTCTATTGTTTTTTTCTATTCTTTTTCTCTATTCTATACCTTTTTTATTCTATTTGAATTCAAATGTATTGTATTTGAAATTCGAATTTCAGAAGATGGGTATATTCTTTCTATTTCATTCTATCCTATTGTTTTTTTTAGGGTTGTCCAGATACCGATACTAGTATCGGTATCGGGACCGATACCGAGTATTTGCGGGAGTACTTGTACTTGCGCAAATGCTCCCGATGCCTAAATAGAATACTTGTTTTGTATTTATCAACATGTGCTGTGAACATTTTTTTACTACTGCGTGACAAGCAAATAAAACATTTTTACTCATTTTTATTCTTTTATAATGTCTTGAGTTAGAGTTCTTCATAATTCTAAAGAAAATATCCTTAGTCTGTATTGTGGTTTGAAAACTGTCACATGACATTTAAAAAAAGTATCTGTACTTGTATTCGGTCCTAAAAAAGTGGTATCGGGACAACCCTAGTTTTTTCTTTTCTATGCTATTCTTTTCTACTAAATTCTATTCCTTTTTATTTTTCTTCTCTAATTCAAATTTATTCTATTCGAAATTTGAATTTCGAAAGAAGTTTCTAATTTTTTTAGTTTATTCTATTGTTTTTTATATTCCTTTTATTTTATTGTTTTTATTCTATTCTATTGTTTTTCTCTATTCAATACCTTTTTTATTCTATTTGAATTCAAATGTATTGTATTTGAAATTCAAATTTTGGAAGATGGTTATATTCTTTCTATTTCATTCTATTCTATTGTTTTTTTCTTTTCTTTTCTATGCTATTCTTTTCTATTCTATTCAAATTTATTCTATTCAAAATTCAAATTACATAAGAGGGTTATATTCTTTCTATTTTATTCTATTCTATTGTTTTTTTCTATTCTGTTCTATTCTATTTTTTTAAATGTTATTCTAATTTATTATTTTCTATTCAAATTTGAATTTATTCTATTTGAAATTCGAATTTCGGAAGACTTACTATTCTATCTATTTTAATCTTTTCCATTGATTTTTTTTGTCTATTTTTTTTTCTATTCTATTCGTTTTTTATTCTATTTGAATTCAAATGTATTCCATTGGAAATTCGAATTTCAGAAGATGGTTATTATTATTATTATTATTATTATTATTCAGAATTTATATAGCGCCAGCAGTTTGCGCAGCAGCGCTTTACAACATCAAGGAATTATTTTTATTTTCTATTATATTCTTTCTATTTAATTAAATTATATATATATATATATCTATATATATATATATATATATATATATTATATATATATATATCTATATATATATATATATATATATATATATATCTATATATATATATATATATATATATATATATATATATATATATATAGATATATATATCTATATATATATATATATATATATATATATATATATATATATATTTTTTTTTTTTTGTTCATTTATTTTCTATTCTAGTGTGTTCTGTTGTACTCTATTCTTTACTATTTTATTCTATTTTTATTTTCTATTCTATTATTTTCTATTCTATCCCTTTATTTTCTATTCTTTTTTTTTATTCTGTAGTCTGTTCTGTTTTACTTCATTACAGTATATTCTATTTTTTTTTATTTTCCATTCTTTTCTACTATGTTCTTTTCCTCTATTTTCTATTCTATTTTGTTTCTATTTTGACCATCTGAATAGAACAGCGGCAGCGGCAATAATAACATAGATTTGTGCAATGCATGAATCTATGTTATTAGACTCAGTGGCGGTGAGAGCCAGAGGGGGCGGCGCTCCAGCACCCTCTATTGACGAACTGCCACTGCCGGTGGGGTGTTTTTTGGAAGCACCTGATTAGATGCCATGTTCACTCAGCTGTGTGTTAGCAAAGCAAAGGAATTCACTTTGCTAACACTGAACCGCCTCTCAGCCAATGAGGTTGTCGAGTCTGTTACCGGTCACCTGATTGGCTGAAACATCAGGCGCTATGATTGGACACCTGAGAGAGGATGGAAGAAGACACGGAGGACATGCAGGAGACTGCCGCTGACCCGCTCCGTGACAGGTAAGTGCCGAGCAGCATCTGATGGGGCACAGTAGTGGCAATTGATAGGCACACTGGCAACATTTGATGGGGCACAGTAGCAGCAATTATTGGGCATACTGGGAGCAATTGATGGGGCACATTAGCGGCAATGGATTGGCACACTGGCAGCAATTGATGGGGCACAGTAGCGGCAATTGGTGGGGCACAGTAGTGGCAATTGGTGGGCACACTGGCAGCATTTGATGGGGCACAGTAGTGGCAATTGATTAGCACACTGGCAGCAATTGATGGGGCACAGTATCGGCAATTGGTGGGCACACTGGCAGCAATTGATGAAGCACAGTAGCGGAAATTGGTGGGCACACTGGCAGCATTTGATGGGGCACAGTAGTGCCAATTGATGGGCACACTGGCAGCATTTGATTGGGCACAGTAGCGGCAATTGATGGGCACACTGGCAGCATTTGATGGGGCACAGTAGCGGCAATTGATGGGCACACTGGCAGCAATTGATGGGGCACAGTAGTGGCAATTGATGGGCACACTGGCAACAATTGATGGGGCACACTGGCAGCTATTGATGGGGCACAGTAGTGGCAATTGGTGGGCACACTGGCAGCATTTGATGGGGCACAGTAGCGGCAATTGATGGGCACACTGGCAGCATTTGATGGGGCACTTTAGCAGCAATTGATTGGAACACTGGCAGCAATTGATGGGGCACAGTATCGGCAATTGGTGGGCACACTGGCAGCAATTGATGGGGGACAGTAGCGGACAAATGGTGGGCACACTGGCAGCAATTGATGGGGCACAGTAGTGGCAATTGGTGGGCACACTGGCAGCTATTGATGGGGCACAGTAGTGGCAATTGGTGGGCACACTGGCAGCATTTGATGGGGCACAGTAGCGGCAATTGATGGGCACACTGGCAGCAATTGATGGGGCACAGTAGCGGCAATTGATGGGCACACTAGCAACAATTGATGGGGCACACTGGCAGCAATTGATGGAGCACAGTAGCGCCAACTGATGGGCAAACTGGTAGCATTTGATGGGGCACAGTAGCGGCAATTGATGGACACACTGGCAGCATTTGATGGGGCACACTGGCGGCGATTGATGGGTACAGTGCCAGCAATTAATGGGTACAGTAGCTGCGTTTGATGGCACAGTGGTGACAATTTATGGGTACAGTGGTTGCGATTGATGGCACAGTAGCTGCATTTAATGGGCTCAGTGGCTGCAATTGATGTTTTTTTTTTTTCAGTTTGTTTGCACCATTTCCCCCCACCCCCCCAAAAAAAAAAATTGAGCACCAGCTGTTATTGTATACAACACATTGCACCATTTGTTTCTTTCTGTTTTAACTTTATTGAAATGTCACAAAAAGACACATCAGTCAGCATTGTGGACTGCGGCTCGCTGTGACATGCATTGCAGCCCAGTGCCCCCGGTGTGAATGAGCCCCTTATAACATGAAAGCCACTAAAGAACTCGGTTTACTTTATTTTTTTCATCATTTGACTTCATCCGTTTTCAATTTCACATTTTGAGCTTATTTTTATTCGCACTTTGCTTGTCTCAAGCTTCTGACAGTACAGGGAAATTCTTCAAAGTCGACCTTTTTTGACAATCGCGCGGAAGCCGAAATGACCTGCAGCGCCAATTAGTTGGGGATTGAGCGACTGACGACTACGGCCTCCACCATCCTGGTCTGAACTTTGCGGAAAATACATTTTGCTCTAACATAAGTAATCAAACCAATTTTATTTTCTTTTGTTGTCAAAAGTAACCCATGTCCAGTTTAAAGCCCCTAAATGTATGTTCACGTGTCTTGTAGCGCTATCTGGGAGCCTCAAAATACACCGAAGAACACGCGGAATACAACCGAAGGTGTAACTTCAATTCTTAACCACTTCAGCCCTGGACCATTTTGCTGGTCAATGACCGGGCCTCTTTTTGCGATTCGGCACTGCGTCACTTTAACTGACAATTGTGCGGTCGTGCGACGTGGCTCCCAAACAAAATTTGCGTCCTTTTTTTCCCACAAATAGAGCTTTCTTTTGGTGGTATTTGATCACCTCGGCGGTTTTTATTTTTTGCGCTATAAACAAAAATAGAGCGACAATTTTGAAAAAGAAAATGAATATTTTAATAAATATCGCAAAAATATATAAAAACATTTTTTTTTTCCTATTTAGGCCGATACGTATTTTTCTACATATTTTTTGTAAAAAAAAAAATCACAATAATTGGTTTGCGCAAAAGTTATAGCATCTACAAAATAGGGGATAGTTTTATGGCATTTTTATTAATATTTTTTTTTTTTACTAGTAATGGCAGCGATCATCGATTTTTATCGGTACTGCAACATTATGGTGGACACTTCGGACACTTTTGACACATTTTTGGAACCATTGTCATTTTTATAGCAATCAGTGCTATAAAAATGCATTGATTACTATAAAAATGCCACTGGCAGGGAAGAGGTTAACACTAGGGGGCGAGGAAGGGGTTAATTATGTTCCCTAGGTGTGTTCGAACTGAAGGGGGGGGGGGTGGACTGACATGGGGAAATGACTGATCGCTGTTCATAAATAAATAAAACAATCAGGCATTTCTCCCCCTGACAGGGGGCACACACGCCGGGACCGGGGGCGAGCGGGGGGCGTGAGCACAGCTTCGCGAGATGACGTAATATTACGTGATCTCGCGCAGCCGAGCCGACCTGCCGCCGTAAAACTGCGGCGGCTGGTCGGCAAGCAGTTAAAACGGTAGTAAACCACAATTATTTTCTTGAACACTGCAAGACAATTGCATAATGTACTAGTATGCATTGCATACTAGCACATTATGAAATACCTTAGAATGAAGCCCTCCAGCAGTGCGCTGTTCCGCTGACAGGGGTTCCATTTTCTACCGGGTTCGAGTGCTCTGGCCATCTGATTGGCGGAGCCACGATGACATCATGTCACGGGTATGCCACCCATTCAGAGCGCATTCACCGGTTGACTTCACCGGCTACATGCAGTGTGAATATCCCCTAAACGCAGCAAGTTTTGGGAGATATTTACTGTACCTATAGGTAAGCCTTATTATCGTCTTACCTGTAGGTGCAAGTCAAAAATAAAACTTTGCAACCACTTTAAACATATCTGCCTGATTTACTTGCCTGCCTAAGGATTAGGATTACATATGTAGCACCCTCTAGTGTGCAACTAGTGTACGTAAATGTATGTTATAACTCATGGTAGCTGTGTGAGCCTGTAATTAGGTCAGGTTACTGCAGGTCAGGCTGGATGTCTCTACAGTACAGATCTCTGGTACCTCCCTCTGGATCTAGAAGCTTGGAGAAGCTTCTGGAAGTTAGTGGGCGGAGGCCAGGAGGTCTTGATCTGCATACTAAAAGGGAATCTGGCCAGTCCTCAGGCAGAGGTTCTGGCAGGGTGGCTGGGTCAGCCATGAAATATGGTTGAGGCTTTGCCAGCAGGGAAGTTGGGTGGAAGATTGTGTGCTAAGGTTGCTGTTGTGTGGCCTGGGAGGGGACCCTCCAGAGCTGAATGAATGAATGAAAACTTATATAGCGCGGCACATACGAACTGAATCGCCTCTGGGCGCTTGTTGTTCCTGTCTCCTTTGGTATCAAAAGAGATGAGTCTTGATCTTTCTCCTGAAAGCTAGGTGGTTCTCCTCCAACCGAATGCTGGTTGGTAAAGCGTTCCATAGTCTGGGACCTTGGCCTGCAAATCTTCTATCTCCTTTGGACCTGTAGTTGGCTTTCGGTATCTGGAGCAGATTTTGATTGGTGGATCGCAGAACGCGATTGGGCTTGTGAGCTTTTATTTTTTCGCATAGATAATGGGGGGCATTCCGATGGACACATCTATGCGTTAGACAGAGTGCTTTAAAAGTTATTCTGTCTTTTACTGGTAACCAGTGAAGGGATCTCAGTGAAGGTGAGATTGATTCCCAAGGTTTTTTCCCAGTCACAAGTCTAGCGGCCGTGTTTTGAACGACTTGAAGACGAGCGATTTGGTACTTGGGGAGTCCGAGGTAAAGGGCATTGGCATAGTCCAGTCTGGAGTTTACAATTGTTCCCACCACGACCGCTATGTCTTCTTTGGGGATGAAAGGAGTAAGTCTGCGTAGTAGGCGCAGCAGATGGTGAGATCCGCTGACTACTGACCCTATTTGTGCGTCCATTGTCATGTAGGAGTCGAAAATGACCCCAAGACTTTTGACTTTGGCGCTGGGGGGCTTTGCCTCCAGGCTGAAAGCCAGTAGCGGTCCATCCATTAGAGGCGCACCCCCCTGTCCATCGCCACCTCTGCTATCCATATGTCCAGCCCCGTTCAGGACACCGGCGCATGGATTTCAATGTGGAGGGGCTGTTTTTTTGAAGCACAGATTAGAGCCAGAGGCTCTAATTGGCTTCAATATTGGGTAGGCTCGGGTCGCAGAGAGTGAGCTCCGATCTCACCTAGGTGTGTTACAAAAGCGATTATTGATCCTCCTCCTGGCCAATCAGGAAGCAGGATTTGACACCGGTCATCTAATTGGCTGAAAGGACAGGCAATCCTATAGAACACCTAGAAGGAGGAGCCACACAGCGGTTTCTCATAGGAGCCTGCAACACATCCAAAAAAGAGCCCGCAACCCCCTCGCCAATAGGAGTCCGCAACCCGCCACTCATAGGAGCCATTTTGAGTGTCAGGAACTGGGAGACTAGTCAGGATTGAGGGAAAGATGAATGCAGCAATGTACATAGACATCCTTGATGAAAACCTTCTCTGGAGCGCTCTGGACCTCAGACTGGGGTGGAGGTTCATCTTTCAACAGGACAACGACCCTAAGCACACAGCCAAGATAACAAAGGAGAGGCCATGGGACAACTCTGTGGACGTCCCTTGAGTGGCCCAGCCAGAGCCCAGGCTTGAACCCGATTGAACATCTCTGGAGAGATCTGAAAATGGCTGTGCACCAACGCTTCCCATCCAACCTGATGGAGCTTGAGAGGTCCTGCAAAGGAGAAACTGCCCAGAAATAGGAGTGCCAAGCTTGTAGCATAATACTCAGAAAGACTGGAGGATGTAATTGGTGCCAAAGGAGCTTCACCAAAGTAATGAGCAAAGGCTGTGATACTCCCTGTACATGGGAGGAGCCTGTGATACTTATGGACATGGGAGGAGCCTGTGATACTTATGGACATGGGAGGAGCCTGTGATACTTATGGACATGGGAGGAGCCTGTGATACTTATTAACATGGGAGGAGCCTGTGATACTTATTAACATGGGAGGAGCCTGTGATACTTATGGACATGGGAGGAGCCTGTGATACTTATGGACATGGGATGTTTTTTCATTTATTATTTTTAATAAATTTGCAAAGATTTCAAACAAACGTCTTTCACGTTGTCATTATGGAGGACTGATTGTAGAATTTCGAGAAAAATCATGGATTTAAATGTAATCCATTTTGGAATAAGGCTGTAACATAACAAAATGTGGAAAAAGTGAAGCACTGTGAATACTTTCTGGATACACTGTAATCCTATTACTGAACCCAGTGGCGGCTGGTGCGCTAAATTATTGTAGGGGCGCAAACAAACTGAAAAAAAAAAAAAACATCAAACGCAGCCACTGTGCCCATGAAACGCAGCCACTGTGCCCATCAAACAAATCCACTGTGCCCATCAAATGCAGCCACTGTGCCCATCAAGCGAAGCCACTGTGCCATTAATTGCCGCCACTGTGCCATCAAATGCAGTCACTGTGTCCATCAAACACAGCCACTGTGCCCATCAAACACAGCCACTGTGCCCATCAAATGCAGCCACTGTGCCCATCAAGCGAAGCCACTGTGCCCATCAAGCGAAGCCACTGTGCCATCAATTGCCGCCACTGTGCCTATCAAATGCAGCCATTGTGCCCATCAAACGCAGCCACTGTGCCCATCAAAAGCAGCTACTGTGCCCATCAAAAGCAGCCACTGTGCCATCAATTGCAGCCACTGTGCCCATCAAACGCAGCCACTGTACCCATTAATTGCCGCCACTGTGCCATCAAAAACAGCTACTGTACCCATCAATTGCAGCCACTGTGCCCATCAATTGCTGCTTCTGTGCCCATCAATTGCTGACACTGTGCCCATTTATTGCTGACACTGTACCCATCAATTTCCACTACTGTGTCCATCAACTGCCGCTACTGTGCCCATCAACTGCTGCCAGTGTGCTCATCAATTGACGCCACTGTGCCCATCAAATGCTGCCAGTGTTCATCTCCCCGCTGGCCCGGCACTTACCTTGTCTCGGCGGGGCAGTGGGTCGCGGCGACATCCTCCATGCTCCTCGATGTCTTCTCCCATCCTCTCTTCCCGCCCTCTGCGGGATAGGCAGCGTCCAATCACAGCACCTGTCATTTCAGCCAATCAGGTGACAGGTAACAGACCTGAGCACCTGATTGGCTGAGAGACGGTTTTAGTGTTAGGAAAGCAAATATTTATTCGCTTTCCTAACACAACGCTGAGTGAACAGCGAGTGCCCAGCATGGAGCCCGCTGTTCACCTTTTTGGACGCCTATTGGAGCCTATGGCTCTAATCAGGTGCTTCCAAAAAATACTCTGCCGCTGTAATTCAGGTGCCTGGCGCCCGAAAAGGGGTCGGGCACCTGAAAAGGAGTGGCAGCGGCGACCACAGAAAGATTAATGCAATGCATGAATCTATCTATGGTGAGCAAGGGGTGGCAGGAGAGAGGGGGAGGCGCCCATCGCCCCTTATGGACGCACCGCCACTGACTGAACCTTAACCCTTAAAACTCCACATTTCTCCAATCTACCGTTTGTTACCGAATGCTTCCTCTCCTCTCCTAAGATCTACCTGTGGCCAACTGTGTGGATCCTTTTTCCAGGTCAGAGACTCTGTAAGGCCTGAAACCAGGGAGAGCCAGGCAAGTAGCATTTTCAGAAGGAGGTCAACAATAGGAGCCTTCATATTTCTCCCATGACAGGTGTACTTTAAAGACGGCACGTAGTACATGAATGAGAGAAAACAGGGATGACGCACTCCCGGGATTTGAAAATCAAACATTCTCCATGTTACATGGAGACCAGAAATATCCCATTATGAAAATACGAGAAAACCACAATATTTACGCAGCAGACTCTTTACAGCAAATTGAAGCTCCTCAGGAAACATAAATTATCCATCCGCTCCTGACCTCGCCTGTCTTCTCATTAAAGAAATGTTTACGTGCGGACCGTGCGAGGACAGGCGCCAAGTGGGAGCGCAAAGCCCTCGCCAGTGGTTTTTAAAGAGTACCTGTCATTTACAGGCAGCCTGACGTGATGAAATGATATTCAAAATCACTGTAAAAGGGGAACATTATTGAAGCCACTACTAAAGAGAAGCTATACTGGCAGGACCACCATCAGGAATTATGGGGCCCCTTACACAGCTTCTGGGCCCCATACAAAAAAAAAAATTAGGGTTGTCCCGATACCACTTTTTTAGGACCGAGTACAAGTACCAATACTTTTTTTCATGTACTCGCCGATACCGGAAAAAAATATATATATATATATATATATATATATATATATATATAAATATATATATATATAAAATGTATAAAAAAAAGGGGGGGGGTTGCCATCCGGGCCCCTGGGGACCTCCGGGCCCCTTAGCAAAAGAAGGGGGGTTGCCATCCAGGCCCCTTACA
Source organism: Rana kukunoris (assembly GCA_029574335.1). NCBI lineage: Eukaryota > Metazoa > Chordata > Amphibia > Anura > Ranidae > Rana > Rana kukunoris. The sequence continues at coordinate 12,601,929 of CM056053.1, forward strand.
GGTGTACTGCCTGTACCCCCCTGATGGTGGCCCTGTATACTGGTTTCGGATTGGATCATTTTAATTGTTTTTATATTTTGTTTATATATTCTTTAACCTGCTTTAAAGATTCACCCCCTTCCTGAGCAAGCCATTTTTCAGCTTTCAGCGCTGTCGCACTTTGAATGACAATTGCGCGGTCATGCTACACTGTAACCATGTGACATTTTTATAATTTTCTTCACACTTTTCAAATTTTTCTTCTTTTGGTAGTATTTAATCAGTGGTATTTTTATTTTTTACAAAAAAAAAAAAAAAAACAACCGAAAATTTTGAAAAATATGTTTTTTAAATAAGTACATTTTATCCTTAACTGATGTGCACTGATGAGGCAGCACTGATGGGCCTTAATGAGGTGGCACTGATGGGCCCTAATGAGGTGGCACTGATGAAAAGGCACTAATATTCTGCACTTACGGACACTGATAGGTGGTACTGATGAGCACTGATAGGCAGCACTGATGGGTGGCACTGGTGGGAACTGATAGGTGGCACTGACGAGCACTGATAACCAGCACTGGTGGGCACTGATAGGTGGCATGGATAGGCGGCACTGATGGGCAACACTAATGGGCACTGATGGGTGGCACTCATGGGCAGAACTGATGGGCATTGATGTGCTTTACTGATGAGCAGCACTGATAGGTGGCATTGAAAGCCAGCACTGACTGGCATCTTTATTGGGCACTGATTGCTGGCTCTGATGGCACTGATTGTGGGCATTAATTGCTGGCACTGGGGGGCGCTCTAATGTAAAAAAGATACATTTAAATACGTAAAAATGAGCCTAAAGCTCCTTCAGCTGGCTAAAAATAAAAAGATAATTAATAAACAATATTTCACACTATGACAAAGGATCCCCAGAGCAATTTCTGAAAGGATAGCTTGGCAGTAGCAGCCTGCTTTAAGGCTGTTTTTTTTTTGTTTTTTTTTGTTACATAGTTAGTCTGGTTGAATAAAGTCCCTTTAGTTCAATCAATTATAAGGGGGGGGGGGGTGTACAATCCTATATACCCAATCCCATACCCATAGGCAAAACCCCCCCAGCAAAACATGAACTAATTTGCTTCAGCAGGGGAAAAACTTTCTAACCTCCCAGGAGGCTATTCTCTGGATCAACTTTGCCAATGTAGCACCCTGGTCTTAGGCAGGGTTACTAAAAAATGTAGTTTGCTAGGTGGTAGCCAGCCTGGCTGATTGTTAGGAAGATCCACTGACCTTTTCCGAAATCTGGGTTTGCTGCACCTCTCTCTTCTGTCACTAGGTGGAAAAAATAGGTGCAGTAAGGCAGACAGCGGTACAAGGATAAAAGCCTTTAAGCTGAACCTACACATCTGTACTTTGTAGTACACGCTGTCTTCTCTAGCAACTAAACTTTACTCACTGCTTCATGCACTGATTCTCTTGGATGAGTTCTCTTTGAAGTTGTCCCAGCCACTTCATAGCCTCCTGCTCATGAAGGGTCCTCTCTCTGGTGTAGGATTGCCACCTGTCCAGGATTCACCCGGACAGTCTAGGTTTTGAGTCATGTGTCCGGGTTTTGGTCCACCTAAAACCCGGACACGTTATTCAGATAGGAATGTGGCTCTGAACAGAGCTTGACAGGAGGGTGGGGAGGCACTATGTGTGCAACATTACTATTCTCTTCGGAGTGCCCAAAGGTGTCCCAGGTCTGTTACAATCCTATAATGTATACTCAAACAAAACATTTACTGAAGTGTTCGGGTTTGGCTTGATGAAAAAGTTGCAACCCTACTCTGGTGCTTCCTTAGAACTCCATCCCTCGTTACTGGATCTTTGGCGGGCTTTCCTCTGCATAAACTTGAACACCCGGATAGGATCAGGTCAGGCCCAGCAGCCGCCAGCATCATGGATAGGCCCCAGGCTTGGGCCTAGCAGCAAGAAACTCTACATACACCATCCACCCAGGCCGTTGCCCTGGGCAGGAACCCTCTGTATTCACTCTGGTGAAGTCTTCTCTTGATTGTTGACTTGACACGTGACACACGTACACCGACCTCCCAGGGAGTGTTCTTCATCTGGCCAACTGATGTGAAGGGTGTTTTCTCCACCAGGGAAAGAATTTTTCGCTCATCCACCACAGTTGTTTTCCGTGGTCTTCTGGGTCTTTTGGTGTTGCTGAGCTTACCGGTGCATTCTTTCTTTTTAAGGATGTTCCAAACAGTTGATTTGGCCACACCTAATGTTTCTGCTATCTCTCGGATGTTTTTTTTTTTTTCAGCCTAATGACGGCTTGCTTCACTGATAGTGACAGCTCTTTGTATCTCATATTGAGAGTTGACAAAAACAGATTCCAAATGCAAATAGCACACTTGAAATGAACTCTGGACCTTTTATCTGCTCCTTTTAAATGGGATAATGAGGAAAAACACACACACCTGGCTATGGGGCAGCTGAGCAGCCAATTGTCTCATTACTTTTGGTCCCTTAAAAAGTGGGAGGCACGTATACAAACTGTTGTAATTCCTACACCGTTCACCTGATTTGGATGTAAATACCCTCAAATTAAAGCTGAAAGTCTGCAGTTAAAGCACATTGTGTTCATTTCATTCCAAATCCATTGTGGTGGTGTATAGAGCCAAAAAGATTAGAATTGTGTTGATGTCCCAATATTTATGGACCTGACTGTATATAGATCAGACCAAAATGAGCGACGAATGAGAAGGGCTGGTATTTGGTATTTGGTGGTATTTGATCATCTTTGGTTGCTTTCGCAGTACGCTTCGGGTCATTGTCCATCTGCACTGTGAAGCGCCGTCCAATGAGTTCTGAAGCATTTAGCTGAATAGGAGCCGATAATAATATATCGCGAAACACTTCAGAATTCATCCTGCTGCTTTTGTCAGCAGTCACATCATCAATAAATACAAGAGAAGCAGTTCCATTGGCAGCCATACATGACCACGCCATGACACTACCACCACCATGCTTCACAGATGAGGTTGTATGCTTTGGATCATGAGCACTTCCTTTCCTTCTCCACACTCTTCTCTTCCCATCACTCTGGTACAAGTTGATCTTGGTCTCATCTGTTCATAGGATGATGTTCCAAAACTGTGAAGGCTTTTTTAGATGTTGTTTGGCAAACTCTAATTTGGCCTTCCTGTTTTTGAGGCTCACCAATGGTTTACATCTTGTGGTGAACCCTCTGTATTCTCTCTGGTGAAGTCTTCTCTTGATTGTTGACGTTGACACACATAGACCAACCTCTTGGAGAGTGTTCTTCATCTGGCCAACTGTTGTGAAGGGTGTTTTCTTCACCAGGGAAAGAATTTTCCGCTCATCCACCACAGCTGTTTTCCGTGGTCTTCTGGGTCTTTTGGTGTTGCTGAGCTTACCGGTTGACTTTGACACACATACACCGACCTCCTGGAGAGTGTTCTTCATCTGGCCAAGTGTTGTGAAGGGTGTTTTCTCCACCAGGGAAAGAATTCTTCGCTCATCCACCACAGTTGTTTTCCATCGTCTTCCGGGTCTTTTGGTGTTGCTGAGCTCACCGTTGCGTTCTTTCTTTTTAAGGATGTTCCAAACAGTTGATTTGGCCACACCTAATGTTTCTGCTATCTCTCTGATGGGTTTGTTTTGTTTTTTTCAGCCTAATGATGGCTTGCTTCACTGATAGTGACAGCTCTTTGTATCTCATATTGAGAGTTGACAAAAACTGATTCCAAATGCAAAAAGCACACTTGAAATGAACTCTGGACCTTTTATCTGCTCCCTGTAAATGGGATAATGAGGGAATAACACACACCTGGCTATGGGGCAGCTGAGTAGCCAATTGTCTCATTACTTTTGGTCCCTTTAAAAGTGGGAGGCACGTATACAAACTGTTGTAATTCCTACTAGACATGTGCAAAAGGAAAAAATTTGTTTTGTTTCGTTTTTATTCGTTATTTAATTAATTTCGTTAAGTTAAAATCGTTAAATTTGTTAAATTTGTTTTTGGAATTCTATCGTTTTTGACCGAATTCGAAAACCCGGTTGAATTCGATCGGTTTCAACCAAATTCGAAAAACGGTCGAATTTGAAAAGATTTCTACCGGATTCGATAATATTTCTACCGGATTCTAATTCGATCATATTTTGATATATGATATTTCAACAGAATTCAACAATATTTCATCCGTTATCGTTAATATTTCAACCAAATTCGATGATATTTCAACTGGATTGGAAATGATTTCAACCGAATTTGAAATGATTTCAACCGAATTTGAAATTATTTCAACCGAATTTGAAATTATTTCAACCGAATTTGAAATTATTTCAACCGAATTTGAAATTATTTCAACCGAATTTGAAATTATTTCAACCGGATTTGATTGTATGTATTTGTATTTGTATTATTGTATTTGATTACATTCTATTAAATTCTATTCTGTTCTTTACAATTCTTTGATTTTCATTCTATTGTTTTATTATTTTATATTCTATTTTAATGTATTCTTTTTTAGAAATCGATTTATATTTTTTAGATTTTGATTCAAACTTGCTTTCAATTTTCATTCGAATTTGTTTTCGTTTCGAATTGTTTTCGAATTGGATTCGAATAGAATTTTTTCCGAATTCGATTCTAATTCTTTTTCGAATTCGATTCGAATTCTTTTCGAATTCGAATTTCGTTCGCGTTTTTTCGAATTTCTTTAAACTCGTTAATTTTGTAATTCGGAAATTCGGATGCATCCGAATGTCCGAATAATGAAAAATTTGTCCGAATTCGAATTCGTAACGAAACGAAATGCACATGTCTAATTCCTACACCGTTCACCTGATTTGGATGTAAATACCCTCAAATTAAAGCTGAAAGTCTGCAGTTAAAGCACATCCTGTTTAATTTTAAATCCATTGTGGTGGTGTATAGAGCCAAAAAGATTAGAATTGTGTCGATGTCCCAATATTTATGGACCTAACTGTATATAGATCAGACCAAAATGAGGGACGAATAAGAAGGGCTGAGGGACAGAGGGACTTTGTTCCAAATGAGGGACAGTCCCTCAAAATTAGGGACAGTTGGGAGCCGTGGGCACGTCGGTCCTGGCTCAGTGACCCAGAAAGCACTGAAACTAGAGGCAGTCAGGCGACTAGCATGTTCAGAAGGAGCTCATCGATGGAAGGCTGCGTATTTTTCTCAGCACAGGTTCCCTTTAAATCCGTAGCGGCGTCTTTGTTTGCCTCTCAGCCATCGTTTCTAATCGGTAATGCGAGCGCCCCGGGGAACAGACATATTGATGTATCACTTCAACTTCCTGAACACATCCAATCATTTATAGGAAAGGTTAAGAGGCTTCTGGATGTTTCATTACTGCGACGTGTCGGCGTAGGATTCATCAATTCGTGGACAGGAAGAAACAACTTAAATCTTCAGTGAATGAGGCTAATTCAGAGGATGTTGGTAAACTAGCCGGCAGCTTTATTGAACTGTTGAAGAAAACAAGGAAGACGAAGCGTTTTTCATGTAACACCGAGCTATGACTTACAGCGGTTGTAAACCTCAGACATGGAATATGAACAAATCATATCCATCTACAGTGTGAATTTGTCTCAATCCAGGGCACAGAGTGTCATTTCCGTCTGCTACTTCCTTCCTCTCTGCTATCAACATGAGTCATCTCTGACACCAAGAGAAAAAAGGTGACAGGGGAGGGTGCTTTAGCACACAGCCTGAGATTCACAGCCTCAGCTCTGTTACTGTTTGAAGGGGGGGGGGGGGGGTTTGTCCCTTCCTTCCAATCAGCTCTTATGCCGCGTACGATCATTTTTCGGCATGTAGAAAAAACAAAGTTTTTCCAACTTCACCATTAAAACGACGTTGCCCACACACCATCGTTTTTAACCACTTAAGACCCGGACCTTTAGGCAGCTAATGGACCTGGCCAGTTTTTGTGATTCGGCACTGAGTTGCTTTAACTGACAATTGCGCGGTCGTGCGACATCGCTTCCAAACAAAATTGGCGTTCTTCTTTTCCCCACAAATAGAGCTTTCTTTTGGTGGTATTTGATTACCTCTGCGGTTTTTATTTTTTGCGCTAAAAAGAAAAATAGAGCGACAATTTTGAAAAAAAAATGCAATATTTTTTACTTTTGCTATAATAAATATCCCCCAAAAAAATATATATATATATAAAAAAAATGTTTTCCTCAGTTTAGGCCGATACGTATTCTTCTACCTATTTTTGGTAAAAAAACACAATACGTATTTATTGATTGGTTTGCACAAAATTTATAGTGTTTACATAATAAGGGATAGTTTTATTGCATTTTTATAATTTTTTTATTTTTTTACTACTAATGGCGGCAATCAGCGATTTTTTTCGTGACTGCGACATTATGGCGGACACTTCGGACAATTTTGACACATTTTTGGGACCATTGTCATTTTCACAGCAAAAAATGCATTGTTTACTGTGAAAATGACAATTGCAGTTTGGGAGTTAACCACAAGAGGGCGCTGAAGGGGTTAAGTGTGACCTCATTTGTGTTTCTAACTGTAGGGGGGTGTGGCTGTAGGTGTGACGTCATTGATTGTGTTTCCCTATATAAGGGATCACACGATCAATCACAGCACCACAGTGAAGAACGGGGAAGCCGTGTTTACACACAGCTCTCCCCGTTCTTCAGCTCTGGGGAGTGGGAGTAATAGAGCCCCATCACTGGTGTCAGTGAGAGGAATAGAGCCCCATCATTGGTATCAGTGGGATGAATAGTGCCCCATCTTTGGTATCAGTAGGAGGAATAGTGCCCCATCATTGGTGTCAGTGGGAGGAATAGAGCCACATCATTGGTGTCAGTGGGAGGAATAGTGTCCCATCATTGGTGTCAGTGGGAGGAATAGTGTCCCATCATTGGTGTCAGTGGGAGGAATAGTGCCACATCATTGGTGTCAGTGGGAGGAATAGTGCCACATCATTGGTGTCAGTTGGAGGAATAGTGCCACATCATTGGTGTCAGTGAGAGGAATAGTGCCACATCATTGGTGTCAGTGGGAGGAATAGCGCCCCATCATTGGTGTCAGTGGGAGGAATAGTGCCCCATCATTGGTGTCAGTGGGAGGAATAGTGCCCCATCCTTGGTGTCAGTGAGAGAGGAATAGTGCCCCATCATTGGTGTCAGTGGGAGGAATAGTGCCCCATCATTGGTGTCAGTGGGAGAAATAGTGCCCCATCATTGGTGTCAGTGGGAGAAATAGAGCCCCATCATTGGTGTCAGTGGGAGGAATAGAGCCCCATCATTGGTGTCAGTGGGAGGAATAGTGCCACATCATTAATGTCAGTGGGAGGAATAGCGCCCCATCATTGGTGTCAGTGGGAGGAATAGTGCCCCATCATTGGTGTCAGTGGGAGGAATAGTGCCCCATCCTTGGTGTCAGTGAGAGAGGAATAGTGCCCCATCATTGGTGTCAGTGGGAGGAATAGTGCCCCATCATTGGTGTCAGTGGGAGGAATAGTGCCCCATCATTGGTGTCAGTGGGAGAAATAGAGCCCCATCATTGGTGTCAGTGGGAGGAATAGAGCCCCATCATTGGTGTCAGTGGGAGGAATAGAGCCCCATCATTGGTGTCAGTGGGAGGAATAGAGCCCCATCATTGGTGTCAGTGGGAGGAATAGAGCCCTATCATTGGTGTCAGTGAGAGGAATAGTGCCCCAAGGGTGGGTGAAGGCACGCAAAGGGCCACATCCGGCCCCCAGACCCCAGTTTGGAGACCACTGGTTTAGGAGAATCAGGAAGCATATTTTCCCCCTGCTGGAGATAATTGTATAATGCTTTATAAGATTGTTTCCCTTACCTGAATGATCTGTGGGTGTCGGTTTCTGTATATGAAGGTTTTTTATTTATTTCTCCATATGTTCCATCTTTCAAGTAGATGGATTTCTATTATTTGACAACCTGACTCTCTAGCTATGAAGGCGGCGGGTATTTTCTCCGAGTCGGTTGCAGTTTATTCAGCCAAATTATTACTATCCAGCTAAAGAAACTAAAATGAAACCCATGCCGTTTTTCTTTTCATTTGTTTTTTACTTTTATTATATTTTATTTATATGTTGAACTCGTAGAATTACTGGCGTGGATAATATTCACAATTTAAACAACTTGCTTCTGAACGATACACAAAATAAACAGCCGCATAATTGATTGGTCAGACTGCTAAATTATATTTGAAATATTTAATTCTCTTCCAAATGCTCCTTTCAAACAATATAATTCATCCTGACTATAAAGTTAATATAAAAAAAAATCTCCAAACAATACTTCTCCCCAGCAGAATGCTTGTGTCATCCATCATTCAGTGGAACATTCAGTGGATTAGGATAATTCTATAATTCATTCCCTTTTTTTCTCTTGAAGCAATAAACTTTATTTCAAGATTACCGTATATACTCGAGTATAAGCCGAGGCACCTAATTTTACCACAAAAAACTGGGAAAACGTATTGACTCTTAGCCTAGGGTGTCCATCTGCATGCCTCACTGGGCCCATGCTTCACTGTGTCAATGCCTCACTGTGTCCATGCCTCACTGTGTCCATGCCTCACTGTGCCCATTCCTCACTGTGCCCATTCCTCACTGTGCCCATGCCTCACTGTGTCCATGCCTCACTGTGCCCATTCCTCACTGTGTCCATGCCTCACTGTGTCCATGCCTCACTGTGCCCATGTCTCACTGTGCCCATGTCTCACTGTGTCCATGCCTCACTGTGCCCATGCCTTACTGTACCCATTCCTCACTGTGCCCATGCCTCACTGTGTCCATGCCTCACTGTGTCCATGCCTCACTGTGTCCATGCCTCACTGTGCCCATGCCTCACTGTGCCCATGCCTCACTGTGCCCATGCCTCACTGTGTCCATGCCTCACTGTGTCCATGCCTCACTGTGTCCATGCCTCACTGTGTCCATGCCTCACTGTGCCCATGCCTCACTGTATCCATGCCTCACTGTGTCCATGTCCATGCCTCACTGTGCCCATGCCTCAATGTGCCCATGCCTCACTGTGCCCATGCCTCACTGGGCCCATGCCTCACTGGGCCCATGTCTCACTGTGCCCATGTCTCACTGTGTCCATGTGCATGCCTCACTGTGTCCATGCCTCACTGTGTCCATGCCTCACTGTGTCCATGCCTCATTGTGTCCATGCCTCACTGTGCCCATGCCTCACTGTGCCCATGCCTCACTGTGCCCATGCTTCACTGTGCCCATGCTTCACTGTGCCCAGGCCTCACTGTGCCCATGCTTCACTGTGCCCATGCTTCACTGTGCCCATGCTTCACTGTGCCCATGCTTCAATGTGTCCATGACTAGATTGACGTTTAACATGGGAGTTTATGGAAGGGGTGTCCGGCTTTGAAAAATCGGTGCTCCCCAGCCGTAGGTCCCCCAGACAACAAACTTTGCACACTTGTAGAGGAGAAATGGGGCCATGTGTCCGAAGTTGGGGCCATGTGTGCCAAGTTTCAGGTCCAGGGGACCTATGACCAGCCGGTACCGGGTCCCCAAAGTCACAGAAGAAATGACCGTTTAACATGGGAGTCTATGGAAGGGGTGCCCGGCTTTGAAAAATCAGTGCTCCCCCGGCCATAGGTCCCCCGGACAACAAATTGTAGAGGAAGAGTGGGGCTACATGTGTGCCAGGTTTGGGGTTCAGGGGACCTACGGCCAGCCGGTACCGGATCCCCAAAGTCCGGGAGATAAGGCGCAAAAGGTGACTCGAGTATAAGCCGAGGGGGCCATTTTTAGCACCAAAAAATGGGCTGAAAAACACTGCTTATACTCGAGTATATACAGTATATAAAAATAAATAGTTGCCGACCGCCTCCTGTACTTATACGTCAGCAGAATAACATGGCTGCGAAATTGTTTTGAATTTGCCGCCGTGTGCGTGACCATGATCGTGGGACTCGATGTCCACCGGTGTCCCGCAATCGTGTCATGGAGCTGCAGATCAGGGAGATGCCTATGTAAACAAGGCATCTCCCTGTTCTGCCTAGTGACAGGAAACTGATCGTCTGCTCCCTGTCATCAGGAGCAGTGATCACTGTCGTGTCACAGGAAGCCCATCCCCCACACAGTTAGAATCACCCCCTAGGACACACTTAATCCCCTTCCTCGTCCCCTAATGGTTAACTTCTTCCCAATCCCTACCAGTGTCATTTACACAGTAATCAGTGCATTTTTTATAGCACGGATCGCTGTATAAATGACAATGGCCCCAAAATAGCATCAAAATAACTTTTGCGCAAACAAATCAATATACGCTTAATGGGATAGTTTAAACCAAAAATAGGTAGAAGAATACGTATCGGCCTAAACTTTTATATCTTTTTTTGGGGATATGTATTATAGCAAAAAGTTTAAAATATTGCTTTTTTTTCAAAATTGTCGCTCTATTTTTGTTAATGGTGCAAAAAATAAAAACCGCAGAGGTGATCAAATACCACCAAAAGAAAGCTCTATTTGTGGGAAAAAAAGGACGCCAATTTTGTTTGGGAGCCACGTCGCACGACCGCGCAATTGTCAGTTAAAGAAATGCAGTGCTAAATCGCAAAAAATGGCCCCAGTTATTGGGCAGCCAAATCCTCCGGGGCTGAAGTGGTTAAAGTATAACTAAAGGCAAAACTTTTTTACTTTTTTTTGGGGGTAAAGGAACTTAAGCAGGCCATACGTGGTGGAATTTCGAACTAATTTTATTTTCAAGATGTCATTCAAACTTCTGCCTCCTCTGTGCCCAAAAATACCGCCTGCCAGTGCCCGCAGTGCCACCTATCAATGCCCACAAGTGACACCTATCAATGCCCACCTGTGATGCCAATCGGTGCCATCTAGTAATGCTGACTATCAGTGTAACGGATCAGTGCCCATTATTGCCACCTATCAGTGCCCATCACTGCCAGCTATCAGAGCCACCTATAAATGCCACCTATTAGTGCCACTTCTCAGTGCCCACCAGTGCCACCTATCAATGCCAACTCTCAGTGCCACCTATTAGTGCTCAACAGTGCCACCTATCAGTGCCCACCACTGCCACCCTATCAGTGCCCATCAATGCAGCCCATCAGTGGCCATCAGTACAGCCTCATCAGCGTACATCAGCGAAGGAGAAAAATTAACCGTTTCCAAAATTTTATAACAAAATATAAATATATATAATTTTTTATTTATTTTTTAACAAAAAATAAAAACCGCAGAGGTGATCAAATACCACCAAAAGAAAGCTCTATTTGTGGGGAAAAAATTATAAAAATGTCAATTTAGATACAGTGTTGTATGACTGCGCAACTGTCATTCAAAGTGCGACAGCGCTGAAAGCTGAAAATTGGTCTGGGCAGGAGGGGGGTTTAAGTGCCCAGTAAGCAAGTGGTTAAGAAAAGTATAAATACTGTAAAAGACCGAATGTTTCCATTTACAATATACAACCCGAAACAGAAGGGTGTAAAATAATCTTAATTTTTTATGACACACAGCCATTGATTCACGGCGGATCGACACCGAAGGATTGAGGAATGCTGCCAAACGACGCTACAGATATTTTCCTAGAAAGGCTACAGGAATGTACAGAGAGAATCTGCTAATACGGCACATTCACATCGGATGGAATTTGGAAACACGCAAACAGATCTCTCAAAATACAAAGAAAACAAAGATTCCTTTTTTTTCCCCCAAGAGAACCTGTCTACATGTGCAGAGGGAAAACAATCGTTTTAAATACTATGTGCCGTATATTACTTTTAAATTACATCTTTACATCCCTTCATTCTCTCTCTCTCTGGGCCAGATTCAGGTAGATGGGAGCATCTTTGCTCTGGAGTAACGCTTCTCATTTACGTTACTCTGCCGAAATTTTAGGAGCAAGTGCTGTTATTCATGAAGCACTTGCTCCTAAAGTTGCGGCAGCGCATCGCAAATGAGCCGGCGGAATTCAAATTGGGCGGGTACGGGGCGTGTATTATTAAAACTAAGCGCGATCCCGCGGCGAACGTACTGCGCATGCGTCGAGTGTCAATGCATCCCAGTGCGCATGCTCCAAATTCTGTGAGTGAACGTCAATGACGTCACATCCCCATTCATGAAAGTTTTACGCAAACGACGCAATTTTTTTTTTCCGACGCGATGACGACGCCTATACTTAACATAGGATACTCCACTAGGGGGCTGCTTTATCTTTACGTCGCGTATCGCTTCCGGAAACGTCGTAAAGTCACTGCACCGCGCCCGAAAAAGATCGTGAATTGCCGATTTCCGCTAATTAACATATTTTTTCAGCGTTAATCAGCGGGAACGCCCTCGGCGCCATTTTTAAGTTGAAGTAACGATGCAATGGCGAAATTCAATTGCGCCGATCGCATCGGAACTCCAACCCGGCGTTTCTTGTTTTCTGGTTACAGAAAACAAAAACGCCGGCTTAAAGTGACAGTTAGGCTGGCGGATCAATGGATACTGCAGCCTAACTCTACCTGAATCTGGCCCTATATCTCTTATTCCAATTCTCTACATCTTTGTTCCCTTGTTTTTTTTTTTACCTCTTTCTCCTTGTCTTTCTTTTTCTATCTAGTTCTTTCTTATTACCTATTTCTCTTTTTCTCCTAAACTTACTTTTTGTACTTACTCTTCTTGGTCACATCTGTTCTTTTTCAAATGGCACTTTAAGCATTGTCATACCTCCTTAGACCTAGTCTGTCGGAACAGTATGGTCACTTGCTGACTTGGCACCATCCACTGGCAACTTAACTCGTCAATAAGACACAGAAGTTAAATTCAGCACAAAAAAAAATTGCATAGGCTGATGTTTTTTCTATTGATGTATTAAAAAATGTATTTTCCAATCCCCGTCTCTGCCAAGTACTAACTAATGGCACATAGGAAAAACAAGGTGGTCTAAGACTGAACTGACTAGCACTAAACAAGAGGGGAGGACAAAGGGACATACCAAGTCACTTATGTGCATAAGTTGTAGTGGCTCAAAACTACCACTAGATGTCAGCATACTACTAAATAATAGTAAACTGCAGCACAATACAATACAGATAACATACATATTGGTGGGGATGGGCAGAACAACTTGGACCGTGGACTTTCTTTCTTTATTTCTTTTCCTAAAGAACAGCTGTAAGTAAATCCATTAAATCTACAATATTTATCTTTGCCAGATAATATTTTTTTACTCTTTCTTTCTCTCCTTTCTTTCTTTCTACCTTTGCTCCCTCCTTTCTTTTTCCTCCTTCCTTTCCTTCCTTCCTTCCTTCCTTCCTTCCTTCACTTCCTTCTCTTTCCTTTCTTATTCTTCCTTCCTTCTCGTTTCCTTTCTTTCTTTCTTCTTTTCTTTGCTCCTTCCTTCCTCTCTTGCTTATCTTGGTACTTCTTCCCTTCTTCTCTTGCTTCTTTTCTTCCTTTCTTCCTTCCTTTTTTCCTTCATTCCTTCTTTTCTTTGCTCCTGTCTTCCTCTCTTGCTTCTTTTCTTCCTTTCTTTCTTCCTTCTTTCCTTCATTCCTTCTTTTCTTTGCTCCTGTCTACCTCTCTTGCTTCTTTTCCTTTTTTCTTCCTTCTGTTCTTTGCTCCTTCCTTCCTCTCTTGCTCCTTTTTTTCATTTGTTCTTTCTTTCTTTCTTTCTTTCTTTCTTTCTTTCTTTCTTTCTTTCTTTCTTTCGTTCTTTGCTCCTTCCTTCCTCTCTTGCTCCTTTTTTTCATTTGTTCTTTCTTTCTTTCTTTCTTTCTTTCTTTCTTCCTTCCTTCTGTTCTTTGCTCCTTCCTTCCTCTCTTGCTCCTTTTTTTCATTTGTTTGTACTTTCTTTCTTTCTTTCTTTCTTTTTTTCTTCCGTTCTTTGCTTCTTCCTTCCTCTCTTGCTCCTTTTTTTTTCATTTGTTTGTACTTTTTTTCTTTCTTTCTGTCTCCTTCCTTCGTTCCTTTTTTTGCTCCTTCCTTTCTTTCTTGCTTCCTTTTTTTCTTTCTTCCTTCCTTCTTTTCTTTGCTCCTTCTTTTTTTTCTTGCTCTTTCCCTCCTCTCTTGCTTCTTTTCTTTCTTCATTCATTTCTTTATTTGCTCCTTCCTTCCTCTCTTGCTTTCTTCCTTCCTTTATTTGCTCCTTCCTTCTTGTTTCCTTTCTTTCTTCCTTCTTTTCTTTTCTTCCTTCCTCTCTTGCTTCTCTTGGTCCTTCTTCCCTCCTTTTTTCTCTTGCTTCTTTTTCCCTTTCTTTCTTTCTTTCTTTCTTTCTTCCTTCTTTTCTTCATTCCTTCTTTTCTTTGCTCCTTCCTTCCTCTCTTGCTTCTTTTCTTTCTTCCTTCCTTCTTTTCTTTGCTCCTTCCTTCCTCTCTTGCTTTCTTCCTTCCTTTATTTGCTCCTTCTTTACTATTTGCTTTTTTTCTTCCTTCTATTCTTTTCTTCCTTCCTCTCTTGCTTCTCTTGGTCCTTCTTCCCTCCTTTTTTCTTTTGCTTCTTTTTCCTTTTCTTTTTTTCTTCCTTCTTTCCTTCATTCCTTCTTTTGTTTGCTTCTTCCTTCCTCTCTTGCTTCCTTTCTTTCTTTCTTCCTTCTTTTCTTTGCTCCTTCTTTACTCTTCTGCTTTCTTTGCTTTTTCCTTCCTTTCTTTGCTCCTTCCTCTCTTGCTTCTTTTCTTTCTTTTCTTTCTATCTATCTCAACCTCAACCTTTTTTAAATTACTGCACATGCCCAGTAACTCAAAAAGGCATTAATTGTGGGGATCATGGCCATGTGTGGGAGGTCCCCACTTTTTTTTTTTTTACAGCAGGGTCTGGACAGAACAACCCATAAAGTGTGATTTAGATGCACCCGCCCAGAAAGTGGGTGGATGAAATGTGGACCATGGGCAGGATTACCAGTTTCCCGGTGACTTGTCGTTATGGTTCCCCTATCGAGATGGTTCCTGTAAGGACTGTGCAGGCTCAATCTTTGCCGACAGAAATCTCTGAACCTCGGCCGGTATCCAGGCTCATTCTTTAACACCCCCATGGATTGGAGGATGTTAAAAAAAAAAGGCAGAAGGCCGAGCGAGCCGTCCGACTGGCCACTTTCCTCAAATTCCACGTCGCCCTGGATGCCAGCCGAGGTTCGGAGATTTCCGTCGGCAAGGATTGCGCCTGCGCAGTCCTTACAGGAACCATCTTGATAGCCGGAACCATATCGCCAGATCACCGGGACCATTATGTTGGTAAGTATGTCCTCCTATACAACAGAGTTTCACGTAAGACCAAACATATTACCATCTGTACCAGTGTAGCCCACAACCTAACGTCCCAACAACTAAACTTCATGGTCATGTTCTTCAGTCTTCGTGTTTTTGGTTTATATGAGTAAAAATTGGGCTACTTATTTCATATGTATTGTCCTCCCGTTTCCATTGAGAAGGTGGCTTTTATATGCAAATTAGACAAGAATACAGAAATGTTTCATTCTTGGCACACGAGCCGTCTCACCCCTCTATTGAGAAATGATATATCCTCGCAGACAGCAGCTCAAAAATCGACTTACTTATATAAGTGCCAAGGACACGCGTTGTAGCCTGTAAAACGCAGAAATTAATGGCAATTTGACGTTTTAGAATTTCGTCTGGTGGTAATGGATTTTAGACATTCATAAAAAAAAAAGTATAATCACAGCTGTCAGCGAGTTCGTGAAACTTCTGATCCACCTCTCATTATCCAAGGACATAAAATACACCGGACATCTCTCATCATCTTCAGCTGCGATTTACTTTTATGTTTATAAAAAAACGCTTTCAAGTACAGCAAAGTTACATTTTTCTAATACCATTTTCCTTGTGATAGTATTCTTACAATTCATATATATATATATATATATATATATATATATATATATATATATATATATATACAGTATGGCCCAGATTCAGAGAGAATTGGATTCTCGTAGCGTATCAGAAATACACTACGCCGCCGTTTTTTACCTGGCTCTATGTGGAATCCAGGTAGATTTTGTCCAGTAAACGACGGCGGCGTAGTGTATTTCTCCCATCGCAATCCATCTACACGAGTAGGGGGCGTGAAGGATTTAAAATAGGCGCGTTCCCGCGGCGATCAAACTGCGCATGCTCCGTTCGCAAATTTCCCGCCGTGCATTGCGCGAAATCACGTCGTTACGTCATTCGTTGTTTGAGTAGCGTCGTTTCCGGACATTTCTATTCCCGAACGAGTTACGCAAAAAAAAAAAAAAAATTTAATTCGACGCGGGAACGACGGCCATACTTAACATGGGCTACGCACCGTTAGACCAGCAAAAAGCTGGTCTAACAGTACGTAAAAAAAAACAGACGTAAGCGATTGCGAAGACCGCTCGTATCTTCGTGGATCGCCGTAAAAACACATTTGCATATCCCGACGCATCAAAACGACGCGAACTCCTCCCAAAAATATCGCAGCATAGATCCGAAGGCTTACGAAGACGTAAGCCTCTCAGATCGAAGCCCGAAGCCGCCGTATCATGGTTTGAGGATTCAAACTAGAGATACGGCGCGCGAAATTTGAAATTACTCCTGTCTAACACCAGTTAGACAGGCGTAATTGCTTTATGAATCTGGGCCCTTATATATATATATATATATATACACATATTTTACAATTCATATTATATAGACATATAATATAAATATTGTACAATATATATATATATATATATATAAAAATATATATATATATATACACACAGACATACCCCACTTTTGAGTACACAATGGGGTTTATTTACTAGCACTAGAAAGTGCAAAATCAGGCTCACTTCTGCATAGAAATTAATAGGATCCATGAAAAATGAAAAACAATAGCTGTGGAGAGGTATTGAAGGTCGGACTATCGAGGCCAAGGAAGTAGTTTAAAAATATAATTTTAATGTCATCATAAAATAAAACAAATTAAACATGTATACATAAAAATAACAAAGGTACATATATACAGGTAAACCACTCTATACACAAAATCCCTAAAGTCGCCGACGCACGTTTCGCCGTGGGGCTTCTTCAGGACGGATGTTAAGGATTTTGTAAGGAGATGTATAAAAATAGTTGTATGGCCGATGACTCTGCAACCAATGCAAGACAGGACACACACCACGGTCGGATATTCGATAGTATATAAAATACTGGATTCAGAAGAGTCCTCAGAACTTGTTATAGATCTGTTAATTGACAGTAGAGTCAAAGTGAGGGTATTTTCAACATTCATAAAAAAATGGTGCTATTGGCAGCCTCCATTCCTTGATAGGAGACCATAGGGCCAACTGGGACACATAGCCAAAAGAATATATTGAGCTTGAAGTTATCAAAGGGTACCAGACCGCCAATCAGCACATAGACTTTTAAGCTTCTAAGTATGAGCCGGCCGATCAGGGGGTTGACTCGTGCGGGCGTCCGTGTCCCAGGGTGTACATCTGCATACAACTATTTTTATACATCTCCCCCTGATCGGCCGGCTCATACTTAGAAGCTTAAAAGTCTATGTGCTGATTGGCGGTCTGGTACCCTTTGATAACTTCAAGCTCAATATATTCTTTTGGCTATGTGTCCCAGTTGGCCCTATGGTCTCCTATCAAGGAATGGAGGCTGCCAATAGCACCATTTTTTTATGAATGTTGAAAATACCCTCACTTTGACTCTACTGTCAATTAACAGATCTATAACAAGTTCTGAGGACTCTTCTGAATCCAGTATTTTATATACTATCGAATATCCGACCGTGGTGTGTGTCCTGTCTTGCATTGGTTGCAGAGTCATCGGCCATACAACTATTTTTATACATCTCCTTACAAAATCCTTAACATCCGTCCTGAAGAAGCCCCACGGCGAAACGTGCGTCGGCGACTTTAGGGATTTTGTGTATAGAGTGGTTTACCTGTATATATGTACCTTTGTTATTTTTATGTATACATGTTTAATTTGTTTTATTTTATGACGACATTAAAATTATATTTTTAAACTACTTCCTTGGCCTCGATAGTCCGACCTTCAATACCTCTCCACAGTTATTGTTTTTCATTTTTGATTCTATATACGGATGTGGCCCATGTGAGTGCAATCCCTTTGTTTTTTCTTATCCCTTCTACTCCCCCAGTCCATCCCTCCCTTTCCCATACCATTCTCGTTTTCACATTCAATAGGATCCATGGTTTACACTGGGCCGCGGGAGTGAAGCCGTGCACGATTTCACTCCCGCTGGCAGTCCCGATTTCGGCCGCGATTTCAGAGACAACTACTTTTTGAAATCGGTGCAGCGCCGCAGATGCAGCGTCGCACCGATTAGGACGGTGCCACCGATTTGAGATGCGATTTGACATGTGAAATCGCATCTCAAATCGTACAAAATGGGCGGATTCCAGGTTTTATTACCAGGCTTAATTGAACAAACTGGGGTTAGAAGCTCATTGGTTTCGATGCAGAAGTGAGCCTGATTTTGCACTTTCCAGCGATAATAAATAAACCCCATTGTGTACTTAAAAGTGTGGCATGCCTATACATATGTACACACGTACAGTGCCTTGAAAAAGTATTCATACCCCTTGAAATTCTCCACATTTTGTCATGTTACAACCAAAAAACGTAAATGTATCTTATTGGAATTTTATGTGATAGACCAACACAAAATGGAACATAATTGTGAAGTGGAAGGAAAATGATAAATGGTTTTCAATTTTTGTTTTTACAAATAAATATGTGAAAAGTGTGAGGGACATTTGTATTCAACCCCCTTTACTCTGATACCTCTAACTAAAATATAGTAAAACCAATTGCCTTCAGAAGTCACCTAATTAGTAAATAGAGCCCATCTGTGTGTAATTTAATCTCAGTATAAACACAGCTGTTCTGTGAAGCCCTCAGAGGTTTGTTAGAGAACCTTTGTGAACAAACAGCATCATGAAGGCCAAGGAACACACCAGACAGGTCAGAGATAAAGTTGTGGAGAAGTATAAAGCAGGGTTAGGTTCTAACAAAAATATCCCAAGCTTTGAACTTCTCACAGAGCAATGTCCAATCCATCATCCGAAAATGGAAAGAGTACGACACAACTGGAAACCTACCAAGACATGACCGTCCACCTAAACTGACCAGGCCGGACAAGGAGAGCATTCATCAGAGAAGCAGCCAAGAGGTCCATGGTAACTCTGGAGGAGCTGCAGAGATTCACAGCTCAGGGGGGAGAATCTGTCCACAGGACAACTATTAGTGGTGCTCTCCACAAATCTGTCCTTTATGGAAGAAAGACATTGGTGAAAGAAAGTCATAAGAAGTCCTGTTTGCAGTTTGTGAGAAGCCATGTGGGGGAGTGAACACAGCAAACATGTGGAAGAAGGTGCTCTGGTCAGATGAGAACACAAATTGACTTTTTGGCCTAAAAGAAAAATGGTATGTGTGGCAGAAAACTAACACTGCACATCACCTTTCTTCAGCAGGGACAGGGTAGCTGAACAGAGATGATGGGAAGATGGATGGAGCCAAATACAGGGCAATCTTAGAAGAAAACCTGTTAGAGTCGGCAAAAGACTTGAGACTGGGGGGGGGGTTCACCTTCCAGCAGGACAACGACCCTAAACATACAGCCAGAGCTACAATGGAATGGTTTAGATCAAAGTATATTCATGTGTTAGAATGGCCCAGTCACAGTCCAGACCTAAATCACATTGAGAATCTGTGAAAAGGCTTGAAAATTGCTGATCACAGACACTCTCCACCCAATCTGACAGAGGTTGAGATATTTTGCAAAGAAGAAGAATGGGCAGAAATGTCTCAAAGCTGGTAGAGACATCCCCAAAAAGACTTGCAGCTGTAATTGCAGAGAAAGGGGGTTCTACAAAGTATTGACTCCAGGGGGCGCCATACAAATGCCCCCCACACTTTTCACAGATTTATTTGTAAACAAAAATTGAAAACCATTTATCATTTTTTTTCCACTTCACAATTATGTGTCACTTTGTGTTGGTCGATCACATAAAATTCCAGTGAATCCTACCGGATTCACGTAGGACTTACGCCAACGTATCTGGAGATACGCCGTCGTAAGTACAAATGTGCGCCGTCGTATCTCTGCACCGATTCCCCAAGCTAGATACGTCCAAAAAATAGGCTTAAGCCGGCCGACGTAACTTGCCTATGCCCGCGTATCGTGGGCGCATAGTTACGCTGGACGCATTCGGCGTACCCATTTTAAATATGCAAATAAGTAAGATACGCCGATTCACGAACGTACTTGCGCCCGGCGCATGTTTTAAGCAATTTGCGCAAGGGTTACGTCCGGCGTAAAGTTATTCCTCATATTGGAGGCGCAACTCATGCAAAGGTATGGACCAGTGAACAGCCGTCGTATTTTACGTCGTTTACATAGTACGTGAATAGGGCTGGGTGTAGGTTACGTTCACGTCGTAGGCACTATTTTGACATATCTTAGGCAGTTATTTTGACGTGACTGTGATGCCGCGTACACACAACAGAGAACCTCGACGGGCGGAACACATCGTTCCGCCCGTCGAGGTTCTCTGCCGGCCGTCAGAATCGGCGACCCGCTCTCTATTTGCTCGACGGGTTTCCCGACGGGCGGGGGGTCGGCAGAATGCGGCTCCCAGCGAGGTTCTCGCTGGTTTCTGCCGAGAACCTCAGCCGTGTGTACGGGGCTTGAGCATGCGCACTGGGATGCGTCCAAGATACGACGCATGCGCAGTTTGTTTTTTGAAGCTCAGCCCATCATTTGCATGGGGTCACGCTTCATTTAAATGTATCACGCCCACTTCCACCTACTTTGACTTATGTCGGCTTACGCCGACGACTATACGCTACGCCGGCGCAATGTTGGGAGAATTTGCTTTGTGAATTCCATGCTTGCCTCTCAACGTTGTGCCGGCGTAGCGTAAAGAAGATACGCTACGCCCGCATAAAGATGCACCGAGGTACGTGAATCTACCCCAGTATATATATATATATATATATATATATATATATATATATATATATATATAGCTCTATATATATATATATATATAGAGCTATATATATATAGAAATATAGATATATAAATAAAGAAAATGATATAGTAAATATCTAAAAATATATAGCATATAATAATATATTGTTTGTGTGTACAAATTAGAGGAAGCCATTTTCAGTCCGAGGAGAGGAGCCGGTACAACTGTGCAAGACTGAAGGGAAGGTCCGGAGTTCAGCTTTAAGAAGTGGCCAGAGAGAAGAGTGGAAAGCAATCACATCTCCAGAATTAGGCGGCCTTGCATTTTTTATATACTTTTCAAATAAATCATCCGATTATATACATTCTCAGCCTCCTGCTGACAACACTTTGCATTTAATCAGTGGAATTTCTATCTGAGAGGCAGAAAAAAAAAGAAAAAAGAAAAGCCGTCTCTATCTGTGCATCTATTCGATGCAGAAAACATGT
The DNA here is from genome assembly GCA_029574335.1 of Rana kukunoris. Taxonomy (NCBI): domain Eukaryota; kingdom Metazoa; phylum Chordata; class Amphibia; order Anura; family Ranidae; genus Rana; species Rana kukunoris. The sequence continues at coordinate 12,623,375 of CM056053.1, forward strand.
AACACGCAGGACTTAAATAAAACATCAATTTAATGGAGTTTTTACATGCAGATTGTGCATTATTGATGTGTACACGACCTGAGTCGCTGGGATGGGGTTGTTGTTATACTTTTTCTATAGCATTAAGGATATTAAAGCGGAGCTCCAGCCGCGAAAACATTTTTTTTTAAAGTCAGCAGCTACTAACAGTGTAGCTGCTGACTTTAAATAAGGACACTTACCTGTCCTAGGCACCCGCGCTGATGGCCCCCCCGATGCCGGTCCCGCGATCGCTCCGAGTCCCGCGCCGCCATTCACACTATGGGAAACAGGCAGTGAAGCCGTACGGCTTCACTGCCCGTTTCCTACTGTGCCTGCGCGAGTCTCACGCTGGCTTGTGAATGGGCGCGCTGCTCTCTGAGAACACACACAGTTCCCAGAAAGCAGCGCGCCCATTCACAAGGAGAAGGAGAAGAAGAAATCAAACCGCGGAGTGGAAGAGGCAGATTACGGACTTCCGCATAGCAACAGCTATCTCGGGTGAGTATTTTTTTTTTTTTTTTTTTCAGGTTTTTTTATTTTTTTTTTTTTAAACAACATGGCAAAATGTTGTTTATATGGGTGGAGCTCCGCTTTAACATATATTTATAAAACTCCATAAACTCTGTAACCCGGATTCACAGAGCACTTACGCCGACGTATCTCGAGATACGCCGCGTAAGTGTAAATATGCGCCGTCGTATCTATGCGCCGTACCCATAGAACTAAGATACGCCAAAAAAATGACTTTATCCAACCAACTTAAAGCGGAGCTCCAGCCGCAATTTTTTTTTTTTTTTAAAGTCAGCAGCTACTAACAGTGTAGCTGCTGACTTTAAATAAGGACACTTACCTTGTCCTACTTGCCCGCGCTGATGGGCCCCCCGATGCCGGTCCCACGATCGCTCCGGGTCCCGCGCCGCCATCCACACTATGGGAAACAGGCAGTGAAACCGTACGGCTTCACTGCCCATTTCCTACTGCGCCTGCGTGAGTCTCACGCTGGCTTGTGAATGGGCGCGCTGCTCTCTGAGAACACACACAGTTCCCAGAAAGCAGCGCGCCCCATTCACAAGCAGAAGGACAAGAAGAAAAGGCACCGCGGAGTGGAAGAGGCAGATTACGGACTTCCGCATAGCAACAGGTATTTCGGGTGAGTATTTTTTTTTTTTTCAGTTTTTTTTTTTTTATAACAACATGGGAAAATGTTGTTTTCCTGGGTGGAGCTCCGCTTTAACTTGCCTACGCCGGCGTATAGTGGGTGCATATTTATGCGGAACGCATTTGGAACTCCCATTGATTTTCGATGCAAATATGCAAATGAGGGAGATACGCCGATTCACGAACGTACTTGCGCCCGGGGCATGTTTTAAGCGATTTGCGTAAGGGTTACGTCCGGCATAAAGTTACTCCTCATATAGGAGGCGCAACTCATGCAAATGTATGGACCAGGTAACGAACGCCGTTGAATTATACGTCGTTTACGCCGTTTATGTAGTACGTGAATAGGGCTGGGCGTAGGTTACGTTCACGTCATAGGCAGTGATTCGACGTATCTTAGGCAGTTATTTTTGTGAACATGCACACTGGGATGCGTCCAAGGTACGACGCATGCGCCGTTCGTTTTTTGAAGCTCAGCCCATCATTTGCATGGGGTCACGCTTCATTTAAATGTATCACGCCCACTTCCAGTCCACTCCCACCTAATTTGACTTACGTCGGCCTATGCCGACGAATATACGCTACGCCGGCACAACGTTGGGAGCATTTTTGTTCCATACTTGCCTCTCAATGTTGCGCCGGCATAAAGATGCGCCCAGGTATGTGAATCCGGGAGTGTATGTATATATATATATATATATATATATATATATATATATATATATATATATAAATATATTTATTTATTTATTATTTTATTTTATTTTATTATTTTTTACAATTTTGCACTTTTGTCAACCTAGTACATAGCTGTTATTATTATTATTATTTTATTATTTAACCACTAGAGACCCGCGCTGTAGACGCAAGACGTCCACAGCACGGCTCTCAACTGCCAGGTGGACGTCCCTTGACGTCCTTTTATTTGCATTCCCCGGCGCATCGCTGGGATGCCGATGCACGTGCTGGGCGGCCGCGATGTCCGCCAGCTGCCCGCAATCGCCAGTGACAGAGCAGGGACGTGGAGCTCTGTGTGTAAACACAGAGCTCCACGTCCTGTCAGGGAGAGGAGACTGATGCTGTGTCCCTTGTACATAGAGACACAGATCGGTCACCTCCCGCAGTCAGTCCCCCTCCACACGCAGTAAGAATCACCCCCAGGGAATACATTTAACTCTTCCTCGCCCCCTAGTGTTAACCCCTTTAATGCCAGTCACATTTATACAGTAACCAGTGCATTACTATAGCACTGTTCGCTGTGTAAATGTGAATGGTTCCAAAATTGTGTCAAAAGTGTCCGATGTGTCCGCCGCAATATCGCAGGCCTGACAAAAAACGCAGATCTAGTAAAAAAAAAAAATCATAAATCTATCCCCTCTTTTGTAGGCGCTATAACTTTTGCGCAAACCAATCAATAAACGCTTATTGTGATTTTTGTTTTACCAAAAATATGTAGAAGAATACGTATCGGCCTAAACTGAGGAAAAAAAAATTTTTTTTTTTAAATTGGGATATTTATTATAATGAAAAGTAAAAAATATTAGTGTGTTTTTTTCAAAATTTTCTGCCTTTTTTGTTTATAAAACATAAAAAATGAAAACCGCAGAGGTGATCAAATGCCACCGAAATAAAGCTCTATTTGTGGAAAAAAATATAAAAATATAATTTGGGTTCAGTGTTGTATGACCGTTTAACTACTATCGTTTTTAAAACTTTTTTTCCATTGATACATGTTCCCTGGGGCAAGACCCGGGTTCTGAAAGACGTTTTCCAACAATAACTTGAATATTGGTCTTTAAAATGATCGTTTTTGGATACGAACGTTCGAGTCCCATAGACTTCAATGGGGTTCTAAATGTTCGTGCGAACGATCAGACTGTTCGACGGTTCTGGTGCGAACCGAACGCGGGGGTGTTCGGCTCATCCCTATTGGTGGGTCTGAAAAGGAATAAGGTTTTAAGAGGTAGCTGGGGGGGAACTCTGGGAGGTGGGGTTCTCTGAAGGGAGCTTGGGGGTTTGCAGGGGGCTAGGGGACACTGTTAAAGGGTGGAGGATACTACAGGGGCTAGGGGGCACTGTTAAAGGGTGGAGGATACTACAGGGGCTAGGGGGCACTAGTAAAGGGTGAAGGACACTACAGGGGCTAGGGGGGCACTGTTAAAGGGTGGAGGATACTACAGGGGCTAGGGGGCACTGTTAAAGGGTGGAGGATACTACAGGGGCTAGGGGGTACTGTTAAAGAGTGGAGGATACTACAGGGGCTAGGGGGCACTAGTAAAGGGTGAAGGACACTACAGGGGCTAGGGGGGCACTGTTAAAGGGTGGAGGATACTACAGGGGCTAGGGGGCACTGTTAAAGGGTGGAGGATACTACAGGGGCTAGGGGGCACTGTTAAAGGGTGGAGGATACTACAGGGGCTAGGGGGCACTAGTAAAGGGTGGAGGACACTACAGGGGCTAGGGAGCACGGTTAAAGGGTGGAGGACACTACAGGGGCTAGGGGGCACTGTTAAAGGCAGAAGAATACTACAGGGGCTAGGGGGAACTGTTAAAGGATGGAGGACACTACAGGGGCTAGGGGGCACGGTTAAAGTGCGGAGGACACTACAGGGGCTAGGGGGCACTGTTAAGGGAGGGAGGATACTACAGGGGCTAGGGGGCACTGTTAAAGGGCGGAGAATACCACAAGGGCTAGGGGGCACTGTTAAAGGGTGGAGGACACTACAGGGGTAGGGGGCACTGTTAAAGGCAGAAGAATACTACAGGGGCTAGGGGGAACTGTTAAAGGATGGAGGACACTACAGGGGCTAGGGGGCACGGTTAAAGGTGGAGGACACTACAGGGGCTAGGGGGCACTGTTAAAGGGCGGAGGACACTACAGGGGCTAGGGGGCACTGTTAAGGGAGGGAGGATACTACAGGGGCTAGGGGGCACTGTTAAAGGGCGGAGAATACCACAAGGGCTAGGGGGCACTGTTAAAGGGTGGAGGACACTACAGGGGCTAGGGGGCACTGTTAAAGGGTGGAGGACACTACAGGGGCTAGGGGGCACGGTTAAAGGGTGGAGGACACTACAGGGGCTAGTGGGCACGGTTAAAGGATGGAGGACACTATAGGGGCTAGGGGGCACTGTTAAAAGTATGGGAATGCAAAATAGGTATTGAAATGCTGAAAGATGATAGGTGGGGCTGAGAGTCATTTAAAGGGGGGGGGGGAGTGGGCTGCAGGAGGGTTGGTGGGTCTGAATAAGGAATAAGGTTTCGGGAGGTAGCTGGGGGGTGGGGTTCTCTGAAGGTGGCTGGGGGGTTTGCAGGGGCACTGTTAAAGGGTGGAGGACACTAAAGGGACTAGGGGGCACTGTTAAAGGGTGGAGGATACTACAGGGGCTAGGGGGCACTGTTAAAGGGTGGAGGACACTACGGGGGCTAGGGGGCACTGTGGGACACTGTTGGGGTTAGGGGCAGATGGCCTCATGTTCCATAGCCATAGGCATCCAACTAATAAAGCTTGCTTACTTTTAAATATTGGTCAGAGAGGCACACTTATTAGACAGGAGGTTGTGGTTGGTCAACATTTTCCCAACATTTTGACAATGGTGGCGTCGGCTGTTAGGCAGAATGTTTGCACTTAAAATCTAAAAATGACAGGTTCACTTCATAGGTACATAGGAAAATGCACTGTAAATGTTGTGAGTCAATTCTGCACGATGGGGAAAAAATGGAGCCGAAAACAGATTAGTATCATAAACAAGACCTACATTTTTAAAACTGCAGGGCACGTTCTTACGCCTCAGTCTGTTGTCTAAGAGCGAGTAAGAAAAGCAAACTTGAATTTGGCCCGGAGCTAAATACCCGTCACTGTAGATTTCCTTTCCGCTTATTCAGCTTAGGTGAGTTGAAAGGACAGCTAACCACAAAAACAAGATCTACGACGGGAACCAAAATACCTTCATCTGATTCCAACTAAACTTTTTTTTTCATAAAAGAGACATTTTTTGCTGCCAAGGAGAGCCATGAGTAGCCCAGCAACCGCAATCATGCTTCCAATGTCCCACATGGCTTGTGGGCAATAAGGAGCTCCCCCCAGTGGTCAGATCCTGTAACTGAGAGTGTATATCGAAATCACACCACATAAGACCAAAGAAACAACGAGTACCAGAAAGACGTCACCAAGACACATCAGCAGTGCACCTTCCCCTCCTTTTATTAAAACATATTAAAGTGATATTTATTAAACCCAAAAACAAACATTTATTATATTGCAGCTCACCAATTCTTAGATTTGATGAGTGAACTAGAGATACTGTTGTACAAGGACAAATTGGATTTTGTGGGAGTTTCAGAGACCTGGTTCAACAGCTCTCATGATTGGCTGGCAACCATTCAAGGGTATTCCCTTTATCGCAGGGATAGAGAGAGTAAAAGTAGGGGGGGGGGGGGTATGCATATATATCAAGAATAATGTACAAGTGAATGTGAGAGATGATATCACTAAAGGAGCTAGGGAGGAGGTGGAATCCTTATGGGTAGAGCTCCAAAGCAGGGATGGACTGGCCATTGGGACTACAGGGAGTTTCCCGGTGGGCCGATGGCTCAGTGGGCCGGCTTCACTCACAGCGGACCGCCTCCCAACCTCTGCTCCTCTGTCTTTCCCTTCCCGCAGCACTCACCTCCTCTCCCTCCCCGGGATAAAATAATAAAAGTAGTAGTTGAAGAGGTGAAAAGGGTAATAGGTAGTAGGTTCAGGTATATAACTTTGTGTGGAAACACTCCTGCTTCCAGCAATGTAGCTTTCATCGCCACTCTAGCCAGAGTGGGTATTGTGCACCTGGATAGGCCTCTCTCACCAGCCTAGAAGCCAGGGTGTCACACAAAAAACTTTAGCAAAGTCTCTGCTACAGACCTTCCTAAAAGTGGAGATGTATTCGGTCCAGAATCCTTCTCAGCACAGAATTAAGCACCTGGATCTCTCTTGAATAAACTTGGGATCTCAGAACTCCCCGCAGCGCTCACCTGGGGGGAACAGAGAAGCAGGGGAGGAGCACAGGGGACGGGACAGACAGCTATGGCCTGGGAGTTTCTCACTTCTGCCTAATCTTGTCCCATAAGGGGGGCACCGAACTGATTCTTTGCCCCTGGTGAAATAATGTCTAGCTTCCCCACTGGTACTGCCTATAAGAGTACCAGTACCAGTCGTTCTACTCTAATAAAGTAGAACGGCTAGTGAAGGAGGAGAGGGGGCTTGGGTGGCTGGGCTTGGGTGGCTGGGGGTGGGTGGTGCGGGAGTTGTCCGACCGCCAAGTGAGAGACCTGTCAATGTGGGCCAAATTTTTGTCCCAGTCCAGCCCTGCTCCAAAGGGATGAAGCTAAGGGGAAAAAAATACTGGGAGTAACATAGGCCACCTAACCTGAGGGAGGAGGGGGAGGCAGAACTCCTGTCACAATTTAGATTAGCAGCAAGGATAGGAAGTGTTATCATAATGGGGGATTTGTATTATCCAGACATAGACTGGGCGTAGGGAACCACGCATTCGTCTAAGGCTCGCCAGTTCCTAAGTGTCTTGCAGGACAATTTTATAGGTCAGATGGTAGACGCAACAACTAGAAATAGAGCGTCACCCCTAACCTGAGAGAGGGGGGAGGGAGACCTCCAATTACAATTTAGATTATCAGCAAGGATGGGGAGTGTTATCATAATGGGGGATTTGAATTATCCAGACATAGACGGGGTGGAGGGAACCACGCATTCATCTAAGGCCTCGTACACACGATCAAATCTGTCCGCTGGACCGTGTGTACACGCGAGCAAACCAAAATCCCAGCAGACAGATTTGTTCAAATCTGTCGGACGGACAGATTTGAACAAATCTGTCCGCTCGTGTGTATGGGGCCTAAGGCTCGCCAGTTCCTAAATGTCTTGAAGGACAATTTTAAAGGTCAAATGGTAGACGCAACAACTAGAAATAAAGGGTCACCCCTAACCTGAGGGAGAAGGGGAAAGCGGACCTCCAATTACAATTTAGATCAGGGGTGCCCAACCTTTTGAAGAGCGAGGGCCACTTAAGCAACTTGGTAACCAGTTGCGGGCCACAATGAGTAGAGTGGGGGGATGACAGGTCACGGCTACTCTATAGGCCCTCTGATCAGCCCAGATGGAAGGAGATGAATTCCCTTCTGTTTTTCGGATTGGAGGTAGGCAGGCTTAAACGGACATCTGTTGCTCTATAGAGGTGAATTGAGGGTCCCATTTGGTAGGGCTGATCATGTGAAATAGGCCCAAGACTACTTTCACACTGATGTGCTGTGGTTTACCCACACCGCGGGTGCAGCTTAGTGCACCTGTGTCTATCCTGCGGGTGATCTGAACTTTGCCATAGACTCCACCTGTGGCAAAAGCCGGCGCTGTAGAGGAAGAATCGGCTTATTGGGCTCTGCTGCGCAGCTGCTTTCTTCCTCTACCACCAGCTTCATTCAAAACACTGATGCTGCGTTATGGCGGGTCGGCAACCTGCAATCTGGGCTTGCCAACCCGCCATTCCAGAGCAGGAGCCCACGGGCCACATTAGATGGCTCCGCGGGCCACATGTGGCCCCTATATTAAATAAGGGCCATTAGCCAATGCATCCCATTGGGCAATGCATTTAAAAGAGCGAGCAAAAGTCCTGGATGGCTTAACTCCAATGTAAAAATGCATATAAAAGCAAAGGAGAAGGCCTTCAAAAAATACAAGCTTGAGGGATCATCATCAGCATTCAGACTTTATAAAGAATGCAACAAGAAATGTAAGGGTGCAATTAGGGTGGCTAAGATAGAACACAAAATACACATAGCGGAGGAGAGCTCCGGACTGGACTGGAATGGTACCAGCTGATTGGATTTTCTCCATTATAGCACCAATATTTTAAAAGGGCCCAAAATACATCCCTTGGAATTACAGCCTAACATCAATAGTATGTAAGCTCTTGGAGGGGATGATAAGGGACTATATACAAGATTTAGTAATGAAAACTGTATCATTGGCAGTAATCAGCATGGATTCATGAAGACTTGTTCTTGTCAAAACAATCTATTAATCTTCTATAAGGAGGTGAGTGAGTGAGTGAAAAACGTATAGAGCGCAACACTTGCGAACTGTCGGATGGTGGTTGGTAGTGCATTCCACAGTCGCGGTCCTTGGACAGCAAATCTCTGATCTCCTTTGGATTTGTATCTTGTCTTGGGTATGTGCAGTAGGTTTTGATTTGTGGATCGCAGAATGCGATTGGGGTTATGGGCTTTTATTTTTTCGCATAGATATTGGGGAGCGTTTCCTTGAATACACTTATGTGTAAGGCAGAGTGCCTTAAAAGTGATTCTGTCTTTCACTGGCAACCAGTGAAGAGATCTTAGCGAAAGGGAGATTGACTCCCATGGTTTTTTACCGGTCACTAATCGAGCAGCCGTATTTTGAACGACTTGCAGACGAGTGATTTGGTATTTGGGAAGTCCTAAATAGAGGGCATTTGCATAGTCGAGTCTGGAATTGACGATTGTTCCCACCACGACTGCAATGTCCTCTTTAGGAATAAAAGGGGTGAGTAGGCGTAACTGGCGCAGCAGATGATGGGATCCGCTGACTACCGCCCCTATTTGTGCATCCATTGTCAAAAATGACTCCAAGACTTTTGACTTTGGTGCTAGGGGCGATAATTTTTCCCAGGATGGGTGGTGGGGTCCAAGTTGAGGTGGGGAGACTTTTCCTGTTTGCGTGAAACAGGAGAAGCTCTGTTTTTGAACCGTTGAGTTTTAGATAACTGGATGTCACCCAGTTATCTATTAGAGTGAGGGATCTCTCTAATCCCAGCGAATGATCCTTTCCGTTGCTAACGCGGAGATACAGTTGTGTGTCGTCTGCGTAGGAATGGTAAAGTAGCTTCTGGTTGCTGATGATCTCAAAGAGGGGACGGAGATAGATATTGAACAGTACCGGTGACAAGGGAGAACCCTGAGGGACTCCGCATGATACCGTATGCATTTCTGACGTGAAAGATCCCAATTTCACTGTTTGTGATCTGTTTTCCAAGAAGGAAGAGAACCAAGGTAGATCCGCTTCCGTGACTTTGGCCACTTCAGCTAGCCTAGCGAGTAGTAGTCCGTGGTCTACCGTGTCAAAGGCTGCACTTAGGTCCAACAGGATCAGGAGAGAAGATTCTCCTTCATCTGCGGCCTCTAGGACGTCATCCCATATTTTTACCAGAGCAGTTTCCGTTCCGTGCCCGGGCCGGAAGCCTGATTGAAATGTATCGAGTCATTGTTGGGTTTCTAAATGCTGTTGTAACTGTTGTACAACTTCTTTCTCCATTATCTTGGAGAAAACATTTAGACCCGTTATGGGTCTCCTATTGTTTGTGTCTTTCGGGTCCAGGGTGGGTTTTTTTCAGGATCGGTTTTATGGTGCCTTGTTTCAACAAGGAGGGCACCATGCCTTCCTTGAATGATTGGTTTATAAGCTGCATGATAGCTGGTGCCAATATATCGTCACTTTCTTTCAGCAGTTTAGTGGGAATGATGTCATTCGGTCCTGTGCTGTTGCGCAGAGACCGAATGATGTTTTTAGTGGCAGCGATGGAGATGGGTTTTAGGGTGAATTTCTGTGCTTGAGGCGTGTATATAATGGTATTAGGGTTGGGATTCGGGGCGGGATTCATGCAGATTCCATTTTGCTCAATGCTTACCCGGATTCTTTCAATTTTATTAATGAAATAATCAGATAGTTTGTTGCAAAATTCTTGTGAATCAGCATTAGGCTTTGTACACACGAGGGGATATGTCCGCTGAAAACGGTCCGATGGACCGTTTCAGCAGACATCTTCGCTCGTGTGTATGGGCTAGCGGACAGATTTGTCCACCCGACAGATTTCAAAGCATGCTTTGAAATCTATCCGGTGGGAATCTGTCCGCCCGACATGTCTGCTGGTTAGTACACTTACCAGCAGACATGTCGTCCCCCACTGCCGCCGCGCCGCCGCCGAATGGATTCGGCGCATGCGCGGAAGTGTTTTACTTCCTGGTGCGTGACGTAGCGGTGACGTGGCGGTGTCAACGTCACCGCCGCGTCACCGACACGTCACCGCGCCGTCCGCCGGCGGGGAATTTGATCCGATGGTGTGTACACGCCATCGGATCAAACTCCAGATCGGACATAACCGATGGAAATGGTCCGCGGACCGTTTTCATCGGATATGTCCGATCGTGTGTACGAGGCCTTAGGGGGCTCTAAACAGGCTGGATTCATCGATTGTGAAACCAGCTTGAAGAGTTTGCGGGGGCGGTTTAGGGCCTTGGTGATGATGTTGGCGAAATGATTTTTTTTTTTGCCATAAAGATTTCTTTGTGATATCTCTTTGTTATTGTCTTATAAATAGTGAGGTGAGTTGCCATCTAGATAAAGGAAGACCCGTAGACGTGATGTATCTGCATTTTGCAAAAGCATTTGACACAGTTTCCCCCAAATGTTTACTGTACAAAATAAGGCCCGTTGGCATTGGCAATAGGGCGAGTACTGGCTACAGAGGGTGGTGATAAATTAAGAGTACTCAGAATGGTCAGGGGTGGGTAGTGGGGTCCCCCAGGGTTCTGTGCTGGGACCAATCATGTTTAATTTGTTCATAAATGACCTGGAGGACGGGGTGAACATTGCAATCTCTGTATTCTGGACGATACTAAGATAGGCAGGGCAATAACTTCTATTTACCTACCTGTTTACCTTTCCACCCCTCCAACTTATTTTCTTCCAAGTTCTACAAATAAATCCTAGAAAAAGAAGTGTATCGTGTGGACATTGGAATTCTTCAGACTCTCTCTTACCACCCTGGACAGCGAGAAGATAGAGGTAACATGGCGCCCGAAAATCAGGGCTTTTTTTCAGGGGGAACTTGGGGGAACTCAGTTCCACCACCTCTGGCTCAGACCCTTTGGTGCCTGCTCACCACAATCAATTTTAAACACAGAAGTCTGGTTTTTGTGTTTACAAGTGATAGCTCTGCACTCTGTGTGTAACCCCCTGAACTCTCCACCCTTTAAAACCCTTCTACTGTTTGTGAAATCTGAATGGGATCGTGGTTGGGTTCCTGCACCTATTTTCCGAGAAAAAAAGCTTTGCCGAAAATACTCAGCAGCTGCTTCAGGGGGTTAGTGCTACATGAGCTTTGAGGTTTACACCCTAATTAAATAGGCCGTGCACACCTATGTGTAAAACCTTAATAACAAAAGGAAAAAAAACTGTTTGCTGTAACTGATTATAAGGTGTGAGCTGAAGTTTGGCTTCAGTTTGTTAGTGCATATAAATCTGCAGTACATCCAGTGCTTTAAGTGGGCCGGAACGCGGCGGTACTCAGTACCGCCACTTCCAAAAATGGCCCTGGAGAGTACCAGCACCTCTCCGTGTGCCCAGTACGTGCGTTTCCCGTACCGGAACGCAGCACCAGGCGGCACTTTCAGGGGAGCGGCAGCCCGCGGCTCCCGGCCGCGGTGGACTTTAAAACGGCCATGGAAAAAAAAGGGCACGCCGCGCTGTGATACATGTCCCGCCCTCCTCCTCCTCCTAGCTTGTGTGATAGAGCCAGTGTGCTGTCTGTCACACAAGCTGGACTAGAGGAGGGGGGCGGGACATGTATCAGCGCGCGCGCCAGAACTGTTACCGTGAGACTGGAGAGAGGAGAGGAAGAACTGCCTTCAGAACTGTGAGTAGTGAGTACACTGTACACGTGTGAGGGGGAGGAGAGGGAAGATAGGGAAGACACTCTCATGTGAAGAGGGCTGCTGATGGGGACACACACTCTGATCTGATGTAAGGAGGTGCTGATGGGGACACTCTGATGTAAGGAGATGCTGATGGGGGACACTCTGATGTAAGGAGGTGCTGATGGGGACACTCTGATGTAAGGAGGTGCTGATGGGGGACACTCTGATGTAAGGAGGTGCTGATGGGGACACTCTGATGTAAGGAGGTGCTGATGGGGGACACTCTGATGTAAGGAGGTGCTGATGGGGGACACTCTGATGTAAGGAGGTGCTGATGGGGGACACTCTGATGTAAGGAGGTGCTGATGGGGACACTCTGATGTAAGGAGGTGCTGATGGGGGACACTCTGATGTAAGGAGGTGCTGATGGGGGACACTCTGATGTAAGGAGGTGCTGATGGGGGACACTCTGATGTATGGAGGTGCTGATGGGGACACTCTGATGTAAGGAGGTGCTGATGGGGGACACTCTGATGTAAGGAGGTGCTGATGGGGGACACTCTGATGTAAGGAGGTGCTGATGGGGGACACTCTGATGTAAGGAGGTGCTGATGGGGGACACTCTGATGTAAGGAGGTGCTGATGGGGGACACTCTGATGTAAGGAGGTGCTGATGGGGGACACTCTGATGTAAGGAGGTGCTGATGGGGGACACTCTGATGTAAGGAGGTGCTGATGGGGGACACTCTGATGTAAGGAGGTGTTGATGGCGGACACTCTGATGTAAGGAGATGCTGATGGGGACAATCTGATGTAAGGAGGTGCTGATGGGGGACACTCTGATGTAAGGAGGTGTTGATGGCAGACAATCTGATGTAAGGAGGTGCTGATGGGGACACTCTGATGTAAGGAGGTGTTGATGGCGGACACTCTGATGTAAGGAGATGCTGATGGGGACACTCTGATGTAAGGAGGTGCTGATGGGGACACTCTGATGTAAGGAGGTGCTGATGGGGGACACTCTGATGTAAGGAGGTGTTGATGGCAGACAATCTGATGTAAGGAGGTGCTGATGGGGGACACTCTGATGTAAGGAGGTGCTGATGGCGGACACCCTTTTGCACATTTTATTTATGTTCAGTAGCTCTTTCTACGGTAGCTCTTTTTCAGGGTACTTTCTAAGGGTATTTTCATGTTCAGTATTGGGGGGGGGGGCACCGGCGCCTAATAGAGTACCGGCACCTCTTTTGGCCCACTTAAAGCACTGAGTACATCCAAGGCTCCCCTCCCCCTGAGACAGACAATGCTACTGTCTGTTTTGCCTCCTGTGCTCCTTTACCCAGAGTGGAGGGCACACTAATTCTGGAGATGTGTAACTGGACAGATTACTAGCTGACGACACAGAGAAAAAAAGAAAAGCCAAATATAAGAAAACAAATGCAGCCGCCACATCTAATGATTGGTAAGCTGCAATATAATACATTTTTGGATTTGTGTTTAATACGGCTTTCAGTAGATGGGGGGCCGCCATGTGTTAAATCCATGAGAAGCGCGCACTATTTTTTCTACGCAACATTGGCTGCATTTTGAAGTAGCAAAAAATATTTCTGCATTTTGGTATCAGGAATCATTAGTCATAATTAAATCCAAAACAATTATTATGCAAACATTAATCAAGGGGCGGCGGTGGCGTGACAGGTAAACGGGAAATACTAATCGTGAAATATAACGGTCTGAATAGATGCCAATCAGGTTTCATTTATTTTCTAATTATATTATTAAACACCCAATTATAATTATGTACATATCATCTTCCACTTTAATTGCGTACTTATACTGATCCGCGCTAAATCAAGAAATATGTCACCTGACTACTAATGTGGATACCGAATAACTTCATAGATCAGGCTTAACTGCTTAGCTGTAGTTCTGAGCTCTAGGTGTTAAGGCCGAACGGCTTCATTAACCACTACAGCCCCGGAAAATTTGGCTGCCCAATGACTGGACCGCTTTTTGCGATTCGGCACTGCGTGCTTTAACCACTTAGGACCCGGACCATTATGCAGGTAAAGGACCTGGCCCCTTTTTGCGATTCGGCACTGCGTCATATTAACTGACAATTGCGCGGTCGTGTGACGTGGCTCCCAAACAAAATTGACGTCCTTTTTCCCCACAAATAGAGCTTTCTTTTGGTGGTATTTGATCACCTCTGCGATTTATATTTTTTGCGCTATAAACAAAAATAGAACACATTTTTTTTTTAAAAATGCAATATTTTTTACTTTTTGCTATAATAAATATCCGCAAAAAAAGATATACAATTTTTTTTCCTCAGTTTAGGCCAATACGTATTCTTCTACATATTTTTGATTAAAAAAAAGCGCAATAAGTGTTTATCGATTGGTTTGCGCAAAATTTATAGCGTTTACAAAATAGGGGATAGTTTTATGCCATTTTTATTAATAATTTATTTTTACTAGTAATGGCGACGATCAGCGATTTTCTATCGTGACTGAGACATTATGGCGGACACATCGGACACTTGACACATTTTTGGGACCATTGGCAGTGAAAAGTGCTATAAAAAAGACACTGGCAGTGAAGGGGTTAACCACTAGCGGGGGCTTAAGGGGTTAAGTTTGTCCTGTTGTGTGTTTCTTACTGTAGGCAGGCCCGTCGCTACAGGACAGGCAAAACAAACAATTGCTTGGGGCCCCGCAGAGGTGATCAAATACCACCAAAAGAAAGCTCTATTTGTGGGAAAAAAGGACGTCAATTTTGTTTGGGAGCCAAGTCGCACGACCGCGTAATTGTCAGTTAACATGGCGCAGTGCCGAATCACAAAAAGGGGCCTGGGTCCTCTATACATGAGAGCCCACATCATCATATCAGAGTAACCCCTATACATCAGAGGCCCCCTTTACATGAGAGCCCCCTATATCAGAGTAACCCCTATACATGAGAGGCTCCCTATACATGGGAGCCCCCTATAAAGTCCCATCATATCAGAGTCACCCCAATACATCAGAGGCCCCCTTTACATGAGAGCCCACCCATCATCATATCAGAGTTACCTCCATACATCAACACTCCTGTCTGGACATTCCTTCTTTTGCATAGTTGCCAACTGTCCCGAATTTCCCAGGACATTCCCAGGATTTAGACCTTTGTCCCGGTCTTACCGTTTCCTGGGAAATGTCCCGAGAAATTGCAGTTTTCCATTTTTTCCGCCACAGCCGCTAGAGGTTCGCAGTCGGCACTGGTAGAATGTCTCCCGCCTGCCGCCATTTTACTGAAGACCAGATATCATGAGAAAGAAAGAGGCGGAAACCAGGCTTTGCCACTTGGTTCTTCCCATCGCCCTCTATGAGCTCAGGGGTGGATCAAGGGGGGGCCAACGGGGAAATTGCCCCCTCCAAGAATGCAAAAGAGAGGAGTGGCAACCATGGTGTCGTGATGATTGAAGCGCCAACACCAGGTGTTTGGAGTATCTTTATCTGCTGATTGTTAAACTTTCTGGAATACACAGATTTCTATTGTAGTGTAGGATCTGGTCTTTCTTTCTTTCTTTCTTTCTTTCTCCCTCCATCCCTCGTTCATCTAAGACTCTAACCACACCCCCTTTAAACCACGCCCCCATTCTCAGCTGCATTTTTCTTTCCTTGCTGCGTCCCGCCTTCAAATGAATACCCCGCCCCCTAATATAGCAAGACTAAAAAGTGTCCCTAAATATTTTTTTTGCAATGTTGCAAAACTATGCTTTTGGAAACTAAAGGTGTATGGCCAGGAATGTCATAATAAGGCCTCTGGCATTGAGAGGGCAAAGATGACGGAGGGTTAAAGGGGCTGTAAAGGTTTGTGTTTTTTCACCTTAATGCATCCTAGCAGTGTCGGCCCCCCTCAGCCCCCCCCCCCCCGTTTTACTTAACTTGCTTGTTCATCACCTCGGCGCGTCCCCGCAGTTCTCGTCTTCACAGAGTCCCGGATTTAATTGGAGAAATTGATAGCACCTTAGCCATTGGCTCCCGCTGCTCCCGGGGCCGAGTCATACACTCGGCATCTATGGACGCCAAATAAATGACGGAGCGTGCCCGCAAGGTAACCCCCTCAGGGCCGAGTCATTAACTCAGCATCTATGGACGCCAAATAAATGACGGAGCGTGCCCGCAAGGTAACCCCCCCGGGAGAGTGCTTCTCCAAGGGGGTTATCTAATGCTGGGAGGAGCCGGGAGAGCCACCGAGGGACCCCGGAAGAGGATGTTCGGGGCCACTCTGTGCAAAACTAACTGCACAGTGGAGGTAAGCATGACATGTTTGTTATTTAAAAAATATATAAATCAATCCTTTAGTGTCACTTTCGAGCAGGTGGGTTGTTGTTCTGGAATGGAAGAAGTGGGGCATGGACCATTACATTCACAAGCCCCCATTGCACACTGATAACATTGTTGTGATATTCAAGTGACAAGCATAAGATATTCTCTCTCTGTCTCCTCACCCAGTGCAATGATACCTAGTAACTGTAGGCAATGTGGGAACGCGCGGTCTGTCCTCCATCAATGGTCTGATTGTGTTAGGATCTGATTGAAGGCGTTCATGTAAAAGAAAAAAAAAACTCTCCGAGAGAACATTTTACAGATTATTAATTACAGCCGACCCTCAGAGGGTAATTTCAGGAAGATTACTCGCCTTGTCTGACTTCATCTCCTGACTACAGAGGAGAGACAATAAAATATGATCAGTAATCAGTCTGATAATCACATTTCCAATGTCACCGCCAGGTCCGGGTCATAGCGAAAAACCAAATGCTCATTATCCAAATACAAATCATTAAATGTATTTACATGTCAGTAATGTGCCAGTGTACAGACGGCCATCGATGGGTCAAATTTTGGGCCGGTTCATCAGAGATTGGCTGAGATTCAATCCATCTATGCGTTTGTACGCAAGTGGAACAATCAATCGACTTCAGTACAACCAGCCTGTCAGATTTTTTGGATGCAATCAATACCGGCGGCCATAGCAAACAGCAGTGATCATTGTGTTTTGCAAGCGGGGATCCAACTCTGATGTTATGAGGGCTTCTAAAGTATTGGGGCGACTCTGGTGTGATGGGGGCTCTCATGTATAGGGGGCTTCTAAAGTATTGGGGTGACTCTGGTGTGATGGGGGCTCTCATGTATAGGGGGCTTCTGATGTATTGGGGTGACTCTGTGATGGGGGCTCTCTTGTATAGGGGCTTCTGATGTATTGGGGTGACTCTGATGTGATGGGAGCTCTCATGTATAAGGGGCTTCTGATGTATTGGGCCGACTCTGATATGATGGTGGCTCTCATGTAGAGGGGGTTTCTGATGTATTGGGGTGACTCTGATGTTATGAGGGCTTCTTAAGTATTAGAGTGACTCTGATGTGATGGGGGCTCTCATGTATAGGGGGCTTCTGATGTATTGGGGCGACTCTGATGTGATGGGGGCTCTAATGTATAGGGGGCTTCTGATGTATTGGGGCAACTCTGATTTGATGGGGAATCTCATGTAGAGGGGGCTTCTGATGTATTGGGGAAACTCTGTGATGGGGGCTCTCTTGTATAGGGCAGTTCTGATGTGATAGGGAACCTCTAATGTATAGGGGTGACTCTGATGTGATGGGGGCTTTCATGTATAGGGGTCCTCCGGTATGGTGTTCTGATGTATTGGGGCAACGATGTGACTGGGGGGGTCTCATGTATAGGGGGCTTCTAAAGTATTGGGGTGACTCTGGTGTGATGGGGGCTCTCATGTATAGGGGGCTTCTGATGTATTGGGGTGACTCTGTGATGGGGGCTCTCTTGTATAGGGGCTTCTGATGTATTGGGGTGACTCTGATGTGATGGGAGCTCTCATGTATAAGGGGCTTCTGATGTATTGGGCCGACTCTGATATGATGGTGGCTCTCATGTAGAGGGGGTTTCTGATGTATTGGGGTGACTCTGATGTTATGAGGGCTTCTTAAGTATTAGAGTGACTCTGATGTGATGGGGGCTCTCATGTATAGGGGGCTTCTGATGTATTGGGGCGACTCTGATGTGATGGGGGCTCTAATGTATAGGGGGCTTCTGATGTATTGGGGCAACTCTGATTTGATGGGGAATCTCATGTAGAGGGGGCTTCTGATGTATTGGGGAAACTCTGTGATGGGGGCTCTCTTGTATAGGGCAGTTCTGATGTGATAGGGAACCTCTAATGTATAGGGGTGACTCTGATGTGATGGGGGCTTTCATGTATAGGGGTCCTCCGGTATGGTGTTCTGATGTATTGGGGCAACGATGTGACTGGGGGGGTCTCATGTATAGGGGGCTTCTAAAGTATTGGGGTGACTCTGGTGTGATGGGGGCTCTCATGTATAGGGGGCTTCTAAAGTATTGGGGTGACTCTGATGGGGGCTCTCTTGTATAGGGGCTTCTGATGTATTGGGGTGACTCTGATGTGATGGGGGCTCTCATGTATAAGGGGCTTCTGATGTATTGGGCCGACTCTGATATGATGGTGGCTCTCATGTAGAGGGGGTTTCTGATGTATTGGGGTGACTCTGATGTTATGAGGGCTTCTTAAGTATTAGAGTGACTCTGATGTGATGGGGGCTCTCATGTATAGGGGGCTTCTGATGTATTGGGGCGACTCTGATGTGATGGGGGCTCTAATCTATAGGGGGCTTCTGATGTATTGGGGCAACTCTGATTTGATGGGGAATCTCATGTAGAGGGGGCTTCTGATGTATTGGGGAAACTCTGTGATGGGGGCTCTCTTGTATAGGGCAGTTCTGATGTGATAGGGAACCTCTAATGTATAGGGGTGACTCTGATGTGATGGGGGCTTTCATGTATAGGGGTCCTCCGGTATGGTGTTCTGATGTATTGGGGCAACGATGTGACTGGGGGGGTCTCATGTATAGGGGGCTTCTGATGTATTGGGGAGACTCTGATGTGATGGGGACTCTCATGTATAGGGGGCCTCTGATGTATAGAGGCAACTCTGGTGTGATGGGGGGTCTCATGTATGGGGGTCTTCTGATGTATAGAGGCGACTCTGATGTGATGGGGGCTTTCATGTATAGGTGGGGTTCTGGTTTTACAAGAGAATATAGGGTACTTCTATGACAGTTTCTTTCAGAGCAGGCATGGCTGTCTGATAAAAAAAAGCCCAGCACTAGCGCTGCACTTGTTTGTTTCTCCTGCTGATTGAAAAATGTTGCATTATTGTTTGTAGTTCATGTATTTTTAATTTTCTTTAAAATCTTTATTTTAGGAGAACATAGGCTGCTTCCATGACAGTTTTTTTCAGAGCAGGTGGGGTTGTCTGATAAGAAAGCCCGGCACGAATGCTACACTTGTTTGTGGCTCCTGCTGATTGAAAATGTTGCATTAAGGGTGGAACTATTATTGTTTTTGGTTATTTAATTTTTAATTTTCTTTGAAATCTTTATTTTATAAGAGAACATAGGGTGCTTCCATAACCAGTGGCGGCCCGCCCATATGGGCGCACGGGCGCCGCCCCCCCTCCCGCAGTCACAAAAAAAAAAAAGAATTAAAAAAAAAACAAAACGGGCCCTTTAAGAACTTTTATTCGGCTAAAATGTCATTTTGACATTTTAGCCGAAGTTCTGGCGGCCGTCTATAGAGGGCGCTGCAGCGCCACCCCCTCTCGCAAGTAACACACGTTCAATGCTATGCATTGGACGTGTGTTACTGTTGCCAGCTGCCTGGTCTATTCGTATAACCGGACATGGGACGCCGGTTACCCGAATAGCGACAGCTGGTTGGCTGAGGGGAACTGCCTATCAAAGCCAGTGGCTCTGATAGGCTTTTCCAGTCCCGCCCTCCGGCTCTCGGAAGTCTATGCTCGGAGCGCAGACAATCTGCGGTCCTTGCATTAGACTGACAGCCGTTTCAGCCAATCAGGTTCCCGGATTCTGGTTTTCAGGAACCTGATTGGCTGAAGCTTCTCCAGGGCGGCAGAAGACATCGAGGGAGGACATGGAAGCGTCAGGTAAGTGATTTTTTTACAGGGAAAGGGGCAGCATGGGGCACAGTGGCAGCATGGGGCACAGTGGCAGCATGGGGCACAGTAGAAGCATGGGGCACAGTGGCATCATGGGGCACAGAGGCAACAATGAGCACAGGCCGGGCACAGTGGTGACAATTGATGGCACAGTGACTGAATATGATGGCATGGCAGAGAGGTGACAATTGATGGCACAGTGACTGCGTTTGATGGCATGGCACAGTGGTGACAATTGATGGCACAGTGGTGGCGTTTGATGGCATGGCACAGTGGTGACAATTGATTGCACAGTGACTGCATTTGATGGCATGGCACAGTGGTGACAATTGATGGGCACAGTAGCTGCTTTTGATGGCATGGCACAGTGGTGACAATTGATGGGCACAGTAGCTGCTTTTGATGGCATGGCACATTGGTGACAATTGATGGCACAGTGGTGGCGTTTGATGGCATGGCACAATTAGTGACACAAGTGGTGACAATTGATGGCACAGTGACTGCAAATGATGGCATAGCACATTGGTGACAATTGATGGCACAGTGACTGCATATGATGGCATGGCACATTGGTGACAATTGATGGGCACAGTAGCTGCATTTGATGGCATGGCACAGTGGTGACAATTGATGGCACAGTGGCTGCATTTGATGGCATGGCACAGTGGTGACAATTGATGGCACAGTGGCTGCATTTGGTGGCATGGCACAGTGGCTGCATGTGATGGGCACAGTGAGGCTGCAATATTTTTTTTTCCGTTTGCGCCCCACCAAAAATTTTGAGCACCAGCCGCCACTGTCCATAACAGTTTTTTTCAGAGCAGGTGGAGTTGTCTGATAAGAAAGCCCAGCACTAGCACTGCACTTGTCGGTGGCTCCTGCTGATCGAAAATGTTGCATATAAGGTGAAACTATTATTTTTTTCAGTTATTTTATTTTTACATTTCTTAAAAATCTTTATTTTACGAGAAAATATAGGCAGCTTCTTCCATGACAGTTTTTTCAGAGCAGGTGGGGCTGTCTGATAAGAAAGCCCAGCACTAGCACTGCACTTGTCGGTGGCTCCTGCTGATGGAAAATGATGCATTAAGGGTGCAACTATTATTGTTTTTGGTTATTTTATTTTTAATTTTCTTTGTTTTACAAGAGAACAAAGGGTGCTACCATGATAGGTTTTTTTAGAGCAGGTGGGACTGCCTGATAAGAAAAACGTAAACTTGTTTGTGGCTCCTGCTGATGGAAAATGTATTTAAGGTGCAACTATTATTGTTTGTGGTTATTTTGTTTTTAATTTATTTTAAATTTTTATATTACAAGAGAACACAGTGTCCTTCCATGACAGTTTTTTCAGAGAAAGTGGGGCTGTCTGATAAAAAAAAAGGCGAGCACTAGCGCTGCACTTGTCGGTGGCTCCTGCTGATCAAAAAAATGTTACATTTAAAGAAGAACTGTTATTTTGGTTCATTTATTTTTAATAAAAAAAATAATAATTACGAGAGAATATAGGCTGCTTCCATGACAGTTTTTTCAGAGCAGGTGAGGCTGTTTGAAAAGAAAGCCCAGCACAAGCTGCACTTGTCGGTGGCTCCTGCTGATGAAAAATGTTGCATTTAATGTGGAACTATTATTGTTTTTGGTTATTTAATTTAAAATTTTCTTCAAAATCTTTATTTTACAAGAGAACAAAGGGTGCTACCATGACAGTTTTTTTCAGAGCAGGCATTGCTGTCTGATAAGAAAGCCCAGCACAAGCGCTGCACTTGTGCACTTGTTGGTGGGTCCTGCTGATTGAAAAGGTTGTGTTTAAGGTGGAACTATTATTGTTTTTGTTTTTTCTTTATTTTTTTTTTTAAAATCTTTATTTTACAATGGAACATAGGGTGCTTCCATAACATTTTTTCAGAGCAGACGGGGCTGTCTGATAAGAAAGCACAGCACTAGTGCTAAATTTGTTGCCAGCTCCTGCTGATCGAAAACCTAGACAGTTGAGGGAGAGGGAGGGGGGAATGTCCATGTGTTATTTATTTCATGATTTAGATCTTTGCTTAGAATTCCACTTTTCAGAATTCTAATGACATGGTATGGAACTATCCATCTTCAACCACAATGGACTTCAAAAGGTTCATTGAGAGGCCACTTTACAAAATAACTAAGTGTCTATCAGCTGAAACCTTTCCAAGATTTGGTTTGTTGGAATCAAACACTGAAAACAAATTCCAAGCGTTTCCACCAAATTCCAAGCGTTTCCACCAACTTAATTACACTTATGCCACGTACACACGATCGGATTTTCCGTCAGAAAAAACATCCAAGGTTGGTGGTTGGTGGTAGGATGTTTTTTTCCGACAGAATTCCGCTCAAGCTTGGCTTGCATACACACAGTCACACAAAAGTTCTCTGAACTTTCGACTGTTAAGAACGCGATGATGTACAACACTACGACGACCCGAGAAAATGAGGTTCAATGCTTCTGAGCATGCGTCTGAATTTTGCGCATCGGAATTGCCACAGACGATCCGGATTTCCGATCTGAATTTGTTCCATCAGGAAAAGTTGAGAACCAGCTCTCAAATTTTTGTTGGTGGAAATTCTGACAGGAAAAGTCCGATGGAGCATACACACGGTCGGAATTTCCAACCAAAAGCTCACATCGGACTTTTCTTGTCGGAGTTTCCAAACGTGTGTACGCAATGTAAGTGCTGCTGATCTCCTGTAGCGTTTTTGAAGGTACTTTAACAATGACTGCTTAGTATTTCTCAGGGCAAGTTTGCTGATGGTGGCAACAGTAGACAACGTCTGTGTAATGGGCATTGGCATGTCGTGGAGATAAGGCTGTACGCTATGTGCACAGCCATATCTCCTGTGCTAATAAGCACACATTTCGTCTAATGATATAATGCATCTTACCAATCATTCTATTTCCCGTATATCCCCAAGTAAACAGACATGACCACACCTGATGTCTCAGCATGACTGCCCAGAGACCAGTCTGCTTGGCTTTTTATTCTAACACCACAAAAGCTATGACAAACAGGAAGTGATTTCCACAATAGCCAATCGCTTCCTCAATACAAAATTACATCACAGGAAATGACGAACAGTAAAGAGGAGGGCACTCACAGGAAGGGAAAGGGGGGGGGGGAATGCACACAAGATCCTTCCAACAGAATGAGTTAATATAAACAACCAATGAATTATATCGAAAGGATTCCTATGGGTGTGTCTGAGCAGAGACAGGGTGTATGTCTTTACCTGGAAGCCATGTTGCTCAGCTAAACAAAGGAGGCCACATGGCTGAACAAACATGAACTCTGTCTCTGACAATAACAACCCAAAAGCTCCCGTATTACTGCTGATAGGAATCCTTATTCTTCGTTGTTCCAGAGAACAACACATACCCAGATTATACTACTGTTCCTTGTGGATGGGAGGCGATCTGCAGGTGTATGCTATGAATCCCGACCTGTGCTGATCAGACACAGCATAGACAAGAGCATACATCTGCCTATAACGGATAATGTCCTTGCAGAGCGAACATATGCCCTCAAGACGATCGTTCTGTGCATCTCAGAGGGGCCCTTCGCCGGCAGACATATCCCCACTCTGTCAACACCTCTTTCCAACATCAGGAAGTTTTTCACTACCAGACGGGACTCAACCAGCATCAGTCTGCCCCAGTCAGCTCTTTAGATCAGGCTGCGGAAGTACTAAACACTGGGCGACACTGTGACAATACATATTAAATACATCTTCATAAAATTTGCACAAAAGGCATGACCACTTGTTGTCTTCATAGGAATTGTGCAACAGGTAGACAATATAGGAACACAGTTTGGAGACAGGAACAAACAAAACCATCCTGTAAGACAAAGGCCTCCAAAATCTGGCCCGCTACTGATTAGCTAGATCAGGGGGTCTCCAAACTACAGCCCATGGGCTACATCTGGCCCACTACAATTTTTTTTTCTTTTTAAATTTTATATTGAAAATTAAAGGCAGTTTCCAAAATATTCAAAAGATACAGGTGCAAAAAAGAAGCATCCATAGGTACAAAACACAACCACCAGTATTTGTCAGGTGTAACATAAATACAATTCAATAACAAGGAACTATAGACACAAGTATGCAACAAAAAAAAGAGAGAAAGGTCACTGTCAGGACTGGCAGAGATGCCATACCATGGAGGTGGAGGTGGAATGAATATCAAAAAAAATAAACAGACATTTTGATAGTCTTGTAGTACCTTGTGTCACAAGCCCATGGGAGAGGATATCATAATGGCTACTCCAGTGTAGACTTCTGACCATGGAGGGTACCGCCATAGTTTTATATGGGAAGAAGAAGAAAACAAACAAGTAGATAAAGGAAGCAGAATAAAGGGGAGATGAAAGGGGAAAGGAGGAGCGGAAAAAAAGGGAGGGGTAAAAAAAAATGTTGGTATGACGGTGGAAGGAAGGTGGTAGAGGCCTCTACCATCCAGTGGAACCCACGTCAAAGAGGGCACTGCCCTCCTCAGAATAAGTAAATATGTTCCAAAAATTCCAGGTTTTTCGAGTACACTTCTCATTTATGTTGTGAAGAGAGTATCAAACCCTCCATCAGATTCAATACCTTAACCTTTTTTGAGGCAAAGTCCAATGGATGGATGGTGGTTGGGCCCCTTTTCAGGTAAATAGGGACCAACACAAAAAGTTATCTGGCTAGGACAGTTTCCTCAATGCACAGACTGGGAAATTCTGGGCCATTTTTGAAAGTCTCCTGATTTTTCCTAAAATGTTGGGCTAATGAAAGCTCCTAATTTCACTTATTCCTTAGGATCTGTATTCTGTACTCCCAGTCTAGAACAGAAGAGGGCAACAGGACTTTTCAGGTGCTACTAATAAGTATACAAAAACAGGAAGAAGCGAAATTCAAAGCTTCCATTAACCAAAAATTTTAGGAATAATCAGGAAACTTTTGCAAAAATGTTCCCATTTTGAAGAAATGCATTGGAGTCAAATGGGGAAGACAAAATGAAGGTGGTCTTTGGTTGCTTGTTTTGTAGCTACCCCACAGCCAACAACACCACCCAAAACTTCCAAATATAAAAGGGCTTGTGACCTGACCCCCTAGCCTTGCCAGCCAAGCACTAGGCCAAGTAAAATAATAATATGGTTATAATAAAAAGCAGATTTTAAATTCACCAACATTTCATAATTAAGTCCCCATGGTCTTCTGCTGTTCTTTGCTGTCGACATGTTTGACGTTTTAGGGATGTGGTACAATTACCTACGTGGCCGGTCACCAGTTTGGTTTGACTCTCAGCCTGGAGATGAAGAGGTCGCAGGTTTTGGACCTAAAGTTTCTCTGTAGTGTCTCCAGCTGTGGAGGAGCTACTAAGAAAGCCAATAACGATCTCCTTAATTTTCGCCTTCCCTTTTCACTACAATACATTTCTCCACAATGGGGAAAGTTAGCCAAAATCTCCTGATTTTACCTGAAAGTTTGAACACTCTCAACTATTCAGCACTTCTAGTCTGGAGGATCAGTAATTAGCGGATCCCACCATCTTCTACGTCTCCTACGAAGAGTTGTTCCCTTCATCCCGAAAGAAGACACAGCAGTAGTGGTAGGGTCAATCATTAACTCCAGGTTAGGTTATGCAAATGCCCCCTACCTCGGACTCCCAAAATACCAGCTTGCCCGTCTCCAAGTCATCCAAAACATGGCGGCACAACTGGAAACAGGAAAAAAACCCTGGGAACAAATCACCCCGTCCTTGAGATCCCTCCATTGGCTGCCCATAAAGGACCGAGTCACTTTCAAGGCCTTATGCCTGATGCAAAAATGTGTACACGGAAGCGCGCCCCTATATTTAAGAAAATAAAACACCAAAACCCCAATCGAGTTCTTCGATTACCTAACCAAAAATTACTACAAATCCCCAAAGCCAGGTAATAAACCAAAGGAGAACGTTGTTTTGCAGTCCAAGGACCTTGACTGTGGAA
Organism: Rana kukunoris; assembly: GCA_029574335.1. Lineage (NCBI taxonomy): Eukaryota > Metazoa > Chordata > Amphibia > Anura > Ranidae > Rana > Rana kukunoris. Next base: position 12,649,296 of record CM056053.1, read on the forward strand.
CGCAACTAATATCCGAACGGAAATTGATCACCTGGCCTTCAGAAAAAAAATCAAGACCCACCTATTCTAATGGAAAATAGATGACAAGCGCCTTGAGACGATTTAGTTTGCATTTGTAGCGCTATATAAAAGTTATTCACTCACTAATTTACGGAGATGAAGAGGACTTTAAAACAAACCTGTGCTTTGCCCAAGCAGGTTAGCAGATGTAAGGTTTTCAAAGGACTAAATTATATCCAGATTATATTTTTTACAAAATGATTTGCTAAATGTTGCCGCTCCCAGATAAATCATTAAGCAGTTAGTCAATATGGGCACCCTGTGCTTCTGCTGGAGCCCATCACCATCGCGTGTCACACGGTTGGCAATGGCTAGTACATTACTCCAAGGATTACTGAGCTGTATCACTCCATAGAAAAATAACTCCATGGTGGTCTAACGCAGGTGCCATGCAAAGTATGTGGAGTCTGTTTTATATCAACCCTCCCAATGAATAGTAATCCTCCCCATTCCGTGTGTGCAGGTCCCGGTGACTTCATCGGCCTTGTGAAGAAATAACCAGAGGTGTGAAAGCAGACCAAGCAAAAATAAATTCACAAGGGGAACAGGATTATATAAAAATAAGCGGAGATCACAGCAGACGAGTCCGTCCTCTGAGCTACCACTAAATAGTCCTTTTCATGTTAGCCTCTGAGGAGAACTTGACACTGAAATACAGTAAAATGTTGGCTACAACAGTTTTCCTTCCAGACCTCTTGAAGCTTGGACATAAGTGGTTATTGAAGGTTAGATATGTGCATTCCCGTTCGTAACGAATGTATTTTCGTACGTATTTGTTAATATTCGTACCCGCGGAACAATGTGAACATACGAAAAACTGAAAGAACCTGTCATGGTCGTGGCCGACCACCAGGTGGCGCTAGCGTTGCAACGGCGCGCACAGGGGCGCCGGGAGCGCGCATTCGCGGCACTTCGACGTGCACACGCACGGGCACGCGCACGCGCGGCACGTCGGCGCGCACGGGAGCGCGCATTCGCGGCAGCGGCGCGCGGGCACGTGAGGACGCCATTTTGGCGCCAGTTCAGGCTATTTAAGGGAGCTCTTCCCATGGCCTCTTGCTGCTCGATCATCAGCGTTCCTGATACCTGCCTGAAGACCCGTTACCTGATTGACCCCTGTTCTGTGATCCCGGCTTGTCTTGATCCTTCTGATTGCTGCCCGCCCTGACTTCGGACTGTCTGACGCTGCCTCTGCCTTGCCCTGTACCAGTGACCGCCTGCCTGTTGCCGACCCGGCTTGAATCACGACTCTGCTGCTGCCTTATCCCTGAACCTGATCTGTCTGCATCCGTACTACAGGACACCTTCCTCCTGCTGTCTGCCAGCCATCTGCACCAGCTCCAGTTACCTGACAGTATCCGTACTACAAGACACCTTCCTCCTGCTGTCTGCCAGCCATCTGCACCAGCTCCAGTTACCTGCCAGCATCCGTACTACAAGACACCTTCCTCCCGCTGTCTGCCAGTCATCTGCACCAGCTCCAGTTGCCTGTCAACACCCGTACTACAGAACACCTTCCTCCTGCTATCTGCCAGACACCCGCACTAGCTTCAATTACCTGTCGGCGTCAGTGCTACAGCATACCTCCAGTAAGACTGATACCGTGTCTGCACGACATCCCCGCCAGGCGCTAGTGTGACTCTAGACTCCAGTACCTCCTGTCTGCACTACCAGGGGTTCCGGGGTCAGAGGAGCAAGAGTGGCCACTCCCGCACGTCAGGCTCTGCTCAGCACCAGGTACGTGACAGTATCGAGCAGCCATGTCTGAGCCTGCACAGGGAGTGGACCCTATGTCTGAACTCTGTCACCATTTGGATGGCTTAACGCAAGCAGTCAGGGCCCTGCAAGAAGGCTACACCCGACTTGAAGACCGCGTCCAGACCTTGTCCGCAACCTCCTCTACTTCCGCTTCGGGTACTTCTTCTTCTCCCTCTGTCATCATGCTACCACCTGAGCCCAAAGTACCCATGCCAGAGAGATTTTCCGGGGAAAGAAGCAAGTATAGGGCCTTCCGGAATGCATGTGAACTATATTTTGCACTCCAGCCTCGAACCTTCTCATTAGAGGCCACCAAGGTCGGGTTTGTCATTTCTCTGCTAACCAGCGAACCGCAGGCCTGGGCCCACCGGCTCTTGGAGCAAAAGGACTTATGTCTTGACCGTCTAGATACGTTTTTTCAGGCCATGTCCTTGCTGTACGAGGACCCTCACCAGGCCGCTACAGCAGAGGCCGCTTTGCACGCCCTCCAGCAGGGTCGCAGACCTGCAGAGGACTATGTATCCGAGTTCAGAAGGTGGAGTGCGGACACTAACTGGAACGACGCGGCCCTCTGCTACCAGTTTCGTCTTGGCCTCTCTGAGACACTTAAGGACGAGCTTGCTCGAGTGGGGGTCCCTGGAACTCTGGAAGCTCTCATTAATCTAGCCATCCAGATTGATCGGCGCCTAAGGGAGCGCAGGACTGAACGTACCACAGGTCCGACCCGTCCAACATGGATGCTGCCTAGGGTCCCTACCTTTCCTAATCCGATTCCTTCTGCCTCGCTTCCCTCCTCCAGAGACATACCAGAACCTATGCAGCTGGGTCTGATTCGTCCATCCCTCACATCCGAGGAACGACTTCGTCGCCGAATCAACAACTTGTGCCTCTACTGCGGAGAGCCCGGCCACTATGTGAGGACCTGCCCAGCAAAGTCCCGTAAGTCCACTTCCTTGTCCTCTGTCCATACACCTGTTGTCCTCAACAATTCTACTCACCTGGCCGTTCCTGTCTTGTTCCAGCTTCCAGGAGGGGTCATCCGGACCAGCGCCATACTTGATTCTGGGGCCTGTAGCTGCTTCATGGACTCTGCCTTTGCCACCCTACACCAGATTCCGTTGCGCCCAAGAGCTGTGGGACTGTCTGTGCACCTGGCTGATGGGTCAGCTCTAAGATCCGGCCCTGTTACCCAAGAAACTGTACCTATCGCCACCACTATCTTAGACTCTCATCGGGAATTTCTGTGCCTGGATGTTATTGTGTCCCCTTTATTCCCCATAATTCTGGGTATGCCCTGGCTCCGGGCTCACAACCCACAAATAGACTGGACTACCGGGGAGATTCGTTTTAGTTCCGCCTACTGCCAACTACACTGCCTGCAAGTGACCTTCTGTTCCCCCTCTCTGCTTTGCATGGACTCTGACATTGAAACCCGCCAAGCCGTCCCCGAAGAGTACCATGAATTCCTGGACGTATTTAGTAAAAAAGGGGCTGACACCCTCCCTCCGCACCGGCCCTATGACTGCCCAATTGAGCTTCTCCCTGGGGCTGAAGTCCCCTTCGGCAGGATTTTTCCCCTGACGGAGCTAGAGCTGGAGAATCTGAAGACCTACCTTGATGACAATCTCAAGAAGGGGTTTATCCGCCCCTCCACCTCACCAGCAGGAGCAGGAATTTTTTTTGTTGAAAAAAAAGATCATACACTCCGCCCTTGTGTGGATTACCATGAGCTTAACAAGGTGACGATCAAAAATCGGTACCCCCTTCCCTTGGTACCGGAATTATTTCAGAGACTTGGAGCCGCAGTCATCTTCACGAAACTCGATCTGCGGGGGGCCTATAACTTGGTACGAATTCGGGACGGCGATGAGTGGAAAACTGCCTTCCGCACCCGCTTTGGCCATTTCGAATACCTGGTGATGCCATTCGGACTCTGTAACGCCCCCGCTACATTTCAGCACTTCGTGAATGACATCTTTAGAGACTATCTGGATCTGTTTGTTGTGGTATATCTCGACGACATCCTTATCTTTTCCCCCTCTATTGACAGGCATCGGGAACACGTTAAGAAAGTCCTCAGGCGACTTCGAACTCACGGACTTTATGCCAAGCCTGAAAAGTGCGAATTCGAACGTGTGAGCATACAATTTCTAGGTCTGATCATTTCCGTAAAAGGTATCGAGATGGACCCACAAAAGGTCGCAGCAATTCTTGATTGGCCCGCGCCCTCAGACAAGAAAGGTATACAACGGTTCATCGGATTTGCGAACTTTTACAGGAAGTTTATCAAGGGATTTTCCGGCATTATATCTCCTATAACCAGCCTGACCAAACAAACTGTCCGCTTCCGATGGTCTCCAGAGGCCCAGGTAGCCTTCGAGACCCTGAAGAAGTTGTTTACATCGGCACCTGTCCTTAAACACCCTGACGCTAGTCTGCCCTACATCCTGGAGGTGGATGCTTCGGAAACGGCAGTGGGAGCTGTTCTTTCCCAGAGACAGGGGCCAAAGGCTCTTCTGCACCCGGTCGCCTTTTTCTCTCGAAAATTGTCCGACGCGGAAAAGAACTACGATGTGGGGGACCGAGAACTCTTAGCGATTAAAGCCGCACTGGAAGAGTGGCGGTACCTGTTGGAAGGTGCAGCTCATCCGATCCTGGTCTATACGGACCATAAAAACCTGGAATACCTGAAGGTAGCTAAAAGGCTAAGGCCACGACAGGCCAGATGGGCACTTTTCTTTACCAGGTTTACCTTCCACATAACCTATAGGCCTGGATCTAAGAACACCAAACCCGACGCCCTTTCGCGGATGTATTGCGATCCTGAAACTTCCGCCCCTCCAGACACTATCCTATCCTCTGGGAATTTTCTGTTGTTGCAAGACGACCTAGTGGCTCGAATCAAGCAAGCCTCTGCAGGAATTCCCTCTCCCTCGGACACAGATCTGCAGATTCGGGACGGTCTGTTATGGCATGGCAACAAGATCTTTGTACCCGAGGACTTGCGGGTCACTGTCCTGAGCCTCTGCCATGATCATGTACTGGCTGGTCACTTTGGGGCACAAAAGACTTCGGAACTTCTACAGCGCACGTTCTGGTGGCCCCAACTTGTGAAGGACTGCAGAAGCTATGTGGAATCGTGCACCACGTGCATCCGCAATAAAGGGAGCAAATCCAGAGCTTGGGGATTGTTAAGGCCTTTACCCGTACCAGAGAGACCATGGCAAATGATCTCCATGGATTTTATCGTTGAACTGCCACCCTCCGAAGGGTTCACGACTATCTTCGTAACAGTAGATAGACTATCCAAGATGGCACATTTTCTGCCCATGAAGGGTACACCCTCTGCCCCAGAAACTGCCAAGATCTTTATTAAAGAAGTTGTGCGGCTCCACGGTATTCCTGCAGATATCGTTTCTGACCGGGGGGTGCAATTCACCTCCAGGTTCTGGAGGGCACTCTGCAAATCCCTCAAGATTGGGCTGTCCTTCTCATCCGCCTATCACCCTCAGTCGAACGGCCAGACCGAGAGGACAAACCAGACACTAGAGCAATATTTACGTTGTTTCTCTTCGTTTTCTCAGGAAGATTGGGCCTCTCTATTACCGCTGGCCGAATTTGCATATAATAATTCAGTCCACTCTGCTACTAAGCAATCTCCCTTCTATGCGAATTATGGTTACCACCCATCATTTCTGCCTAACTGTGCTCCGGAGTGTGCGGTGCCTGCCGTACAAGAGACATTAAACTTCTTTAGCACTAACAACAAGCTACTGCAAGGAACCATGGCAAGGACGCAGGAGCACAATAAAGAGATCTTTGATAAGAAGCGGAGGGGTGAACTCAATCTGGAACCCGGAGACCTGGTGTGGTTGTCCACCATTAATTTGAAACTTTCCTGCCCATCTAAGAAACTAGGACCTAAATTTATGGGGCCTTTTCCGATCAAGAGGAGGATTAATAGTGTGGCCTACGAGCTAGAACTGCCAGACTCACTCCGCGTTCATCCAGTCTTCCATGTCTCCCTCCTCAAACCTGATGTTGCTAATCCCTTCCCGGGACGAAGCACCGACCCGCCCGAGCCGGTCTTAGTGAATGGAGAGGAAGAATTCGAGGTGGAGTCTATTGTAGACTGCAGGAGAAGGCACAACCAGGTCCAGTTCTTGGTAAAATGGAAGGGTTATGGCCCTGAAGAAAATTCGTGGGAACCTGAGCGTAATATCCACGCTAAGAGACTGGTCCGGTCTTTCAAGGACGCTCATCCACTTAAGATGGCCCAGTTGGGCATCCGGAGGCTGCCCATTGGGAGGGGGCAATGTCATGGTCGTGGCCGACCACCAGGTGGCGCTAGCGTTGCAACGGCGCGCACAGGGGCGCCGGGAGCGCGCATTCGCGGCACTTCGACGTGCACACGCACGGGCACGCGCACGCGCGGCACGTCGGCGCGCACGGGAGCGCGCATTCGCGGCAGCGGCGCGCGGGCACGTGAGGACGCCATTTTGGCGCCAGTTCAGGCTATTTAAGGGAGCTCTTCCCATGGCCTCTTGCTGCTCGATCATCAGCGTTCCTGATACCTGCCTGAAGACCCGTTACCTGATTGACCCCTGTTCTGTGATCCCGGCTTGTCTTGATCCTTCTGATTGCTGCCCGCCCTGACTTCGGACTGTCTGACGCTGCCTCTGCCTTGCCCTGTACCAGTGACCGCCTGCCTGTTGCCGACCCGGCTTGAATCACGACTCTGCTGCTGCCTTATCCCTGAACCTGATCCGTCTGCATCCGTACTACAGGACACCTTCCTCCTGCTGTCTGCCAGCCATCTGCACCAGCTCCAGTTACCTGACAGTATCCGTACTACAAGACACCTTCCTCCTGCTGTCTGCCAGCCATCTGCACCAGCTCCAGTTACCTGCCAGCATCCGTACTACAAGACACCTTCCTCCCGCTGTCTGCCAGTCATCTGCACCAGCTCCAGTTGCCTGTCAACACCCGTACTACAGAACACCTTCCTCCTGCTATCTGCCAGACACCCGCACTAGCTTCAATTACCTGTCGGCGTCAGTGCTACAGCATACCTCCAGTAAGACTGATACCGTGTCTGCACGACATCCCCGCCAGGCGCTAGTGTGACTCTAGACTCCAGTACCTCCTGTCTGCACTACCAGGGGTTCCGGGGTCAGAGGAGCAAGAGTGGCCACTCCCGCACGTCAGGCTCTGCTCAGCACCAGGTACGTGACAGAACCAAAATACGAAAACGACGGGATTACGAATGAGCCAAATAACGAACAAGCGAAAATACGAACGAAGGATTCGACAATCTTACGAAAATACGACAAAACGGAAACGGCAAAAGAACGAAAATGACATCTATAACGAATGATTTGCATTCCGTATTTTAAATCCTTTGTCTGTTCGTATTTTCAGTTGTGTGTTTTGTAAATCCGTTTTTTTTGTCTGTTCGTAAATTTGTGTACTTGTATCGTTTTTTTGAATGGGGAGTGAGTGTAGTTAGTGAATCAGCTTCTCTCTTTGTGCTGAGTACGGTGTAAAGCCTCGTACACACAAACGGACTTCAAATAAACTTTTCCGTGGATTTTCATCTGAAGGGAGTTCAGTTGGCCAGACTTTTGAACCCGAAAATGGTTTTCTGATGGAGCTCACAAATGAACAGATTTTTTGAACGAACGGAAAACGATCGTTTTTATGTTTGTTGGCAAAAAAGTCTGACTGCGTGTACGGGGCTTAACACTAGTTAATATGGATGAGCCGCGTGTTGAAAGTGCTGCGAATCCCGCGATGTATTTCCGAAAGTACAAAATGACGAAAATTACAAAAATGATTGTCGAACAAATGACGAAAATAAATTTAACAGAATTACGAATCATCCCGCATGTACGAAAATAAAACGGTAACCAAAATACGAAAAGATCGGAATACGAAAAAATCGCGTCTTACGAAATACGAACGGGTCCGAATAGGAAAACGTGTGTCTTACGAAATTACGAATCCGTACGAACCTACGGAACGATACGAAACGGAACAAAAGAAAACGAAAATTTTTGTTGTGCACATGTCTATTGAAGGTCCTTCTACAGCTTTCAGCATCAAAACTCTCTCATATTACCTACTTTCACTTCATATACAGTATATATATATATATATATATATATATATATATATATATAAATGCCAAAAAAATATACAGTGTCTCACAAAAGTGAGTACACCCCTCACATTTGTAAATATTTTATTATATCTTTTTATGTGAAAACGCTGAAGAAATTACGCTTTGCTACAATATAAAGTAGTAAGTGTACAGCTTGTATAATAGCAGGGCTTTTTTTTAGCGGGAACGTGGGGGAACGCAGTTCCGACACCTCCAGCACTAGGGGACTATTGTTGCTGAGGAGGTCTTCCATTTCTGGTGGGGGATCTATTGTTGCTTGGGGTGGGTCTTTTATTGCTGGGGGTCGCTTGTTGCTGGTAAAGATCTACTGTTGAGGGAGGGGGTCTATTGTTGTTGGCTGCCGTAAAGTCTATTGATGCTGGCTGTGAGAGATCTGTTGTTGATGCCAGGAGTCTATTGTTGCTGGGGGGGGAATTTTGTTGTGAGTGGTCCATTGTTGATGGGGGAATCTATTGTTGCTGGGGGGGGGGGGGGGACTATATTTTTACTGGCTGCAGGGGATCTATTTTAGTGTTTTTCTTGCGATCATTACCAAATTCCATACGAATTAAAAAATTATACTCGGTTCTGTATTCTCTAAAAAGGGCAGTACTGGGAGGTACTCAAAATAACTCATCACACAGCCATTAATGTCTAAACCGCTGGCAACAAAAGTGAGAATTTCAAAATTGGGCCCAAAGTGTCAATATTTTGTGTGGCCACCATTTTTTTCCAGCACTGGCTTAACCCTCTTGGGCATGGAGTTCACCAGAGCTTCACGGGTTGCCACTGGAGTCCTCTTCCCATCCTCCATGACGACATCACGGAGCTGGTGGATGTTGGAGACCTTGCGCTCCTCCACCTTCTGTTTGAGGATGTCCCACAGATGATCAATAGGGATTCGGTCTGGAGACATGTTTGGCCACTCCATCACCTTTACCCTCAGCTTCTTTAGCAAGGCAGTGGTCATCGTTTAGTTGTGTTTAACCACTTAAGGACCGCCTCCTGTATATATATGTTGGCAGAATGGCACGGCTGGGCACAAGCACATACAGGTACGTCCTGTGCTAGTACCCAGCCGTGGGTCGCCGGCGCGCACCCGTGACCCGGTCCAAAGCTCCGGGACCATGGGACTCGCAGACCGGATCGCCGCTGGAGTCCCGCGATTGGTCCCCGGAGCTGAAGAACGGGGAGAGCCGTGTGCAAACAAGGCTTCCCCGTTCTTCACTGTGGTGGCGTCATCGATCGTGTGATCCCTTTTATAAGAATACACAATCGATGACGTCACACCTACAGCCACACCCCCCTACGGTTGTGAACACACATTAGGTCACACATAACCCCTTCAGCGCCCCCTTGTGGTTAACTCCCAAACTACACTGTCATTTTCACAATAAACAATGCATTTTAAATGCATTTTTTGCTGTGAAAATGACAATGGTCCCAAAAATGTGTCAAAATTGTCCGAAGTGTCCGCCATAATGTCGCAGTCATGAAAAAAAAAAATCGCTGATTGCCGCCATTAGTAGTAAAAAAAAAAATATATTATAAAAATGCAATAAAACTATCCCCTATTTTGTAAACAATATACATTTTGCGCAAACCAACCGATAAACGCTTATTGGGATTATTTTTACTAAAAATATGTAGAAGAATTCGGCCTAAACTGAGGAAAATTTAATTTTTTTTATATATATTTTGGGGGATATTTATTATAGCAAAAAGTAAAAAATATAGCATTTTTTCAAAACTGTCGCTCTATTTTTGTTTATAGCGCAAAAAAAAAAAAAAAAAACGCAGAGGCGATCAAATACCACCAAAAGAAATCTCTATTTGTGGGAAAAAAAGGACGCCAATTTTTTTTTGGGAGCCACGTCGCTCGACCACGCTATTGTCTGTTAAAGCGACGCAGTGCTGAAACGTAAAACTTGGCCGGGTCCTTTAGCTGCCTAAGGGTCCTTTCACACGGAGCGGACCGTTTTTCGGTCCGCTCCGTGTGTGTCCGTCAGCTCAGCGGGGGGTCTCCGCTCAGCTGTCGGCGGACAGGGCGGTCCCCGCACACTGTGCAGGGACCGCCCTGTCTCTCCTTCGCTCTCCCCTATGGAGAATCGGATGAAAACGGACTGTTTGTCCGTCTTCATCCGATCCGTTACGCCGGACGGAAGAAAAATAGGGTTTTCTTCCGTTCGAAAAACCGGATCCAGACGGACGCGGATCATTGCGGACGTTAGCGGATGCATCATCCGCTAACGGACGCAATCCCATAGGGAACCATGACAAGTCCGTTTACGGACTTGTAAAAACGGACGAGCGGAGGCGGATGTGTGAAAGGGCCCTAAAGCTCCGGGTCTTAAGTGGTTAAAAAACGATTTCAAGTAGGCTTTTATATTTCAGAAGAGACTCTTTGGGGTCTATGTATAAAACATTTGCAACGTGGATGTCTTAACCATTTGCATGGACACTATGGGGTTAATTTACTAAAACTGCAGAGTGCAAAATCTGGTACTTGAAGAAGTGCTGAAGCCTGCTAGCAGCTCGATTAAATTGGCAATCAGCACGCCCATTAGGATCTGTCTTCAACATTTACAAACTAAAGCTAAATGGTACTTTAAAAGATTCAAGCCTGCTTGCTGGAAAGTCTTCAAATGCTATGTCAAAGCTTGCTGTTCACACTGTTCTTATACAAGCTGAAGGTCGTGTGAAACGGGATTGAAAGAGAGTGATCTGCTGGCAACAACCCTGAAAACAGCAGTTGTGAAAATGTCTGCAGAATAAACCAGATAATACACATAAACGAAATATCAAACAAGTCCAAGAACGCAGACAGAAAATCCATTCACTGAACCCCCCCATACCACTAATGTACGCTCTCCCATACCAGGCTCCCTTACTGAACGGTAACACCTCAACACATTCTTCCAATGTTGATTGAAGTGGGAATGGAAAAACACACTCGCTGAGTGATCTGGAGCTCCGGACATTAATTTCCTGTATGGGCCACCGTTTATTTAAATCATATTTTCCCATGTCATATCAAATGGGGGAAACTGGCAGAACACATTACAAAAACCTCTCCATGTCCATTTTGCTTGGGGCCCCCAAATTCCTTCAAACGGCCCTGGAGCTATGGCACCCCTGGACTGCCACTCCAGGGGCAAGTTCATCACAGGCTTTTCTCTCTACCCCTGGGCTAGATGATGCCAGGGCCGATCCTAGGCAGGGTGCACGGGGTGCTCTGCACCCAGGCGCCATAGAGGTGGGGGTGCCGAAGCTCCAAAGTGCTCCCTTCCCTCCTCCTTGTCTGTGTCAAGAGGCGGAGCACATGTAACCAGTGCTGCGGTTCCCCATCCTGCTTGCTCTCTCCGCTGGCAACTGACAAGAGCACATACCTCCCGCTGTCCCTGGAATCTGGGCTGGGTACCACAGCGGAGCCGAGTAAATTAGGTGGTGTGATGAGAGGCTTCTGGGTTGGCTGGAGCTGCTGCCAATCATCCTGTGCACTCCCAGAAATGCTCTCCGAATGCCACCCTCCAAGTAACCAAAGATGCCACTATTGCCCTGCCCCCTGTAATGTGCTTCTGCTCCCAGCGCCCCCGAGCTACAAGGATCTATTGGACAAGTACTGATATATGGGGACACCTGATGTGGTGGGTTCTGATGGTGACACCTGCTGTGGGGGGCTCTGATGGGGGACACCTGCTGGAGGGGCTCTGATGGGGGACACCTGCTGTGCGGCGCTCTGATGGGGACACCTGCTGTGGGGGGCTCTGATGGGGACACCTGCTGTGGGGGGCTCTGATGGGGACACCTGCTGTGGGGGCTCTGATGGGGACACCTGCTGTGGGGGCTCTGATGGGGACACCTGCTGTGGGGGCTCTAATGGGGGACACCTGCTGGGGGGGCTTTGATGGTGACACCTGCTGTGCGGGGCTTTGATGGTGACACCTGCTGTGGGGGGGCTCTGATGGGGGACACCTGCTGGGGGGGCTCTAATGGGGGACACCTGCTGTGGGGGGCTCTGATGGGGACACCTGCTGTGGGGGGCTCTGATGGGGACACCTGCTGTGGGGGGCTCTGATGGGGACACCTGCTGTGGGGGGCTCTGATGGGGACACCTGCTGTGGGGGGCTCTGATGGGGACACCTGCTGTGGGGGGGCTCTGATGGGGACACCTGCTGTGGGGGGGCTCTGATGGGGACACCTGCTGTGGGGGGCTCTGATGGGGACACCTGCTGTGGGGGGCTCTGATGGTGACACCTGCTGTGCGGGGCTCTGATGGTGACACCTGCTGTGGGGGGCTCTGATGGGGACACCTGCTGTGGGGGGCTCTGATGGTGACACCTGCTGTGCGGGGCTCTGATGGTGACACCTGCTGTGGGGGGCTCTGATGGGGGACACCTGCTGGGGGGGCTGTGATGGGGACACCTGCTGGGGGGGCTCTGATGGGGGACATCTGCTGTGCGGGGCTCTGATGGGGGACACCTCCTGTGGGGGGCTCTGATGGGGACACCTGCTATGGGGGGCTCTGATGGGGACACCTGCTGTGGGGGGCTCTGATGGGGGACACTAATGAAGACTTCTTAGGGGAGCGTCTCAGTGTTTGAGTCGTAGCCATAGAAACATTTGTAAAAGGGAGGAGTTAGTAAGACGACCACGCCCATGTGGGGGCGCTAGAAATATTTCTGCACCCAGGCGTCTGTGACCCTAGGAACGGCCCTGGATGATGCTGGTCCTCTTCCAGACAGAAAATGAGGCGGGGCTTTATCTGACTTTCTGCAGCTTCTAATGCACCTTGGGAGAAGCTCACAGTGTGCGGTGAAATCAGAGGAAGCTATTTCAGTGCAGGAGGGGAGCCGGCACAACTGTGCAAGACTGAAGAGAAGTCTGGAGATCGGATTTTTAAGCTGAAAGGCGATTAAAACGTCATCTTCATCGGAATCCTCGGTGTGTGATCATATCACATCAATGACAAACCGACGTTGGTAATGGGAAGATGTTATTAGTTTATCATTTACAAATCATTATCTCGTTACAGCATTTCACTGGAAACAATTACCATTCCTGTATGCTAATCGCCCTGAACGAAGATCTTCCTCAGATAATGGAAGTGGCCGTTGAGCGAAGAAATATTTTGCGAAGAAATATTTTGCATTAAATACGGAGAGGTTACCAGGAGGTGGAGGATCATGTTGTTTAAAGTGACCCTGTCACACTAATACAACTTTAAAAAAGACATGTGATTCTGAGCCACGTGATTAACCACTTAAGGACCCCCTACCGATGATATACATCAGCAGAATGGCACGGCTGGGTACAAGTACGTACCTGTACGTCCCCTTTAAGAGCCCAGCCGTGGGGTCGCGAGCATGCCTCCGGTGGCGCGCTCGTGACCCAGTCCGAAGCTCCGTGACCGCGCCCACGGGACCCGCGGACCCAATCACCGCTGGTGTCCCGCGATCGGTCCCAGGAGCTGAAGAACGGGGAGAGGTGAGTGTAAACATACCTTCCCCGTTCTTCATTGTGGCAATGTCACTGACCGTCTGTTTCCTGATATAGGGAAAGACGATCACTGACGTTGCACGTCCAGCCCCGCCCCCTTACAGTTAGAAACACATATGAGGTCCCACTTAACCCCCTACAGCGCCCCCTAGTGGTTAACTCCTAAACTGCAATTTTTTTTATAGCACTTTTCGCTGTGAAAATGCCAATGGTCCCAAAAATGTGTCAAAAGTGTCCGAAGTGTCCGACATAATGTCGCAGTCATGAAAAAAATCGTTAGTAGTAAAAACAAAATTATTAATAAAAATGCCATAAAACTATCCCTTTTTTTGTAAATGCTATAAATTTGGCGCAAACCAATTGATAAACGCTTATTGCCAAAAATAGGTAGAAGAATACGTATCGGCCTAAACTGAGGAAAAATAACGTTTTTTTTATATGTTTTTTGGGGGATATTTATTATAGCAAAAAGTTAAAAATATTTAATTTTTTTTCAAAATTGTCGCTCTATTTTTGTTTATAGCGCAGAAAATAAAACCACAGAGGTGATCAAATACCACCAAAAGAAAGCTCTATTTGTGGGGAAAAAAGGACGCCAATTTTGTTTGGGAGCCACGTCGCAAGACCGCGCAATTGTCAGTTAAAGCGACGCAGTGCTGAATACACAAAGAGGGGCAAGGTCCTTAACCAGCATAATGGTCCGGGGCTTAAGTGGTTAAAAGAATCGAAATCCCCAAAAAATTAAAGAGATGGGCTAGAGACAGGCTGGAGAGGAAAGAGCTAGAAGATGCTGGATGTCCTCCAGCCAGGAAAGAAGGTGAGCTGTAATATTATGGCCCTACTCCGCACCCAGAGTTTTGGTGGAATGGTTACTCTTCTATGTAGCAACGTTCCGCCACTCAGACAGTGGAAGAGCTAAGTATTTAGATACTTCTTTTATAATCTGTTTTAACAGGTTTACTTTCACACCTCAAAAAGTGAAAATAATAATAATAATAATAATAATATAAATATATATATATGCCCCTTCCCCTGTCATGTTACGTCCCCAAGCTTTTTCACTGGATGCTGTTAGAATGTTATTAGAATAACGGCACCAGGAGGCGCTGGTCTTCATCAAGCTTTATTGTAAGTCCTCCAGAGCATTTCATTGAGAGTCTGATGACATCACTGCTCAGGCCATGCAGAAGAATTATCTCCCAAAATGCGTTGGCTGGAATACATTCTTGCAAACAAAAGACCTTTGATGTGTTACAAATAGGTGTACTGGACGTCCTTAGTCCACATCCAAGAGGTCAGAACAATGTAACTGATTACAGTCAGCACAGGTAAAGAGCTCAGGAAGTTATCAGATCACATGATTTCTGGCAGGATCAACAGGTACTGATTTGAATTTATCAAGAAGATATAACAGAACACTTTCAATGGTATATTTCACCACTTCCCCACCTATAGCCAAAAGACAACTACAGCGCGGTCATCTAGTTCTGGGAGGGTGTCTATTGACGTCCTCCCGAAACCACGCCACCACCGCACACCCGCAGCCTGGCATGCTCTGTGATTGCTGTGTCTTTTAGACAGCGGCCCTTTACCATGTGATCAGCTGTGTCCAATCACGTCTAAGGCCCCTTTTACATTTATACGACTTGTCTCACGATTTTGTACTGCAAAATCGTATGACAAGTCATTCTCCATGATTTTCAATGAACATCATTCATACTGGCACGACTTTAAGTAGTGCCGACTTCAAAGTAGTCCCTGCACTAAAGTGGTCCGATTTTGATGCCACTTACACAGGCATTCATTGAAATCGCGGCCGCAAATCGCGGCAACATTGCGGTAAAATCGCGCAACTTTGAAGTCGTATAAATGTGAAAGGGGCCTAACACACTTGCCGGTTATCGGCATTCCTTTCCTCACGCGCTGCCTCAGTGTAAAGAGAAGAGAGCCGGAAACTGGCAAGTGTGACAGGACACTATTACACTGATTATCAGTGCAGCCCCAACATTGCCAATCAGTGCCCATCAGTGCTGCCTATCAGTTCCCGTTATTGCTGACTATCAGTGCCCATCAGTGCTGCAGTGCCCGCTATTGCTGCCTATCAGTGTCCATCATTTCTGCCTATCAGTGCCCATCAGTGATGCTGCAGTGCCCGCTATTGCTGCCTATCAGTGTCCATCATTTCTGCCTATCAGTGCCCATCAGTAGACATGTGCAATTAGTTTTGTTCCAAATACATTTTTTAACAAATTTCAACAAATTTGAAAACCCATTTAATGATTTTTTTTTCAGAATATTCAGAAATTCACATATTTGAAAATTCGGAAGATTGTAAATTTGAATATTCGAAAATTCCTAAATTCCAAAATTTGGAAATTCAAAATTTTAAATCCGAAAATCCAAAATTTCCGAAATTCGTAAAAAATACAAAAATTCTAAAATCTGAAAATAAGAATGACAATTCAAAAGGCCAAAATTCTAAACAACTAACTAATAATATTTATTTAATAAATTCTAGGTATTGGAATTTCCTTTCAAATTTCCCTGCTAGTGAAGGTAACAAATACAAATGTATCCAAAGTTACGAATTATCTGAAAAAATGAATTCCGCATCTAAACGAATGTAATGTAATGAATTAATGATAATAAATAACAATGATAAAAACTTGTTCCATTTGTTTAGATGCAGCATTCGTGATTTCAGATAATTTATAACTTTGGATAAATTCGTATTCGTTGTGTTCACTAACAGCCAAATTTGAAAGGAAATTCCAATACCTAGAATTTACTAGTTGGTTATTATTAGTTATTATTAGTTTTTTGCATTTTCATTCTTCCGAATTTTCAGATTTTCTTTTTTATTTAATGAATTTCTAATTATCTGATTTTTGAATTTAGGAATTTATGAGTTTTCGGATTTTCAAATTTTCAGAGTTACGAATTTTCAAATTCACGAATTTACAAATTATCATTATTACAAATTGACCAATTTACAAATTTTGATCAGAACGAATGACCCAAAAACAAGCAAAAAATTTTTTTTAATTTGGAATGTAAATTTTTAGGCAGTGCACATCTCTACCAATCAGTGCCCATCAGTGCTACCTATCAGTGTCACCTATCAGTGCCCCCTCACCAGTGCTGCTTATCAATGCAGCCCATTAGTGCCTCCTCACCAGTGCCATCCATCAGTGCTGCTTATCAGTGCCACCTTACCAGTGCTTCCTACCAGGGCCGCCATCAGGAATTATGGGGCCCCTTACACAGCTTCAGGCATGGGCCCCCTGGAGAACTGGGGGGGGGGTGTTGGTGCCACCTGAAATTGAGAAGCGGGGGGGGGGGGGGGGCTGCCACAAATTGAGAAGCGGGGGGGCCTTTATATAAAAAAAAAAAAAAAAAAGAAAAAGAGAAGAAATAAAACAGGGATATGCAATTAGCGGACCTCCAGTTGTTGCAAAACTACAAGTCCCATAAGGCATAGCAGGACTCTGACAGCCACAAGCATGACACCCAGAGCCAGAGGCATGATGGGACTTGTAGTTTTGCAACAGCTGGAGGTCCGCTAATTGCATATCCCTGAAATAAAACAATATATTTTTTTTTTTTTATATAAAAAAGAGGGGTTTCCATCAGGAACCTTGGGGAACTCTGGGCCCTTTAATATAATAATAATAATAATAATAATAATAATATATTATATATATATATATATATATATATATATATATATATATATATATATATATATATATATATATATATATATATATATATATAAAATAAAATAAATATATAAAAACAAGAGGTTTTTTTAAAGGGGCCCTGGGGATCTCCGGGCCCCTGGGGACCTCCAGACCCCTAAAAAAAAAATTGGCCTTTTAATAAAAAATAAAATAAAAATATATTAAAAAAATATATACATTTTTTTATTAAAAAAAAGGGGGTTGCCTCCGGGCCCCTGGGACCCCTAAAAAAATATATATAAAAAAAAAAAAATATATATATATATATATATATATATATGTATATATATGTGTATATTTTTTTTTTAAAGGGGGTTCCCATCTGGGCCCCTGGGGACCCCCGGGCCCCTTACAGGTGTACTGCTTGTACCCCCCTGATGGTGGCCCTGCTTCCTACCAGTGCAGTCCATCAGTGCCTCCTCACCAGTGCCGCCTATCAGTGACGCCCATCAGTGCCACCGATCAGTGTCTCCTCATCTGTGCTGCCTATCAGTGCACACCAGTGAAGGAAAAATATAACTTTTTTGCAAAATTTTATAAAAAAATAAAAAACTAAGCCAAAAAAATGTTTTTTAAAATTTTTCGGACGTTTTTTGATTGTTTAGCAAAAATAAAAACCTCAGCAGTGATTAAAAATCACCAAAATAAATCTCTATTTGTGTGAAAAAAATGCTAAAAAGTTCATATGAGTACAGTGTAGCATGACCGCGCAATTGTCATTTAAAGTGCGATAGCGCTGAAATCTGAAAATTGGCCTGGGCAGGAAGGGGCGTAAAGGAAGGGGGGTAAAAGTGCCCGGTATTGAAGTGGTTAAACCTGCAATGCAGCATTACATAAAACCCGACGAGTGAAATGTCATTTATCGGCAACTATGGCAGAGCCAACATCTGTAACCTCTTACAGCTAATTACACACCCCGCTGGCACCGCCGCTGTAAGCAGCACCAGCATGTGGAGCGCTAAATGGAGCTGAAATCTCCGGACAGATGCTTTGAGCGCACTTATTATAGCATTCAGCATTTCCTTTGTCTTTTCCGTTTATTAACATTTCCAGGACTAAAAATAGCAAAAACCCGTGTTATGGACAGCGCTCTGCTGTATGGTAGTGCAATGATCTCGACTTAACCACTTAAGACCCGGACCAATATGCAGGTTAAGGACCTGGCCCCTTTTTGCGATTCGGCACTGCGTTGCTTTAACTGACAATTGCGCGGTCCTGCGACGTGGCTCCCAAACAAAGTTGGCGTCTTTTTTTCCCCACAAATAGAGCTTTCTTTTGGTGGTATTTGATCACCTCTGCGGTTTTTAATGTTTGCGCTATAAACAAAAATAGAGCGACGATTTTGAAAAAAAATATATATTTTTTACATTTTACTATAATAAATATCCCCCAAAATATATAAAAAAAACATTTTTTTTTTCCTCAGTTTAGACCGATACGTATTCTTCTACATATTTTTGGTAAAAAAAAAAAGCGTTTAACGATTGGTTTGTGCAAACTTTATAGCGTTTACAAAATAGGGGATAGTTTTATTGCATTTTTATTAATATATATTTTTTTTTACTACTAATGGCGGCAATCAGCGATTTTTTTCGTGACTGCGACATGATGGCGGACACATTTGACACATTTGACACATTTTTGGGACCATTGTCATTTTCACAGCAAAAGGTGCTATAAAAATGCACTGATTACTGTGAAAATGCCAATTGCAATTTTGCAGTTTAGAGTTAACCACTAGTGGGCGCTGTAGGAGTTAAGTGTGACCTCATATGTGTTTCTAACTGTAGGGGGGTGGGGCTGGACATGTGACGTCATTGATCATCTTTCCCTATATCAGGGAACAGACGATCAATGACACTGCCACTGTGAAGAATGGGGGAGGGGTGTTTACACTCACCTCTCCCCGTTCTTCAGCTTCTGTGACCGATCGCAGGACACCGCCGGCGATCGGGTCCATGGGTCCCGCAGCCGCAGTCACGGAGCTTCGGACCACTTAAGGACCGCCTCCTGCACATATACGTCAGCAGAATGGCACGGCTGGGCACATCCACGTACAGGTATGTCGCCTTTAAGAGCCCAGCCGTGCCATTCTGCTGACGTATATGTGCAGGAGGCGGTCCTTAAGTGGTTAAAGGAGAACTCTATATCTATTAAACCCAAAAGAAAACCTTTGTTATATTGCAGCTTACCAATTCTTACATATGATGGCTGCATTAGTTATCATATTAAAGTGGAGGCCCACACAAAAATGGAACCTCCGCTTTTCGGAAGCCTCCCCCCCTCCGGTGTCACATTTGGCACCTGTCAGGGGGGAGGGGGTGCAG
Source organism: Rana kukunoris (assembly GCA_029574335.1). Taxonomy (NCBI): domain Eukaryota; kingdom Metazoa; phylum Chordata; class Amphibia; order Anura; family Ranidae; genus Rana; species Rana kukunoris. Next base: position 12,668,846 of record CM056053.1, read on the forward strand.
ATACCTGTGTAATCCAGGCATTTAGACCCACTTCCGGGCATAGACTCCCACAGGGGTCAAGCCCCTTCCCACCGCCCTCCCTCCCTGCTGTCTTCTGGGAAACACACAGGTCCCAGAAGACAGCTGGGACCAGTTAGAATGCGCATCGCGACTTGCACGTGCGCAGTAGGGAACCGGAAAGTAAAGCCGCAAAGCTTCACTTCCTGATTCCCTCACCCAGGATGGCGGCGTCAGCATTCGGGGACGCTGGACAGGTAAGTTTCCAATTGTTAAGAGTCAGCGGCTTCAGTATTTGTAGCTGCTGACTTTTAGTATATTTTTTTTTTGATAGACGGACATAGACGGACCTCCGCTTTAAGCTTTCTTTCCTTTATTTTCACCTGGTGATCCAGCCAGCAAGTCAAAACAACAAGAACATGACATCACCGCCCGGGGCATGATGGAGCAGTGACATCATAAGGGGCGGGGTCATCGGGTGACTCCGTCCAATGCCTATATAAGTCGTTGCAGCGGGAGAGAGCGTTGAGTCAACATCGGAAGAAGAGCGGAGGGAATAGGACAAAGGAGAAGACCGGGCAAGAGCTAGCAAAAGAGCAGAAGAAAGCGGAGGAGACCCGGCACAAGACACCGGACAGTGAGAGAAGAACTGGAGAGAGCGGAGAAGAGGCCGGAGAGGGGAGAAGAAGGCGGAAGAGACCCCCGGTGCTGCCTAATAAATTACTTTAAAAACCTGTGTAGTGTGTTTTATTGTTGACACTTTATTTTTCAGGTTAATGGGTAGGGGTACCCCATCATAGGTGTGTGCAGCCTATTGCATTAGGGTGTGCAGTTCGAAGCTCAAACACATGGTACTGATCACTCGCTGTGTTCATTCAGAAAGGGAAGTAGCCGGTAAATTACATATTTTACCAGCCCCTTCCCACACTCATTCTAAAACACCCTCTTGTATGTGCCTGCAGCAGCAGCCAGTGGTAGAAGAAAGGGAGGAAGCGCTGCGGTGTGGGGGGGGGGCAGGTCAGTAAGGGGAGTCTGTGCTGCACTGGGTGATTAGGGTGTGCCCATGCACACCTGGCACACCCTGTGCGCACACCTATGTACCCCATACTCATTCATATAGGGTGGGGGCTCCCTGATGCCAATAAGCCCCTCGCCCGCAGACCCCGACAACCAACGGCCAGGGTTGTCGGGAAGAGGCCCCTGTCCTCATCAACATGGGGACAAACACCCACCCCCCCATGTTGATGGCATGCGGCCTGGTACAGTTCAGGAGCGGGGGGGCCACTTTTCTGACCTGCCTGGCTGCATGCTCGAATAAGGGTCTGGTATGGATTTTGGGGGGACCCCCACGCTGTTTTTTTTTTTTTTTTGGCGTGGGGGTTCCCCTTAAAATCCATATCAGACCCAAGGGCCTGGTATGTTCTTGGAGGGGGAACAAATGTTTTTTTTTTTTTTTTAAATGGCGTCACATGTCAAACGTCACATGCCAAAATCGGATCCGTTAATAGGGGCTCCAACTTTGATCCGACTTCAGACAAAAAGTAATGCAGGAACTACTTTCACGATTTAGAGCATGGGTCTTCAAACTATGGCCCTCCAGATGTTTAAGAACTACAATTCCCATCATGCCTAGTCATGTCTGTGAATGTCAGAGTTTTACAATGCCTCATGGGATGTGTAGTTCCGCAACAGCTGGAGGGCCATAGTTTGAGGATCCCTGATTTAGAGTCATGCTAATATGGATGGTAGTCATCGAAAATCATGGAGAATGACTTTTGAATGACTTTTGCAGTCCAACATCGTGGGGCAGCTCGTATAAGTGTGAAAGGGGCCTAATTTTTTATACCGTATATATCTAGATCTATCTATATATATATATATATATATATATATATATATATATAGATAGATAGATAGATAGAGAGATAGATAGATAGATAGATAGATAGATAGATAGATAGATAGACAGATAGATAGATAGATAGATAGATAGATAGATAGATAGATAGATAGAGAGATAGATAGATAGATAGATAGATAGATAAATAGATAGATAGATAGATAGATAGATAGATAGATAGATAGATAGATAGATATCTAGATGTCTATATATAGATACCGTATATACTCGAGTATAAGCCGAGTTATTCAGCACATTTTTTTTGGTGCTGAAAATGCCCCCCTCGGTTTATACTTGAGTCACCTTTTTGCGCCTGATCTCCCCGAATTTGGGGACCTGGTACTGGCCGAACATAAATGCCCTGGACCCCAAACTTGGCACACATGTAGCCCCACTCTTCCTCTATAAGTGTGCAAAGTTAGTTGTCCGGGGAAACTACGGCCGGGGAACACCAATTTTTCAAACCTGGGCACCCCTTCCATAGACTCCCACGTTAAACGGTAATTTCTCTGGTAAATTTGGGGACCCGGTACCGGCCGGTCGTAGGTCCCCTGGACCCGGAACTTGGCACACATGTAGCTCAATTTCTCCTCTATAAGTGTGCAAGGTTTTCTGTCTGATGGACCTACGGCTGGGGAGCACCGATTTTTCAAACCCAGGCCCCCTTCCATAGACTCCCATGTTAAACGTCAGTATAGACATGGACACAGTGAGGCATGGGCACAGTGAGACATGGACACAGTGAGGCATGGACACAGTGAGGCATGGACACAGTGAGGCATGGACACAGTGAGGCATGGACACAGTGAGGCATGGGCACAGTGAGGCATGGGCACAGTGAGGCATGGGCACAGTGAGGCATGGACACAGTGAGGCATGGACACAGTGAGGCATGGACACAGTGAGGCATGGACACAGTGAGGCATGGGCACAGTGAGGCATGGGCACAGTGAAGCATGGGCACAGTGAGGCATGGGCACAGTGAGGCATGGGCACAGTGAGGCATGGGCACAGTGAGGCATGGACACAGTGAGACATGGACACAGTGAGACATGGACACAGTGAGGCATGGACACAGTGAAGCATGGGCACAGTGAGGCATGGACACAGTGAGGCAAAGTGAGGCATGCAGATGGACACCCTAGGCCTATACTCGAGTCAATAAGTTTTACCATTTTTTGTGGTAAAATTAGGTGCCCTGGCTTATACTCGAGTATATACGGTGTGTGTGTGTGTATATATATATATATATATATATATGGCCAGATTCAGAAAGCATTTACGCCAGCGTATCTATAGATACGCAGGGTAAATACTAAGAATAGCCGGCGTATCTTTTTTTTTGCTATTCAGAAAAGAAGATACGCCGGCTTTCTTCTAAGATACGAGCAGCGTAATTCGCTTACACCTTTGTATATTAAGTTGCATATTTACGCTGGCCACTAGGTGGCGCTTCACCTAAATTATGCAAATGAGCTATTTACTCAGATTCACAAGCGTACTTGCGACGGCGCGTCGTATTTTACGTCGTTTGCGTAAGCGTGAGACTGGCGTAAGGTTACCCCTGCTATAGCAGGCACAGCCAATGTTAAGTATGGACGTCGGGACCGCGTCGAATTGTACGTCGGTTACGTCGTTTGCGTAAATTGCTCGGGAATGGGGCTCGACGTTAGTTACGTTCACGTCGTTTACATCGAGAAAAAGCGACGTGATTTCGCGCATGCGCACTGCGCCGTCCAAAAAAAACGTCAATTACGTGGGGTCATGATTCATTTACATGAATCACGCCCCCACTTTAGCAATTTGAATTGCGCGGCCTTACGCCGTGCACTTTACGCTACGCCGCCGCATATTATGGAGCAAGTGCTTTCTGAATAAGGCACTTGCCCATAATATTTGCGGCGATGTAGTGTAAAGAGGAAACGCTACGCCGCCGGGAAGATACATTTTTGTACCTGAATCCGGCCCATAATGTTTGGGGGATCAAAGTAATTTTCTAGCAAAAAGTACAGATTTTCACCTGTAAATAAAAAGTGTCAGAAAAGGTCCTTCAGTGGTTAAAGCTGAATTCCAGGTATTTATATTTTTACCAAGTTACATTGTTTAATAATCGCTCCCTTTGGTAGTGTATGGCGTCACCGCTGGGCACAAGAGCTTTCATGCCACATTAATAAACAGTATGACATAGTGATGGAGGAAAGTTCTTATAAGTCCCATATGAGTACCAGGCTCTGCAACGGGGAAAGCGGGGGGAGGGGAGGGGTGTGGGGGTTGGGAAGCCGACAGCCAGGCTGGAATGTCTGGCAGGTGTCACATCTGGGCACGCAGCATATTCTTTGTGACATGAAACATTTGGCCTCTGTACCAGCTGCAGCACATTAAGTAATGCCTCACAGTGTATTTACCTTATTGCACTCACTTCCTTTCCAGGTTTATTTTTGGATTCCGACCTCCATTCCACCTGCTTTCTATTACACCCGTCCAATGATCTCTGTGTAATGCATCAGGATATGGAGAGACATTGACAGCCTAATATGCCAGACCTATGAACTAAGTACAGTGAAACCTCGGATTACAAGTATAATCTCCAGGAGACAGCTTGTAATCGAAAGCACTCGCATATCAAAGCGAGTTTCCCCATAGAAGTCAATGGAAACAAAGATAATTTGTTCCCCATTGACTTCTATGGCATGCAATACTGCATGTGGCCAGAGGTGGGGGGGGGGGCGCCGGAGAGCCTCGGAAATACTTGGGGACAGCTCGGCTGATCTCGGAAACTGAAGGCCAGATTCTCATAGATCTGTGAGTTTTTCGGGTAGCCTATCCCATTTACGCTACACCTACGCAGCTTTTACGGGCAAGTGCTGTATTCTCAAAGCACTTGCTCCGTAATTTACGGCGGCGTAGCGTAAATGGGCTGGCGTAAGGCCGCGTAATTCAAAGTAGGAAGGAGGTGGGCGTGTTGTATTTAAATTAAGCACGCCTCCGCGCCGAACGAACTGCGCATGCGCCGGCCGTAAACGTAGCCCACTGTGCATGCTCCATAGTATGACGCAAATACATTGGTTTCGACGGCAACGTAATTAACGTACAGCCCTATTCGCGACGAGTTACGTAAACGACGGAAAAACACGACGCTGTCCCGACGTCCATACTTAACATGGCGTACGCCGGACCTACGCAAGGTTACCCCTCATATAGCAGGGGTAACCTTACGCAAACTACGTAAACTACCACGACAGCACGCAAATACTTTTGGGAATCGGGGTATCGGGCTCATTTGCATATTCGGCGCAGAAATCGACAGGAACGCCACCTAGCGGCCAACGTAACATTGCAAGTTAGATCCGACTGTGTAAGTGACTTAAGCCAGTCAGACCCACACCAAATCTATGCGTAACTGATTCTAAGAATCAGTCGCATAGATAGGAGGGCTAAACAGAGATACAACGTCGTATCTCTTCTGAGAATCTGGCCCGGAGTGTTTACGAGTGATTCTGATTTTTTCCGAACCGCTCCGAGTGTCACTGTTGCCCCCGCACTTCTGGCCAATGGTGGCACTGGACATCCCATTAGCTTGAATTCTGCTTGTGCAGCGAGACAACACTCGCAAACTCAGTCAGGATTTTTTTTTAAAGTTGCTCGCCTTTCAGAACACTTGTTTACCGCGTTACTCGTAAACCAAGTCCCCGCTGTATATTCAGTACATATACAGTCAGTATACAAAGCATGTATACAGAGTATACAGAGTATGTCATAAAAACGTTTTGTAAAGAGCTGTGATATCACTAAATAATAGTTAACCCTTTCACTGCTGGATTATTTTTTATTTTATACACACACCTACTAAAATGCACATTTTAGGCGCACTTTAACTAGTTAAGGAACGCAAGAATGACCAGGCCATTTTTTGCGACTCGGCACTGCGACGCTTTAACTGACAATTGCGCAGTCGTGCGACGTGGCTCCCAAACAAAATTTACGTCTTTTTTTCCCACAAATAGAGCTTTCTTTTGGTGGTATTTAATCACTTTTTTTGCACTATAAACAAAAGAAGAGCGACAATTTGGGATAAAAAAAACAGCAATATTTTTTGCTTTTTGCAAACAATTGTGAAAAAAAAAAATGCTTCAGCAGTTTAGGCCAATACATATTCTTCTACACATTTTTGGTAGGGTTGTCCCGATACCACTTTTTTAAGACCAAGTACAAATACCGATACTTTTTTTCAAGTTCTCGCCAATACCGAATACCGATACTTTTTTTCAAGTTCTCGCCAATACCGAATACCGATACTTTTTTTTTTAATGGCATGTGACAGTGGTGTTTTTTTTTGTTTTTTTTTACTATATATATATTTTTTTTTTACAGTGGCGTTTTTTTGTTTTTTTGTTTTTTTAGAGAGGGTAGTGAATTGTCAGTGTGTTTTTTAATTTTTTATTACTATTTACATTTTATTTTTTTATTTATTTATTGCAATTTTTTTTCTTTTTTTTTTTTTATCAGCCCTGTTGGGGGGGGGCTTTTTTGAGATATCAGGGGTCTTAACAGACCTCTGACATCTCCCCTTTTCCCCTGTCCCTTTCTCAGCAGCCTCAGCTGCGCTGAAAATGAATGGAGAGAAGACAGCGTCTTCTCTTCATTCATAAACTGAAACATTGTAATCACAGTTTAAGATGTTTCAGTTCTGTGAATGGACAGAGTCATCGCTGACTCTGTCCATTCGGAACAGTAAGGAGCCGGGTTTACTGGCCCCTACCGCCGCTCTCCATCCTGACAGTTTCAGGGGGACACAGAGGAGAGAAGGAAACGGCGGGGGGCACGGGGGAGAGAAGGAAACAGCAGGGGGCACGGGGGAGAGAAGGAAACAGCGGGGGGCGCAGGGGGAGAAGGAAACAGCGGGGGGCGCAGGGGGGAGAAGGAAACAGCGGGGGGCACGGGGGAGAGAAGGAAACAGCGGGGGGGCACGGGGGAGAGAAGGAAACAGTGGGGGGGCACGGGGGAGAGAAGGAAACAGTGGGGGGGCACGGGGGAGAGAAGGAAACAGCGGGGGGCACGGGGGAGAGAAGGAAACAGTGGGGGGGCACGGGGGAGAGAAGGAAACAGCGGGGGGCACGGGGGAGAGAAGGAAACATTGGGGGACACGGAGGAGAAGGAAAACATGGCGGGGGCACAGAGGGAGAGAGACTGCAGCAAAACGGAGGGGGGCTGGAGGAGGACACAAGACAAGTATCGGGTGAAGCATCGGGAGCATTTGCCCGAGTACAAGTACTCGGGCAAATGCTTGGTATCGGTCCCAATGCCGATACCAAAAAAAAAACCAAAAAAACGCAATAAGCGTATATTGATTGGTTTGCGCAAAAGTTATAGGGTCTACAAAATAGGGGATAGATTTGTCATGAATATGTAGTATGTCTGGCAGCTTACCTTCCCCTCCATGTGTTCATTAGAGGCCAGACTCTCTCACCTGGCTGCCTTTATCATCTCTCCTCCCTGTATGGCTCCACCCCAGAGCATCCCAGGAACTCTATATTAAACAGTTCACTGCAGGTCTGCTTTGCTGATCAACGTTGTTTGTTAGCATTGTGTTCCTGCTTGCCGTGTACTACATTATTTCTGTGTACCGATTTTGGCTTGTCTCCGACCATTCCTGTTTGCCTGTGACCCTGACCTTCGGCTTATCCCTCACTTTCTCTGTGTCCTGAGTGGCTGCTTCCCCTTTCTCCCTACGGAGCGTGACCTAGGGGACTCCGGGGGCCGCGACCTAGATCCAGTTGCAGAGCGAAGGCCATCCTCACCACTAGAGGCTCTGGTGAATACCAGTTGGATGTTAGATTCCACGCTCTGGGGAATCTTGGGCTCAAGCTTCCTGTAGGGTCCCTGTTTGTGCCCCAGTGAACCTCTCCTCCATATCCTCTCTGTGGTCCATCCGCAGCAGTCTGCTATAGGGTTCACTACAATGGGGTGCACTTCTCATCTGGCCACAGGTGACCTGACAATATTTATGACATTTCTATTATTATTATTATTTTTACTAGTAATGGCAGTGAAGAGCAACAATTTGGGAAAAAATATATATTTTTTCCTTTATGCTATAATAAATATTCCCCCCAAAAATGTAAAAAAAAAAAGAATTCTTCATCAGTTTAGGCCAATATGTATTCTTCTATATATTTTTGGTAAACAAATGGCAATCAGCGTATATTGATTGGTTTTGCGCAAACGTTATAGGGCCAGATTCAGGTAGCTGAGCGTATCTTTGTGCGGGCGTAGCGTATCGAATATACGCTACGCCGCCGCAAGTTAGAGAGGCAAGTGCTGTATTCACAAAGCACTTGCTCCCTAAGTTACGGCGGCGTAGCGTAGATGGGCCGGCGTAAGCCTGTCTAATTCAAAGTAGGTGGAAGGTGGGCATGATACATGTTAATGAACCGTGACCCCATGCAAATGATGGGCCGAACGAACGGCGCATGCGCCGTCAGTGGACGTATCCCAGTGCACATGCTCAGAATCACATCGAATAGAACACTGCCTACGACGTGAACGTAACTTACGCCCAGCCCCATTCACGTACAACTTACGTAAACGACCGCCGTTTCGACGTCCATACCTTTGCATGGGATGCGCCACCTTTTTGGTGGTTTATCTTTACGCCGGAAAAACGCCTTACATAAACGGCGTATATTACTGCGTCGGGCGTACATACGTCCGTGAATCGTTACTATGCGCCCAAGATACGCCGGCGTAGGCAAGTTACATCGGGCAGCTGAAGCCCTATTTTACGGCGTATCTAGCTTTGTGAATCGGCGTAAAAGTACAACGGCGCACATTTGTACTTACGACGGCGTATCTGGAGATACTCCGGCGTAAAGGTTCCTGAATCTGGCCCATAGTGTCTACAAAATAGGGCATATATTAATGGCATTTCTATTATTCTTAATTTGTTTTACTAGTAATGGTGGTGATCAGCGATTTTTAGTGGGACTGCGACATTTGTGGTGGACACATCGGACACTTTTTGACACTTTTTTTGGACCAGTGACATTTATACAGCAATCAGTGTTATAAATAGCCACTGTTACTGTGTAAATGTCACTGTTGGGGAAGGGGTTAACACTAGGGGGCGATCAAGAGATTAAGTGTTCCCTGGGAGGTGTTTCCAACTGTGGGGGGAGGGGACTGGGACTGGAGGAGGAGAGAGATCGCTGTTCCTGATGATTTGGAACAGCAGATCTGTCTCTCCTTCCCTGACAGAACGGGGCTCTGTCTGTTTACATTGACAGATCCCCGTTCTGTCTCTCTCAGGACGTGCCTCCCAGTTACTTGAATGGGTCATATTCAGCAGCAGTAATTCACCAGGGGTTTTACTTTTTGCATGGGCAGCTCAGCCCTGAGAGGCTGCATGCCCTTAGATGGGTGATCGGGGGGTGGTAAAAGCACGGCTCAGTCACCTCACACCAATGGCAAAACCAATGATCTCACGTGTGATAGAACCCCAAAAGTTTTTACAGTCTATCAATTTAGAGTTAAAAGTAGACATGTGCTCTGCCGAAAAATTCATTTGTTTTTGTTTTTATTTGTTTTTCTTGTTTTTTTTTGTTTTGTTTGTTTTTTTTCGTTTTTGGGGTCATTTATTATGATCACAGTTTGTAAATTTGTAAATTCATGAATTAGAAAATTCAAAAATAAAATAAAAAATCTGAAAATTTGAAAGAACAAACTTACTTACTAATTATTAATAACTATTGATTTATAGGTATTGGAATTTCCTTTCAAATGTGTCTGTTAGTGAACGTAAGGAATACGAACTTATCCAAAATAACGAATGCTGCAAAACAAATGAAATGGAAGTAATTAATAATAAACAATAATAATAATACACAGTTTTTATTATTATTATTGTTATTTATTATTATTAATTTGTTATGTTCCATTTGTTCAGATGCGGCATTCGGTATTTCGGGTAATTTGTAACTTCAGATAAATTTGTATTCCTTACATTCACTAACAGACAAATTTGAAAGGATATTCCAATACCTATAATTTAATAGTTATTAATTATTAGTAATATAGTTAGTTATTCATTCAAATTTTGGGGATTTTCTTTCTTATTTTTGATTTTTAAATTTTCAAATTTACGAATTTACAAATAACGAATGCCGCAAAACAAATGGAACGGAACAAGTTAATAATAAATAATAATAGTAAAAATAAAAACGTTTTATTATTATTATTATTGTTATTTATTATTATTAATTTGTTATCTTCTATTCGTTTAGATGCAGCATTTGTGCCCTATTCAAATGACTGCACGTCATATGACGTGCAGTCACGGATAATCGGCAGAGTGAGGAGCCTAGGATGGCGCAGACCTCTTGTCAGGGAGGGTAGAGGTGTGCTCCAGCAGGACCCATACCTTAGCGCAACGATGGCCAGATATTCCATCCGTTTCGGTCCGGCCCGTCTGCTCGCCCGCTGAGAGGTGACCTCCCTCCCCCTCTCCGCACCTCACCGCTAACCTAAAATCTGCAGCCCTGAGAAACCCGAGAACCTGACAGACTGAGACCCGGCGGCCTGAATAAAAAAAAAACTTACTGCAGCCAGCTGCATCCGGGGTGTCCTGCTGGTTGTGTCGGTCGGCGGCGAGTTCTCTGGCGAGGCAGGTGTGCTGGTCAGATCCGGGTGCTCCTCACTGGGACCAGAGGGATCGGTGGGACCCGAGGCTGTGGTGCGTGCAGCTGAGCCAGCCCTGTCAGCTCGGTCGGTGAGCCAGCCCTGTCAGCTCGGTCAGTGAGTCAGCGTGTCCGCGGCGTCGGCGTCCTAGCGTCTCAGCGTGTCAGTGTGCAGGTCTGTGCGGTGGGGACGCTGGGCTATTCCGGGAGTAGCTCAGAGCGACTAAGGGCGACCAGAAGCTGCGAGGGTGCGGGGCTGTGTCAGCCGCAGCCGAACTGGGGGGGAGCTCTTTGTAGGAAACAACGAAGAACTGCGGAAGACCCCACTAAAGCACAGCAGCAGAAAACAGCACAGCACAGCATAGCAGCACAACAGCAGTAGAAGTAAGTAAGTAACACACATACTCTTGGATCAGACCCTGGTCACTGAAAGAAGCCTCAGCGATACTGTGATACAGAGAAATGGCTGACTGCAACTATAACTGTAAGTAACCTTTAATCTCTAATCCTGCGTTAACTGTTAAGCTGCGAAGCTACTCGCCATATTATGAAAAGACTATGAACATTCTGATACTACATATGGAATTGAAATTTACATACTACATATGGAATTGAAATCGGAAGGTGTTAAAATGGAAGTGAATTAAAAGTGAAAAGTGAATAGAAATGAAAGCTGTTAATTGGTGCGGACATTAAACCCTCCCTCCTTGCCCCTCAAGAGGGGTCTATGAGATATACTCACTGACTCAGCATATTACCCACCAAAACAGAGGAAAACAGAGGTCAACTTGGGGGGGGGGGAATATACGCAAGTGTAAATGAACTTTATTTTTAAATAATTTATAAATAATTTATAAATAAAAAGCCAGTGAAGAAATCAACTTAGAAATCAACTTAAGCCCAGGAGCGTCCTAAAGAGTTGCACAGATTCATGTTCGGGTATTGAGGTTAAGTCCAAATCCACCACTAGTAGGCACCGGGTTAATTAGGTAAAAGATACAATCAAATAAATATCCGATCCGAAGTACCGGGAGGTGAAAGAGTGGAGTCAAAATAAACTGTCTTCTTCCGCCTACTTCTCTCTACTCCCCCCAATTTTTCCCTATTCCCCAACCTATATAAACACATACATCAATAAGTCTGCTAAGTAGTAATAAAGGGGAATAGAGGAGACCCAAGGTGAATCCGAAGAACAACTATCATACTTTACAGCAAGATTGCACCCATCTATAGAGGCTTGGCAAGCCCAATCTATATATACTCCAACAATTGGTAACTGTACACCTTAACCAAAATACACAACTTAACCATGTTGCGAACACTTAGGCCCCATACACACGAGCGGACAGATTTGTTCAAATCTGTCCGTCCGACAGATTTGAACAAATCTGTGTGCTGGGATTTTGGTTTGCTCGCGTGTACACACGAGCAAACCAAAATCCCCGCCAGCAGGCGGCGCGCTGACGTGTCGGTGACGCGGCGGTGACGTTGAAGTGTACTAACCAGCAGACATGTCGGGCGGACACATTCCCACCCGATAGATTTCAAAGCATGCTTTGAAATCTGTCGGGTGGACAAACCTGTCCGCTAGCCCATACACACGATCGGAGATGTCTGCTGAAACGGTCCATCGGACCGTTTTCAGCGGACAAATTCGATCGTGTGTATGAGGCCTTAGTTACAAAGGAGAATAATTCGGTTTCGGTATGAGCACTAGAGCAAGAGGGGCAAGAGGGGGTGCAGCTTCGTACACAGCCCTGGCCTCCCGGCTGAGCCAAAGCCCAGGGCCAATGAATAAATATGTAACCCAAGGGATGCATGTGGACAAAGAAGTAGCAGACAAGCAACAGGGAGGAAGAAATCCCCAAGGGGAGAAAGAGAAAAAAAAGGAGAAGATGAAACAGACCCCAAATAACCCAAATAGCTCAACCAACCTGGAAGTGCAAATAGAGACCGGGACCGATCAAGAAATAGACTGGATAGACTATCAAAGAGTAACTAAAGGGCAGCAATCAGGAACCGCACTGCCAACTAAAATAGAAATGCAGGGAATGTTCGCCGCCTTAGAAAAATCATTAACAGCACAAATGGAGAGAATAGAGAGGAATATGGGATTCATTTTGGAAAGATTAGAGGAGGTTGAAAAGAAAACAGATCACAATTTTAAAACTATCAGAAAACTGGAAGATGAAATCAAAGAGATAAAAAGAGAACAAAGGGAACAAGCGTATAAAGCAGAAGATCAGGAAAATCGAGACAGAAGGAAAAATATTAGAATTCGAGGGGTCCCAGATCCCTCACAGCCAGAAAATCTCCCTGAAATTATTCGAAAAATCTGCAACCCCCTATTGGAAAGAGAAATAACCTCCCCATTAAAAATCGAACTAGCACATCGGATAAGGAGGCCCAGAGAAATTTCCCAAGAGAGCCCCAGAGATATAATAATAAGATTCGAAAGCTGGGAAGAAAAAAATCAGCTATGGAAAAATCTGAGAGGGAAGTCCCCAATTAAATATGAGGAACACAATATCCAAATATATCAGGATCTATCCCAAGAGACACTCAGAAGAAGAAGAAATTTGAAACCATTACTACGACTTTTGCAAGAACAAGAAATACAATATAATTGGGGATTCCCAGCATGCCTGATTGGGAGAAAGAACGGGGTTACGATGAAATTAAGATTCCTAGATGAAATCCCAGAGTTTTGTCAAAAATTCAACATCTTAATACCAAGCAGCTACCAAGAAGCAGGCTGAGGAGAAGATAGTAAAAAAAAAAGAAGTGAGGGGCGATGGGGGGGGGGGGAGAGCGGGGGAGAGAGGCCAAAGAGAGCTAATGATACTAGGTAAAAAGGTAAGACGCAATGGGGGGCCCAGGGAGTTGGGGGTTCACGACTGCCTTGACGATACCCGTCTGGAAACAGAGGGAAGGAGGAAGTGTCGAATTGTGCTCCGCCTCAAGTCCGGGAGCACCGTGCACAAGGGGGTGAAAGGGTGGATGTTCCTAAAGCCGACCTTTGTATACTGCCCTAATAAACACCCACAGAGGTACTTAAAAACGATCTTGAATAAGCTAATGGAATTCAAACAAGGTAATGTTGTCCTAGCCGGGGACTTCAATTTCACTTTAGATACACAACTAGATAGAGCGTTGACAGTTTGCATAGGGAACACCAAGCAACAGCAAATAGTGAAAAAATAACTTTTTAAGAATCAGCTAATAGACCCTTGGAGAATTTCTAACCCAAACAAAAGGGACTATACATTCTACTCTACAGTACATAAAATGTACTCGAGATTAGATTATATAATGGTAGACCATGAAATTTTAGAGTATGTAAATACTAGGGGTGGTGACAATTTCGGTTCATGCCCCCGTCTCGGTGAGAATGCACTTCCCAGAAATTGAAGAGAGAAAGGGGACCTGGAGTTTAAACGAGGAGTTAATAGACGATAAAGATGTCTCCGATATAATAAGAACAGATATAGACGAATACTTTGTGGACAACAATACAGCGGATGTAAGTACAGCTACCATATGGGAAGCTCACAAGGCGTGTATCCGAGGGAAATTAATCTCCCTAGGGGCGGGAAAAGAGGACTCAACTAAGAGATCTAATGGAGATTGAATCTAGAAACATACTTAAAAACGTCTCGAAAGAAAGGTATCTATGAGGGAATAAACCAGGGAAGTACTTGGCCAGGATTTCAAAAGAAAAAAGAAACATAAATTATATAGAAAAAATAAAAGATCAGGAAGGACAGATGAGGTTTAGGACGTCCGAAATTGCAGAGGCCTTTCGGACGTTCTACAGCACACTGTATACTATTAGAAAGGGTGAGACACAAGAGGAAAAGGTGAATAGGGAAAAAAATTAGAGAGTATCTAAGGGAAGCAAATTTACCAAAATTAATGCAAGAAACAGTGGAAACCCTAGAAGGCCCAATAACACAAGCAGAAATTAGCCAAGCGATTCAAGAAACACCAAGCGGAAAAAGCCCAGGCCCAGATGGATTGCCAATTAAGTATTATAAAAAATTTAAAGAGTCACTGATCCCAGAAATGTGCATTTACTTTAATAAATTAGGGGAAACAGAAGAAGTAAGGAAAGAATCACTTCTTGCCAATATCTCAATTATAGCCAAAACAGGAAAGGATAATACCCTTTGCTCTAATTATCGACCAATCGCATTGTTGAACGCTGATATAAACATTTTTGCAAAGATATTGGCAACAAGGATAAAGCCGTATATGCCCGATCTAATAAGCTCAGATCAGTCGGGATTCGTAAAAGGTAGAGAAGGGCGAGACAATTGTTTAAGAACGATTTTATTACTACAAGAGGATAAAAAGAAGAAACCCCCAGCCGTACTCATGTCGCTAGACGCTGAAAAAGCTTTTGACAGAGTCGACTGGGGGTTTATGATGGACACTCTGAGAAGTGTAGGATTGGGTCCCAGATACATGAAATGGGTGGGAAACGTATACAAGTCCCCGACGGCAAGAGTGAAGGTAAATGGGAGGGTATCGTCGGTGATAGACATGATGAATGGAACAAGGCAGGGATGCCCGCTCTCCCCCCTCCTATATGTAATAGCTCTGGAACCATTGTTGTGTAAGATAAGGAACAACCCAGATATAGGGGGGGTGAGAGTGGGAGAGGAGGAACAGAAGGTGGCAGCATACGCCGACGATGTACTCTTATACATGACCAAACCAAGAACATCAATACCCCATATATTAGAGGAAATAGGAAGATACGGGAGACTCTCTAACTTTAAAATAAACCCAGTAAAAACAGTAATCATGAATATAGGAATAGAACCATATGAAGAGGGGGCCCTACACAAAGCATTCCCCTTTACATGGAAACAAAAATCACTTACCTACCTAGGGATAAAAATAACCCCCAAAGTAGACGGCCTCTACGAGGCAAATTATATTCCCCTACTTAACGAAATAAGACGCGACGTAAAAAACTTAATTAAAAGACAGATTTCCTGGATGGGGAGGATTAACGCACTCAAAATGATAGTGTTACCAAAGATAATATATAAATTTCAAACCAATTAAATTTGCTACCAATTAATGTCCCACAAAGTTTTTTTAAAGTAATAAAAACTATAATTACAAAATATATTCGGCATGATAAAAAAAACAAGAATAAGTTATGCAACTCTCACCCGAGAAAAAAAAAGAGGAGGATTAGCCCTCCCCGATATAAAAAGATACTACCAAGCTGTAATCCTAACGAGGTTAGTGGAATGGACAAATAGGAACACGTTAAAAAAATGGGCACAGATGGAAAGGAAGATAAGTAAACAGCAATTAAATACAAATGTTTGGATCCCACCAACATTTAGAATAACCAACACAGACACACATAGTATTACAAAACAGGTCTTTAAAGCGGAGTTCCACCCTTAAAATCACTTTTTTCATTACATCCAGCATACTGGCGTCAGCGCCAGTATGCTGTTTTTTTTTTTTTTTAATGCATGTACTTACTGTTTCTCCCAAATTTAATTTCCTGGCGCACCGCGGTGTGTCGCCGCTATAAGGCGTCACGCCTTCCGGAAACAGCCGATTAGCATTCGGCGTCTGCGCATAGACCCAGGAGCTGACTGCGCAGGCGCCGAAAATAGCCGGTCCTAGTTCGGGTTTTTTCGGAGGGCGTGACGCGCTATATACGGCGCCTGCGCAGTCAGCTCCTGGGGCTGTGCGCAGGCGCCGAGCAAAAGCCGAATGCTAATCGGCCTTATAGCGGCGACACACCGCGGTGCGCCAGGAAATTTAATTTGGGAGAAACAGTAAGTACATGCATTAAAAAAAAAACAGCATACTGGCGCTGACGCCAGTATGCTGGATGTAATGAAAAAAGTGATTTTAACCACTTAGCAACCACCTGCCGAAAAATAACGGCGGCAAGGTGGTTGCTTAACTCTGGGATCACGTTATATAACGTGATTCCAGAGTCGCGCTCCCGCGCGCCCCCTGGGGCGCGCACACGGGAATGTCCGTGTAGCGGCTGATAGCGGCGGTTTACCACGTGATCGCGCCGTCCAATGACGGCGCGATCAGATGTAAACAGACCGGCGTCATTTGATGACGCCGGTTCCTCCCTCCTCTCTCTGTACCGATCGGTACAGTGTGAGAGGAGAGGGGAGGGAGCGGATGGCAGCGCCAGTGCTGCGGGCTGGATCTGTGACAAATGTAGTCACAGATCCATCCATCCATCCCTCCCTGCTCAGCCATCCCTGCTGCACATACTCTGCAATGCTGGGCAATACTCTGGGGGGGCAACACTCTGGGGGGCAATACTCTGGGCATACTCTGGGCATACTCCGCAATACTCTGGGCATACTCCGCAATACTCTGGGGGGCAATACTCCGCAATACTCTGGGCATACTCCGCAATACTCTGGGCATACTCTGCAATACTCTGCAATACTCTGGGCATACTCTGCAATACTCTGGGCATACTCTGCAATACTCTGGGCATACTCCGCAATACTCTGGGCATACTCCGCAATACTCTGGGCATACTCCGCAATAATCTGGGCATACTCTGCAATACTCTGGGCATACTCTGCAATACTCTGGGCATACTCCGCAATACTCTGGGCATACTCCGCAATACTCTGGGCATACTCCGCAATACTCTGGGCATACTCTGCAATACTCTGCAATACTCTGGGCATACTCCGCAATACTCTGGGCATACTCCGCAATACTCTGGGCATACTCCGCAATACTCTGGGCATACTCTGCAATACTCTGGGCATACAGCGCCCCTGTCCCCGTGAGCTCGCATGCAGAAGCGAACGCAAGTCCCGCCCACATATGAAAACGGTGTTCAAACCACACATGTGAGGTATCGCTGCGAACGTTAGAGCGAGAGCAATAATTTTGGCCCTAGACCTCTGCTCCAACTAAAATGATGTAACCAGTAAAAATATTTAAAGCGTCACCTATGGGGATTTTTAAGTCGCAAAGTTTGGCGCCATTCCATGTGGCCACGCTGTGTAAAAGTCCCACACATGGGGTATCGCCATACTCGGGAGGAATAGCAGAATGTGTTTTGGGGTGTAATTTGTGGTATGCATATGCTGTGTGTGAGAAATAACCCGCTAATATGAAAATTTTGTGGAAAGAAAATAAAAATGAAAAAAATCTTGATTTTGCAAAGAATTGTGGGAAAAATTACAACTTCAAAAAACTCACAATGCCTCTTTCTAAATACCTTGGAATGTCTTCTTTCCAAAAAGGGGTCATTTGGGGGGTATTTGTACTTTTCTGGCATGTTAGGGTCTCAAGAAATGAGAGAGGCTGTCAGTACATCAGGTGTGATCAAATTGATCAAATTGATCAATTTTCAGTAATTGGTACCATTTTAGCTTTTAGACCCTATAACTTTCACCCAGACTAAATAATATCTAAATTGTTTTTGTTTTGTTACCAAAGATATGTAGCAGTATACATTTTAGGCCAAGTTTATGAAGAAAAATTACTTTTTTGCAAAATGTTATAATAGAAATGAAGAAAAATTCATTTTTTTACAAAATTTTCGTTCTTTTTTAATTTATAGTGAAAAAAATAAAAACCGCAGAGGTGATAAAATACCACCAAAAGAAAGCTCTATTTGTGGGAAAAAAAGGACAAAAATTTCATTTGGTTATAGTGTTGTATGACTGAGTTATTGTCATTCAAAATGTGAGAGCACCGAAAGCTGAAAATTGGTCTGGTTATTAAGTGGGTTTAAGTGCCCAGTAGTCAAGTGGTTAAGGGTGGAACTCCGCTTTAAGATATGGGACTTGGTATACAAACGGGAAAAATGGGAATATAATTCCCCACTAATCCCATTAGCAAACACAGATTTTTTTGCACCAGGTAATAGGACTAAAATGGGGAAAAAAACTAGGCAGTAAAAGGTTAGGGGATATAGTCACACAAGGGAAGAAAAAAAAAAAAGAAGAGATACCCATAGCAGAAGGGACACAAAAGTTAACCGATTGGGAATACCTACAATTGAAGCACTTAGTTAACACTTTACCAGCACCAATAAGGGATGACACAGCACAGAACTCAATAGAAAAACTCTGTTCCACTGGAAAATCATTACAGCATGGAATTGCGGTGATCTACAAGATACTGACAGAATTAGGGACAAAGGGTACAACACCAAGCGTAGAGGCATGGGCGAAAGAGATCTGGGAAAAGATTGAAGAAACACACATGATTAAAGCGGTGTTTAATTACGCAAAAGATATAACAACAGTAGAAGCCAATTATAAATGTATGATGCGATGGCATCTGACACCGGTCAAATTGAACAAAATACACTCAATCAACTCCCCCCTATGTTGGAGGACGTGTAATCAAGTAGGGACTACATTACATATTTGGTGGTACTGCCCGAGAGCTCGGGAATATTGGAAAGAGGTTCTCGAATTAATAGAAGAAATTACTGGAGAAAAGATCCCTCTAGATCCATTGACCTGTCTGTTCCATAGACAAGGGCTAGTAAAAGGAAAAAAAAAAAATATGGCTCTTCATTGGTCCCGGTGTTGCTAAACGCAGCAAAGGGCTTGATCCCGAAATTCTGGCTCCACCCTCATAAACCACCCTTAAAAGAATTGATACACCGGGTCGACCACATTTCGGAGATGGAGTATCTGAGAAGGGCCGACTTGGGAGATGAAGAGGGAGGAAGAGACGCGACGACCTGGGACCAATGGAGAACCTTTAAAACAACGGAAACATTCATCCAAGTATTGTCAGAAACAGACAGGTAAATTTCCAAAAAGAAAAAGAAAAAAAGGGGAAGCCGGCCCGATCCGATAGAGTAATTTAGGAAGAAGCAGGGAGGGGGGGGGGGTATAATATGGGGGGGGGGGAGGGAAGCAAAGGGGGGAAAAAAAAAGGCTGGGGGAAGAAACTAAAAAAAAATAGAAATAGGAGACCCAGGGTTATAGGGACAGAGGGGAGCAACGGGAATTGTAATTTCCTTTAGAGCAATACACTCATTGTATGACCCTTTATTTGTATTTGTACCCTTTTCAATAAAAATAAAAAAAAAAGGGGAAAGAATAAAGGAATAAAAAACAAGATAAAATAAATAAACGGAAAAAAACCACAAGTGATGCAAATCCGAAGAGGAAATATGAAGGGCGGAACAAAGATGAACCCCTCTTAAGCCTCTAAACTTTGGGTTAAGTCTGATGTGAAAAAAAAAAAGAAAAAAAAAAAGATGCAGCATTTGTTATTTCTGATAATTCGTAACTTTGGATAAATTCGTATTCGTTACATTCACTAACAGCCAAATTTGAAAGGATATTCCAATACCTATAATTTAATAGTTATTATTATTAGTAATATAGTTAGTTATTCATTCAAATTTTTGGATTTTCTTTCTTATTTTTGAATTTTGAATTTTCAAATTCACGAATTTACAAATAACGAATGCCGCAAAACAAATGGAACGGAACAAATTAATAATAAATAATAAAAATATTAGTAATAATAAAATGTTTTTTATTTTAAGCATTATTGTTATTTATTATGATTAATTTGTTATCTTCAATTCGTTTAGATGCGGCATTTGTTATTTCTGATAATTCGTAACTTTGGATAAATTCCTATTCGTTACATTCACTAACAGCCAAATTTGAAAAGATATTCCAATATAATTTAATAGTTATTATTATTAGTAATATAGTTAGTTATTCATTACAATTTTTGGATTTTCTTTCTTATTTTTGAATTTTCAAATTCACGAATTTACAAATTTACGAATTTACAAATAACGAATGCCGCAAAACAAATGGAACGGAACAAATTAATAATAAATAATAATAGTAATAATAAAATGTTTTTTTTTTTTATTATTATTATTATTATTATTTATTATTATTAATTTGTTATCTTCCATTCGTTTAGATGCGGCATTCGTTATTTCTGATAATTCGTAACTTTGGATAATTTGGAACTTCGGATGAATTCGTATTCGTTACGTTCACTAACAGACAAATTTGAAAGGAAATTCCAATATCTAGAATTGAATACAGTCGTTAGTAATAGTTAAGTTATTATTAGTTTGTTATTTTTTCAGATTTTCAAATTTTTGGGTTTTTTTGATTTTCGAATTTTTCGAATTGACGAGTTTTCAAATTGAAAAATGTCCGAATTTTCTAATATTTTAATTTACGAATATTCAGAAAAATTCATTGAACAGGTTTTCATTAATTCAGATATTTCCTTATTATCCTATTTAAAAAAAACAATTCGGAATGAAACGAATTGCACATGTCTAGCTAAAAAAGAAGTATTGACAAAGCTTTTTTTTTTTTTACCCCCCTCCTGCCCAGGCCGATTTTCAGCTTTCAGCGCTGTCACACTTTGAATGACAATTCCACGATCATACAACACTGTACACATAGGACATTTTATAATTTTTTATACATTTTTCATACAAAGAGAGCTTTCTTTTGGTGGTATTTAGTCACCTCTGCAGTTTTTATTTTTTGAAAGAAGACCAACAATTTTTTGGCAGAAAATTTTGCAAATAAGTACATTTTCTCATTTGCTAACGTGGCACTAATGAGGCAGCACTGTTAGGCACTGATGAGGCGGCACTGATGGGGATGCACTGATGAGGCTGTACTGATTGGCACTGATGAGGCTGTACTGATTGGCACTGATGAGGCTGTACTGATGGGGCTGCACTGATGGGCACTGATGAGGCTGCACTGATGGGCACTGATGAGGCTGCACTGATGGGCACTGATGAGGCAGCACTGATGAGGCAGCACTGATGAGGCTGCACTGATGGGCACTGATGAGGCAGCACTGATGAGGCAGCACTGATGAGGCTGCACTGATGGGCACTGATGAGGCAGCACTGATGAGGCAGCACTGATGAGGCTGCACTGATGGGCACTGATGAGGCAGCACTGATGAGGCAGCACTGATGAGGCTGCACTGATGGGCACTGATGAGGAGGCACTGCAGCGCTGTTAATATAGCAGTGCAGTGCTTTATACAGACTCTTATGGGCTCATCTGCTTACCCCGCCAGCTTGGGGACACTAACCGGGGGACATTCTCTCCCACTCCCACACACGTCAGGCAAATTAGGCAGCTGCAAGGCCCCTGTGAGTGCGAGGCCTAAGGCGACTGCCTAATTTGCCTAATTAGAGAGCCGCCTCTGCTGATGGGCACTGATGAGGAGGCACTGAAGAGCACTGATGAGACAGCACTTAAGGACAATGATGGGGAGGCCACTAATATGCAGCACTGATAGGCGGCACTGATGGGCAGTGATGAGACGGCACTGAAGGGCACTGATGAGACAGCACTTAGGGGCAATGATGGGGAGGCACTTATATGCAGCACTGATAGGCGGCACTGATGGGCAGTGATGTGACGGCACTGAAGGGCACTGATGAGACAGCACTTAAGGACAATGATGGGGAGGCCACTAATATGCAGCACTGATAGGCGGCACTGATGGGCAGTGATGAGACGGCACTGAAGGGCACTGATGAGACAGCACTTAAGGGCAATGATGGGGAGGCACTAATATGCAGCACTGATAGGCAGCACTTATGGGCACTGATGATGAGCAGGCACTGATAAGCAATGATTGGCATCACTGCTGGGCACTGTTGGGGCTGCACTGATAATCAGTGCCCCGATACTCCTCACACACTGACTGGACACAGCTGATCACATGGGTAAAGAGCCTCGTCATCAGCTCATGAGATCGGGGCTTATGCCAATTCCCTGCCGATCACCGCACTGCATGCCACCACAGGTGCACAAGCCTAACGAGACTGGGGCGTCGTCATATGTCCCCGCCCCGAACGAGAGAGCCACCCCCGTGGTGTCATCAGTCTATACGGCGGGCGGGCGGGAGGGAGGGAGGTGGTTGAGAACTCCAGGTAAGAAGAATAAAGCTGAATGCCAACCAGATATAAAACAACAAATTAATGAAACTTTATAAACAAATATATCAATAAATTTGTTATTTTTTTAATGCAAGTATAAGTGCTGGAATACGACCTGATATCAGAGCCTGTACAGCAGAGCCGGGGCGTGAAAGGAAGAAGCAGCACAAGGAACCAATCAGTTCATGTGAAGCTCCTGTGTCAATGGATACATAGACTAACATGGAGGAGGCAGAAAAAAAAGTCAAACGCCCCAAAAATGCCCAGCGTGAATGAGGCCCTTCCCTGTCCAATCACAGGCTAGGGGAGGGACAAAACCCGACACTGCACCTGGGCCCGGGCATCTGTCTCTAATCGCAGGTGACCCCGGGGTATGTGCTACGGATAATGTCTGAATAAAGATGGCGCTGACCTTCTGGAGCGTAAAGAAAAATCACGATACTACGTTCACTTATTTCTACAAATTATATTATCACCGAAATGTTACAATTAACAATAATTATAATCAGCGCTTTTAGTACTCCCCCTTTCCAGTCATTCCTTGTCTCCGCCCCCTTATCACCTCCTAGCACCGCCCCCTTGGTTTTACCCCCCCCCCCCCACCCACCTCCCAGTACCACTCCTTTTAGAAAATACAGAAACAAAGTATCATTTTGTGGTGCCAAGCTATTTGTATGGAATTTTTTTTTCCATTGATAACAAGAAAAGCAGAAAAATAGGTCCCCTGTAGTCAGCAACAATAAATCCCTTCCAGCAACAATAGATCCCCTGTTAGCAACAATATATGCCCCTTCAGCAACAAGAGATCATTTTGAGCTACAATAGATCCCCCTAAGCAACAATAGATCCTTTCCATCAACAATAGATCCCCTCCAGCAACAATATATTCCCCTCCAGCAACAACTGATCCCCTCCAGCAACAATAGATTCTTTCCAGCAACAATAGATTCTTTCCAGCAACAATAAATCCCCCTTCCAGCAACAATACATTTCCCTCCAGCAACAATAAATCCCCTCCAGCAACAATAGATTCTTTCCAGCAACAATAGATTCTTTCCAGCAACAATAGATTCTTTCCAGCAACAAAAGATCCCCCTTCCAGCAACAATAAATCCCTTCCAGCAACAATAGATCCCCTGTTAGCAACAATATATGCCCCTTCAGCAACAAGAGATCATTTTGAGCTACAATAGATCCCCCTAAGCAACAATAGATCCTTCCCATCAACAATAGATCCCCTCCAGCAACAACTGATCCCCTACAGCAACAATAGATTCTTTCCAGCAACAATAAATCCCCCTTCCAGCAACAATAGATCCTTTCCATCAACAATAGATCCCCTCCAGCAACAATACATTCCCCTCCAGCAACAATAAATCCCCTCCAGCAACAATAGATTCTTTCCAGCAACAATAGATTCTTTCCAGCAACAAAAGAACCCCCTTCCAGCAACAATAGATCCTTTCCATCAACAATAGATCCCCTCCAGCAACAACTCTCCCCCTTCAGCAACACTATATCTCCTCCAGCAAAAATAGATCCTTCCCAGCAACAATATATCCCCTTCCAGCAACAATACTTCCCCCTCCAGCAAAAATAGATCCTTTCCAGCAACATTTTGTGGTGCCAAGCAATTTGTATGGATTTTTTTTATTGAGAACAAGAAAAGAAGAAAAATAAGTCCCCTGTAGTCAGCAACAATCGATCCCCCTCCAGCAACAAAAGGATTCCCCTCCGGAAACAATATATTCTTCTCCAGCAACAATAGACCCCCTTTCAGCAACAATAGATCCCCTTTCAGCAACCATATATGCCCCTTCAGCAACAATAAATCATTTCCAGCAACAATAGATCCTTTTCAGCAACAATAGCTCCCCCTCCAGCAACACTATATCACCTCCAGAAGAAATATATCCCCCTCCAGCAACAATACCTCCCCCTCCAGCAACAATAGATCATTTCCAGCAACAATAGATCCCCCTCCAGCAACAATATATCCCATCCAGCAACAATAGATCCTTTCCAGCAACAATATATCCCCCTCCAGCAACAATATATCCCCCTCCAGCAACAATAGACCCCCCCTCAAGGAAAAATATACCCCTTCCAGCAACAAAAGATCCCTACTAGCAAAAATGTATCCACCCTGAAAACAAATTCCCCCCCCCCCCCCCAGCAACAACAGATCCACAAATGTCTCCCTATGCAGTTTATTATCTCACTCAATCATCTCCATAGAGCAGCTTCCAATTCACAACAAACACTGGTCTCTCTGAGCCCCTCTTTTATGATGAGGGGAGTGGCTTATCCTGAAGCCGCTGTAATAGTTCTTCTATGCCGGCGCTAGACATCGTTCAAAGGCCACGCAGTGCATTGTGGTTTTATAAAACGTTGCTCGGGCACAGAAATACGCTAATTGTGATCCTGAACCTCATCCCTAAAGAGGACCTGTCAGCGAGGGACATTATATATTAGTGAGCTTGGGGCCGACATTCATGGAGAACCAGCGATGTCACATTGGCTTCTCTTTGAGCCGATTGGCTGACAGGCGGCCCCATTGCTTTTACACTATATTGTCAAAAGTATTGGGACGCCGGCCTTTACACGCTAGACATGTGCACAACAAAAAATTTCGTTTATTTCTGTTTCGTTTCTGTTCGTTTATCGTGATTCGTAATGAGTCGTAATTTCGTAAGACGTTAGTTATCGTATTCGTACTCTTTAGTATTTTCGTAACACTTTTTTTTCCGTTTCCGTTTTTTTATGTTAGTTTATTTTTCGTTGATTCGAGATTAGTATTTTCGTTAAATGTTGTATTCTGCCTCGTTCGTATTTTTACAATGAATTTATTCGTTTATTCGTTTTTACGTTGGTTTATTTTTCGTTGTTTTGATATTCGTATTTACATTATATTTTCCATAATGCCACGTTTGTATTTTCGTAAGAAATAAATCTTCGTTGCTTTATGATCATTCGTATTTTCGTGTCTAATTTCATTTGATTATAACAACGTTCTTTTGTAGATTTTATTGCATTCGTAATTCTGTTAAAATACATTTTACGTTTATTCGACACACTACTCGTTGTAATTTTGTAAAACATCGTAATTTACTGCGATTGACTAACACAGATAAAGACACAAGGTCAAGGAGCCACATAAGAAAGAAGCTCTTCAGGGGAAGGGACAGCGCTGAGTGGCTATTGGTCACAGTACTAATGAACGTGAATTTACATTATTTCATTTCCGTTTTCCGAAGATTCATAATTTATTTTTCATTAGTTTTGCTTTTCGTTTTTTATTCTTTGTTCGGCATTTCGGTTGTTTTCTTTTCGTTCTTCAAATATTAGTAAGTTTGCATTTTCGTTTATTTTTCGTAATTATGATTTTTTTTTTGTGTTCGGTGTTTTCGTTATTTCTATGTTTTCGTTTCTTTTTTCTTTCGTTGTGTTGTTCTTTTACATTTAGTAGTTTCGTATCTTCGTAGTTTTCCATATTCGTTATTTTTGGAAATATCGTTATTCGTTATTATTTGCGCTAAACCATTCGTTTATTCGTAGGTTAACGAATCAACGAAAATAACGAATAATGACGGAAAACGTATTCGTAACGAAAAAAATTGCACATGTCTATTACACGCACATTAACTTTAATGGCATCCCAGTCTTGGTCCGTAGGGTTCAATATTGTGTTGGCCCCGCCCTTTGCAGCGATAACAGCTTCAACTCTTCTGAGAAGGCCGTCCACAAGGTTTAGGAGTGTCTATGGGAATGTTTCACCATTCTTCCAGAAGAGCATTTATGAGGTCAGGCACTGATGTTGGACAAGAAGGCCTGGCTCACAGTGTCCACTCATCCCAAAAGTGTTCTATCGGGGTGCAGGCCAGTCAAGTTCCTCCACCCCAAACTCGCTCATTCATATCTTTATTAGTGATGAGCGGAATACGCCATATTCGATTTTGCGATATTTCACGAATATATAGAAGAATATTGGCGAAATATTCGTTAATATCGAATATTCGTGATATTTTATAAAAAAAAAAAAAAATTTGATGCGAAATTGATTGCGAAATTCTCGTCAACACGCGAAAACGGAGATCATTTTCTGGATTACTAAACTAATAGGCACTAAACACTGTGGGCCAGATTCAGGTAGAATTCGATTCCCGCGGAGTATCAGAGATTCTCTACGCCGCCGTACTTTACCTGGCTCTAGGAGGAATTCAGAGAGATTTTGGCCCGTAAGGTACGGCGGCGTAGTGTCTTTCTCCCGGCGGAATCAAACTACGCGATTAGGGGGCGTGAGGCATTTAAATGAAGGCGATCGAACTGCGCATGCTCCGTTCAGAAATTTTGCGCCGTGCATTGCGCGAAATCACGTCGTTACGTCATTTTTTTTTTGAGTTGAAAGTCGACGCGGGAACGACGGCCATACTTAACATGGGCCGCGTAACGTTAGACCAGCTAATAGCTGGTTTAACTTTACGTAGCAAAAAAATGACGTACGCGATTGCGAACGACGCTCGTAACTTCGTGGATCGGCGGAAAAAGCTCATTTGCATATCCCGACGCTGAAAACGTCGCAAACTCCACCCAGCGGCCGCAAAAAGATCGCAGCGTAGATCTGAAGGCGTACGAAGACGTAAGCCTGTCAGATCGAAGCCCGAAGCCGCCGTATCATGGTTTGAGGGTTCAAACTAGTGATACGGCGCGCGAAATTTGAAATTACTCCTGTCTAACACCAGTTAGACAGGCGTAATCGCTCTCTGAATCTGGCCCTAACTCTACTTACACAAACTTATATGACTAAACTAAAGCTAATTTATTTTTATTTTTTTATACACAAAACACAGAAGGGCAGAGAAAGTATTCGCGAATATTCGCATTGCGAATATTCGGCAACATAAAAGGATCGCCTCAGCTACTCGGCCCAGGGTCTCTAATCATACCAGCAATGCTTTTAGACGTCGATGGAGATCACTAGGATGTGATCTGTTTTAAAAATAAATTTGAAAAAATATGAATATTCGCCATAGCGAATATTCACCGCGATATTCGATTTATTCGCGAATACTCGAATATGCAATATTCGTTACGAATATTCGCAATGCGAATATTCGTAAGCAACGCTAATCTTTATGGACCATAGGTGTGCGCAGCCTATTGCATTAGGGTGTGCAACCCAAAGCCCAAACACACTCTACTGATCACTCACGACGTTCATTCAGAAAGGGAAGGGGCTGGTAAATTACATATTTACTGGCCTCTTTTCCCCACTCCTAAAACATACCAGCAGCAACAGATGATAGGAGAGGGAAGCTGGCAACGATGCGGCGGGAAAGATGGGAACCAGAGCAGTAGGGGAAATCTGTGCTGCTCAGGGAGAGTAGGGTGTGCCTGGGCACAACTGGCACACCCTGTGCGCACGCCTATGTTATGGACCTTGCTTTGTGCACTGGTGGGCAGTCATGTTGGAACAGGAAGAGGCCGTCCCCAAACTCTTCCAACAAAGTTGAAAAGCATGAAGATGTCTTGGTATGCTGACACCTTAACCACTTAAGACCCGGACACATATGCTGCTAAATGACCCAAGGTGTTTTTACAATTCGGCACTGCGGCGCTTTAACAGACAATTGCGCGGTCGTGCGACGTGGCTCCCAAACAAAATTTGCGTCCTTTTCTTCCCACAAATAGAGCTTTCTTTCGGTGGTATTTGATCGCCTCCGCGATTTTTATTTTTTGCGCTATAAACTAAAATAGAGCGACAATTTTGAAAAAAATCAAAATTTTTTTACTTTTTGTTAGAAAAAAAATCAAATAAACAAAATTTTAGTAAAAATTAATTCAGCCACATGTCTTTAGTAAAAAAAAAAAAATCGCAATAAAAAAAATAGCTACCTAGCGGGAACAGCGACACTAATACAGCGATCAGAAAAATGATCGCTTAGTGACGCTGGCAATAGGGAGTGAAAGGGTTAACTAGGGCAGTGATCAGGGGGTTAAAACTTTATTAGGGGGGGTGGGGGGGCTATCCTGAACCTAACACTAACTGATTTTTACACTGCCTGTCACACTGACACTAAATGCAGTGATTAGATCACTGCATTCAGTGACACTGTGACAGGGGGGTGGGGGGGGGGGGCGATCACAAGGGGTTAATGTGCCTATGTGAGTGTGTGTCAGTGTAGTGTTGGTGCACACTTACTGTGGATGTCTTCTCTCATCAGCAGCGGTGGGAAACAGCGCTGCGATGAGAGGTGACATCATTTCCTCCTTCCTGTGTAAACACAGGAGGAGGAAGTGACACGAAGGGGGAGCGCTCCCATTGGCTGGGAGCGATCGCGGGGGGGGGGGGCCAAAAACACGGACATCCGCCCGCTCGTCAGCGATCGCTCCCAGAGCCAGGGGGACCGCCGCACGCCGCGGAGGGGGTCCCGATGGGACCCCCGAACCGCACAAAGGCGAGGCCGTATATATACGGCCTTGTGCCTGTACGAGCCATGTTGTGGACGTACATAGGCATGCGGGGGTCCTTAAGTGGTTAACGGGGTTGTAAAGGAAAAAATGTTTTCCCTAAATATCTTCCTTTCCCTTAGTGCAGTCCTCCTTCACTTACCTCATACTTCCATTTTGCTTTTAAATGTTCTTATTTCTTCTGAGAAATCCTCACTTCCTGTTCTTCTGTCTGTAACTCCACACAGTAATGCGAGGCTTTCTCCCTGGTGTGGAGAAAGCCTCTTGAGGGGGCGAGCAGGAGAGTCAGGACGCTCTCTACTTTGCAGATAGAGAAAGGAGCTGTGTGTTAGTGGGCCTCCTGACACTCCTGCTCACCCCCTCCCCCCTCAAGAGGCTTTCTCCACACCAGGGAGAAAGCCTTACATTACTGTGTGGAGTTACAGACAGAAGAACAGGAAGTGAGGATTTCTCAGAAGATATAAGGACGTTTAAAAGCAAAATGGAAGGATGAGGTAAGTGAAGGAGGACTGCACTAAGGGAAAGGAAGATATTCAGGAGAAAAATATTTTTTTCCTTTATAACCCCTATAAGAGTTCCCTTCACTGGCACTAAGGTGCCAAGCCCAACCCCTGAAAAAATGACCCCACACCAAAATCCCCCCTCCATCAAATGGTTTGGACCAGTGCACAAAGCAATATCCATAAAGACATGGATGAGAGAGTTTGGGGTGGAGGAACTTGACTGGCCTGCACAGAGTCCTGACCTCAACCCGATAGAACACCTTTGGGATGAATTATGCCGCGTACACACGGTCGTTTTTTGTGATGAAACAAAACGACGTTTTAAAAAACGTCATTTAAAATGATCGTGTGTGGGCAAAATGTCGTTTTATGTCTTCAAAAAAACGACCAAAAAAAAATTCGAACATGCTTGAATTTTTTATGTCGTTTTTCAGAATGTCGTCTTTTGTTTCACAAAAAATGATGGTGTGTGGGCAAAACGACGTTTTAAAACCCGCGCATGCTCAGAAGCAAGTTATGAGACGGGAGCTTCAATGGAACAGAGTGGCGTCGAAAGTGTCTTACGTAACCGCGCTTTGCAAGAACATTTTCAGAAAACGATGGTGTGTAGGCAAGGTCGTTTTTTAAAATGAAGTTTGAAAAACGTCGTTTTGTTTCGTGAGATAAAACAACGTTTTTTACATCACAAAAAGTGATCGTGTGTACGCGGCATTGGGGTGGAGACTGTGAGCCAGACCTTCTCGCCCAACATCAGTACCTGACCTCACAAATGCTCTTCTGGAAGAATGGTGAAACATTCCCATAGACACTCCTAAACCTTGTGGACGGCCTTCCCAGAAGAGTTGAAGCTGTTATCGCTGCAAAGGGCGGGGCCAATATTGAACCCTATGGACTAAGACTGGGATGCCATTAACCTCCCTGGCGGTATGATTCTTTAAGATTTTAGGTGCTGAAAGCGGTACCTTTATTTGCAAGGGAATTTGGCGTTTTATACTGTAGGCTTGTAATTCTGAGGAATAACTCACTTAAATCTGACCAAACAAGAGTCTAATAGGCATCCCAGGTATGATTTTTTTTTTTATTTTATTAAAAATTATAATATAATAAATAATTATAAAAAATTATAACAAATAATAATATAATTATAGTAAAAATTATTCAATAATGTAATCAAAATCACTGAAATTTGCTCAGTTGCATAATTTTTGCTGTCATAATTTTTTTTTTTTTATGACGAATTTCCCCACAAATCGCTATCGCTAAATTCTGCAAGTGATTATAATTTATTATCGCTGTTTTCTAGCTGATCTAAAATAATTTTTGACATAAAGGGACACTTTTGGTTGCTATGGGCAATCTACAGTTTCCAGGCAGAAAGAACCGTTTTTATTATATAAAAGAACATGCAGGGCACTGGACAGACCACTAGGGACATGGGGGGTGTGTATTTTTTACATACAGTACTATAATCTATAAGATTACAGTATACTGTATGTAAAGTGTTTGTTTACTTTTTTGAATTTGGCGCCGTTCTCCGCTCCCGTGCGTCGTAACGTCGCAGGGAACGGAGCTCGGCGGCACACGGGGACGCTGTGTGAATCGAGCGAGCACCCGCTCGCTCACACAGCGTGGATGCATCGCTGGATCCAGGAAGAAGGTAAGACAGCGCGCGCTGCAGGCTCTGCGTGTCTACCCCGAGCGTGACTCGGGGATACCGATCTTGGCAGGAAAAAACCACCCCGAGTCACGCTCGGGAACACCGTCAGGGAGGTTAAAGTTCATGTGTGTGTAAAGGCAGGCGTCCCAATACTTTTGACAATATAGTGTACGTCAGGACAAACAAAGAGATAGGTTGTACCTGTGATGTTGTACATGGCGGACAGCATCTCACAATACTTCTCCAGCAGAGCCGTGAGGGAAAGGTCTCCTGAGCTGGTGCACTGGAGGGTCATCTGCAAATGGAAAAGAAAAAATATCACTAACATTAAACAATGTATCACAAATGTTTAACAATGTATCATTAATGGTGCATGGAACAATTACCTTCTGCTATATTGTTCCCATTTATGTAGTTTTTAGTCACTTTGATAAATATAAATTTTTGGGACAACCTAATTCTTCGCAAAAATTTTGAGTGTTTATAAGTTTCTTTTTCTTTTCATGGGTAGATATTTGTATCTCATTAAAGGAAAACATGTTTTTGCCTAAAATTAACGTTTGCAAGGTAGACAGACAGAATAGTGTAATGATTCTGTTAACAAACGAGTAAATACCTATTAAATTCCTTCATCTATATCACCTCCGGCGTTCTAGTTTCTGTTCTCTCATTCACTTCCTGGTTTGCGGCGCTTGTTCATGTAAGAACTACATTTCCCAGTATGCATTGCGGCACACCCAGTAACTCACACCTCCTTGAAGTCTCTAACACGTAGAGAGCGTCCTGCCGCACAGATGTAGTTCCCAGGAGGGGGCGAGCACGTCACTGACCACCGCAGTAAAGCCTCCCTTCACGGTGGTCAGTAACAATCAGACAAGCAGGAAGTGAACAGAACAGAGAAGAAATAGAGCAACTTCTGAGGCGATTCAGTTCGCATGTGCCGCGCTATACAAGTTTTCATTCATTCATTCATTCAAAAACTAACAATGAGGAAGTGAAAAGAGGAATGTCTGCAGGTAAGGGATGCTTATTATAAAATAAAAAATCCTTTATAACCCCTTTAAGCTTAAGGAATGTTATTAATAAATTTAGTTTAAATCATAATTTAACCACTTTAAGACCGAGCCTGTTTTTCAGACTCGGTGTTTACAAGTTAAAAACATTTTATTTTTTTGCTAGAAAATTACTTAGAAACACAGGGCCAGATTCAGGACGGCGAGCGGTTCTTTAAGGCGGCGTAACCTCATTTACGTTACGCCGCCGCAACTTTACTCGCAAGTGCTGTATTCACAATGCACTTGCGTGTAAAGTTGCAGCGGCGTAGCGTAAATGGGCTGGCCTAATTTAAATTCGGCAGGTAGGGGGCGTCATGTATTTAAATTAGGTGCGATCCCACGCCGAACGGCAATGTATCCCAATGCGCATGCTCCAAATCACGTCGCATATTGTCAATGAAAATTACGTGAACGTAGCTTACTCCCAGCCCCATTCTGAATTGGCTTACGCAAACAACGTAAAAAAATTCAAATTTCCCGCGGTTACGACGTCCATACTTAACATAGGATGCGCCTGCTTTTTGGGGGAAATCCCTTACGTAAACGGCGTAAAGTCACTGCGTCGGGCGGGCGTACGTTCGTGAATTGGCGTATCCCGCTGATTTACATATTCTCGGCGTAAATCAGCGGGAACGCCCCCAGCGGCCATTTTAAACTCGCAGTTAAGATCCGACGGTGTAATACAATTACGCATGTCGGATCTTTACTGCAAACCGGCGTATCTTGTTTTCTGCAGACAGAAAACAGATACGCCGGCGCAAAGTGTGAGTTATCCGTTATCACTGATACGCCGGCATAACTCTTTCTGAATCTGCTCCAAACATTATACATTTTTTTCTAACACCCTAGGGAATAAAATGGCGATCGTTGCAATACTTTATGTCACTCCGTATTTGAGCAGCGGTCTTACAAGTGCACTTTAAAAACAAACAAAAAAAAAAAACATTTTTTTGAATGATAAAAAAAAGAAAACAGTAAATTTAGCCCAATTTGTTTTTATATTATGAAAGATGATGTTACGCCGAGTAAATTGATACCCAACATGTCATGTTTCAAAATTGCGCCCATTAGTGGAAGATTAATTATTATTATTATTATACAGGATTTATATAGCGCCAACAGTTTTCGCAGCACTTTACAATATAAAAGGGAGACAATACAGTTACAATACAATAAAATACAAGAGGATTAGAAGGGTCCTGCTCAGAAGAGCTTACAATCTAATAGGGTGGGGCAGGAGGTACAAAAGGTTGTAACTGTGGGTAATGAGCTGATGGAAGTGGTAAAAGATTAGTTCTAGACGTGATAGGCTTCCCTAAAAAGGTGAGTTTTCAGAGATCGCCTGAAGGTAGCAAGAGTAGGGGATAGCCGGACAGGTTGAGGTAGTGAGTTCCAGAGGATGGGAGAGGCTCTGGAGAAATCCTGGAGACGAGCATTGGAGGAGGAGACAAGAGAGCTTGACAGTAGGAGGTCTTGAGAAGACCTGGGGAGACACTTTGGCGCCTTGATCAAAGTGAAGGAATGTCATCAGCACACTTGTCTGATGAAGGGGCCCTGCATTTGGACTTTGGCACCTTGGGTTTATCCGAATCTTGGGAAACACCTTGGGGGCTTATCAGAATCTGAGTGAAGCACTTTGGCAAAGCACCTTGTACCCGTATTGATAAGGACAAGGGCCTTTTCCCCAAAACCCTGGTCAGGCGGTTGTGGGGGTCTGTGGTCAAGGGGCTTATCAGAATTTGAAAGCCCCCTTTAACCACTCAAGCCCCGGACCATTATGCAGGTTAAGGACCTGGCCCCTTTTTGCGATTCGGCACTGCGTCGCTGTAATTGACAATTGCGCGGTCGTGCGACGTGGCTCTCAAACAAAATTGGCGTCCTTTTTTTCCACAAATAGAGCTTTCTTTTGGTGGTATTTGATCACCTCTGCGGTTTTTATTTTTATAAACAAAAATAGAGCGAAAATTTTGAAAAAAATTCAATATTTCTAACTTTTTGCTATAATAAATATCCCCAAAAAATATATACATTTTTTTTCCTCAGTTTAGTCCGATACGTATTCTTCTACATATTTTTGGTAAAAAAAACCTGCAATAAGCGTTTATTGATTGGTTTGCGCAAAAGTTATAGCGCCTACAAAATAAGGGGGATTTTTATGGCATTTTTATTAATATTCTTTTTTTTTACTAGTAATGGCGGCGATCAGTGATTTTTTTCTTGACTGCAACATTATGGCAGACACATCGGACACATTTTTGGGACCATTGTCATTTTCACAGCAAAAAGTGCTATAAAAATGCACTGATTACTGTGAAAATTACAATGGCAGTGAAGGGGTTAACCACTAAGGGGCGCTAAGGGGTTAAGTGTGCCCTAAGGGAGTGATTCTTTTTTTTTTTTTTTACAGTAAAAGTTTTTTATTTTAAAGAAAAAAAAACAAAAAAAAAAACAAAGACAGTACAAAAGTCAAGACGATTGCACAGATACACAAGTATACATAAAAAATCAATACAGCAATGATGGGATATCAACCCGGCGATACATAGAGTGGGACCAAAACCATAGTGAAACAGTCGACATTCAGGGGGGAGAACTCCAAATTCCAATTGGGGGGGGGGGGGGGGCGAGGGGGGTAGAGCAGGAGGGGGGGACAGCAGGATGTAAGGCAGGGAAGGGAGTGATTCTTACTGTAGGGGGGCGTGGCTGTAGGTGTGACATACCCTATAACAGGGAACAGACGATCACTGTCACTGCCACAGAGAAGATCGGGGAAGGTTTGTTTACACTCACCTCTCCCCGTTCTTCAGCTCCTGTGACCTGATCGCGGGACACCGGCGGCGATCGGGTCCCGCGGGCGCGGCCACTGAGCTTTGGACTGAGCAGCGCACTCGCGACCCACGGCTGGGCTCTTAAAGGCGACGTACAGGTACGTGCCTGTGCCCAGCCGTGCCATTTTGCCGACGTATATCGGGATTAGACCCGACCACGGGACGCTGGCGGCGATCGGGTCCCGCGGGCGCGGAAACGGAGCTTTGTGCACTGGGATCTTAAAGGCGACGTACAGGTACGTGCCTGTGCCCAGCCGGCCATTCTGCTGACGTATATCGGGGTTAGACCCAATCACAGGACACTGTCGGCGATCGGGTCCGCGGGTCCTGCGGGCGCGGTCACGGAGCTTCCGACCGGGTCTCGAGCACGCTGGCGGCGGTGAGCTCGCAAACCCACAGGTGGGCGCGGTAACGGAGCTTCGGACCGGGTCGTGAGTATGCCGGCGGCGGCACACTCGCGACCCATGGCTGGGCTCTTAAAGGAGACGTACAGGTATGTGCCTGTGCCCAGCCGTGCCATTCTGCTGATGTATATAGGTGTTAGACTCGATCCCGGGACACTGGCGGCAATCGGGTCCGCGGGTCATGCGGGCTGTGGTCACGGAGCTTCCGAACGGGTCTCGATCGTGCTGGCGGCGGAGCCCTCGCAACCCACGGCTGGGCTCTTAAAGGCGACGTACAGGTATGTGCCTGTGCCCAGCCGTGCCATTCTGCCGACGTATATAGGCGTTAGACTCGATCGCGGGACACTGGTGGCAATCGGGTCCTGCGGGAGCGTTCACGGAGCTTCAGACCGGGTCTCGAGCACGCTGGTGGCGGCGCGGTCGCAACCCACGGCTGGGCTCTTAAAGGCGAGCCTGTGTGTCTGTGCCTGTGCCCAGCCGTGCCATTCTGCCGACGTATATTGGCGTTAGGCGGTCCTTAAGTGGTTGATAATAATTTTACATTACAGTATTTGGATAAAGCATTGAAACTTCTTTAAGATTCGAGAACAAGTCCAGTTGAATGTGACTAACTACTACTAGATATACCATGACCTGGATAAATGAGAACCTTCACAGACAATAAAAAAATTCATGGATTTGCGCATCAACAAACATAAAAAAAGCGCTCATCTTTCCTAAAATAACTTTGTGTTTTGGATGCACGTCTCCTGTAACAAAGAGAAATAATTGTCATGACACAAACAGAAACGTTGAGTTGAAAGGAATTCCCTTTGCTTATTGATAATCCCGGCCGAGTTATTTTGGGTTGAGCAGAAATCGGAGCGTAAAATATTCTCATCCCGTCCATTCTCATGCCCCTCGCGGACACGTCAGACATTCTTCCTGTGACATGTGCTTTCCAGTAGCAGGGCCTGGATTCCGTGCAGCGCGTGCGAGATTTAATCACACTTGTCAGGGTCGTCCCCTGGGACGGTGCCAGTCCATTTTTAACGCTCAGCCTTAGAAGTCTAACAGAGGGCTGATAGTGGAAAAAGCGGAAAGCCGCTGTCTAGGGATGATGTACAGCCACACAAAGTATTTTTTTATGAACTTGATCCATGTCAACATAATACTCTACTCATCGCTCGCGTCTCTGCTATGTGAGATGATGTCTATCTCGGTGTATGTAGAAGAGTCTTAACGTGTTTGGCGCGCGCGCGTGTTGTTGTGACAGCTAAATAGCACTGAACGTTTCCCAGATGCTTCAACTCTAACTGGATAGCATTTCGTTTGTAAAGCACTGTGTATCATTATTTTATTTTTATTATCTATTGTTGCTGCTGATCTCCTGCTGACTCTTTAGAGCAGGGATCTCCAAACTATGGCCCTCCAGTTGTTCAGGAACTACAATTCCCATCATGCTTAGTCATGTCTGTGAATGTCAGAATTTTACAATGCCTCATGGGAAATGTAGTTCCGAAACAGCTGGAGGGCCGTAGTTTGGAGATCATTGCTTTAGAGCCATTGTCTGTCTATATGCATTCTGTTTTTCTGTTTCAAATGCTGCTTTATGCATTATGCATTGCCATACCTCCTTCATCCCCGTACCATTTCGCTGGCCAAAGAACAGGCCGCTGCGATTCGGCACTGCAGACCTGTAAGGGCTGTGCGGGGTTAGCCTTCCTTCTCAGCTGTCAGCTAATTGCCAGCTCCCATCTCTCCACAGTGATCCACCTGTTGATGATCCTGCTCGTCAGCTCTGCCTACTTAAAGCCTTCCAGTTCATTTGCTCTCTGCCTTCGCCTGTGTTAACATCACAAGAGACTTTCTCCTGTGTTCCTGTTGAAGACCTGCCTGACTGACGTTCCCTCTGGCTACAGATCCTGCTTGCTGTATGTCTACCTCTATCGCTGGCTCTTGGACATGGCCGACTACCCGATCCGGTTACTGAACTCTGGCTATGTTTTGACTACGCTTACTCTGTTTACCTTTTTATTTTTATTATTAAACAAGTGTGATTTAACTGTACTTCTGTCTCGGTCTGATTCATGGTTTCTGACAGTAGTTGAAGGCCATGAATTCAGAAGATTTAGCCAATCCACGGCAGCCAATCCACTGCTTTTCACAGGGTTAGACTTGTTTGGGGTTGCCTGATTTCACGGATTTAGAACTTTGGGAATTACCTGCTCTTCAAAGGGTTAGTACTGTTGGGGTTACCTGCTCCTCACAGGGTTAGACTTGGTTGGGGTTGCCTGCTCTTCACGGATTTAGAACTTTGGGAATTACCTGGTCCTCACAGGGTTAGAACTGCTGGGGTACCTGCTCTTCACAGGGGTAGAACTGTTGAGGTTACTTGCTCTTTACAGGGTTAGAACTGTTGGGGTTACTTTCTCTTCAAATGGTTATAACTGTTGGGGTTACTTGCTCTTCACAGGGGTAGAACTGTTTGGGGTTACTTGTTCCTCACAGGGTTATAACTGTTGGGGTTACTTGCTTTTCAAAGGGCTAGGACTGCTGGCGTTACCTGCTCTTCACAGGGTTAGAACTTTTTGGGGTTACTTGTTCCTCACAGGGTTAGAACTGTTGGGGTTACTTTCTCTTCAAATGGTTAGAACTGTTGGGGTTACTTGCTCTTCACAGGGGTAGAACTGTTGTGGGTACCTGCTCTTCAGAGGGTTAGAACTGCTGGGGTTACTTGCTCTTCACAGGGTTAGACTTGTTGGGGTTACTTGCTCTTCACAGGGTTAGACCTGATGGGGTTACCTGCTCTTCACAGGTTTAGAACCGTTGGGGTTACTTGCTCTTCACAGGTTTAGAACTTCTGGAGACACCTGCTTTTCATAGGTGTAGAACTGTTTGTGAGCAGGCTTTAGTTTTAAAGTTCTTCTTTAATAAATAGCAACTCTAAAGCATTAACTCGGATCACAGTAAAAAAATAAAAACAACAGTATTTATATATGGCCTGGAGGGCATTTGGCGTAATCTAGGAATGTTGGGATCTAAGGGCTTTACATCTCTTCCTATTCATTTATTACACTAAAAATATCGAAATGGTGATAATGGTCTCTGTAATTCCAGCACATCGCCAACAGCTGCAAGTCGCAGCGTATGATTTTTACATTGTAGAAGCAAAGTAATGATATCTCAAATCAAAGGGAATACCAAAATATCGATGGACTTTGAAGTTACATCATGTGGATTTTGGCAGGAAGGAAAGTTGATATAACAGTAAGGACAGGTGCTCCACGGGGGTCACTGATGTCTACAGAATGCTACAGTCAATCCGAGAACTTTAAGGAGATAACTCTCACTGCAACATTTACAGGGGTAATGAAGGGAGTGAAGTACTAATGTTTTTTATGCTTTTCTCATTGAAAGATAAATAAATAAAAAGAATGGTCATTCTGTAGAGTGGTAAGTAGCACTACCCAGAAGTATAGTGCATTTTCAGTGAGAACATACTTTAAGTTACTTTTGTGGTATAGACCCTGAAGTGTTATTGGTTGGTCTTCCATATTTTTTGGTATTCTCTTAAACAGTGAGATCTGCAAAACAGCCACTAGAGGGAGCACATTATATGCCTCATTCCATCGACCTTTCACTAGCCATACAAGTCTGTATAAATATATTTCTGACTTGTCACAATTATTAATATTTAAAACTCAACCTTGTATTATTAAAAACACCCTCAAATATTTTAATTCCTTTCCACCAAGTGACCCCTATATCAGAGAACACGTGGTGAGGTCAGTGGCTAGTATCAGAGCCAGATACACACAGGTTACATACGCTGTGAAAGTCAGAGCGAGAGTAATAATTCTAGTACTAGACCTCCTCTGTAACTCTAAACATAACCTGCAAAAAAAATTAAAGCGTCGCCTATGGAGATTTTTAAGTGCTGAAGTTTGGCACCATTCCACAAGTGTGCGCAATTTTAAAGCATGACTG
The DNA here is from genome assembly GCA_029574335.1 of Rana kukunoris. Classification (NCBI taxonomy): domain Eukaryota; kingdom Metazoa; phylum Chordata; class Amphibia; order Anura; family Ranidae; genus Rana; species Rana kukunoris. Next base: position 12,708,252 of record CM056053.1, read on the forward strand.
TCAGATCACCTGAGGCCAGGTGACAGATGCACACCGTTGGGTCAGGAGTGCACCGCTATGATAGTGAACCCTGGGTGCTGCAGGAAGGCAGGTGCACTGGGGCGCCAAGACGAATCCCACAGGTAGCTAGAACCTGAGATTCCCCAGGGCGCGGAGTCTAAGAGCCAGCAGGTGTTCGCCAGAGCCTCTAGTGACTTTGCTGCAGCTGACTCCAGGTCGCGGCCCCTAGGGTCTCCCAGCTCACTCTCACGGTAGGCTATAGGAGGCTAAGCTAAAGGTCGGGGCAACAAGCAGACAAGGATAAACGGTGAACAAGCCAAAGGTAAAGGGTCACAAGCAGGCAGGGATAGTCGAGAACGCGCCAAAGGTCAGGGTCACAAGCAAGAGGGGATGGTCGGGAACACGCCAAGATTGGTAACAGAGACAAACGTAGAGCACACGGCAAAAAGGAAACCAAACACACAATATTGCACAGCAAGGCAGGCTTGGAGAACACAGTGTTAAATAGTGGTTCCTATTGAGGCCGGGGTGGAGCCACACTGAGGGAAGATTACTTAACAATGCAGGTGTGAGAAAGCAAGCCCTAAGGTTGATACACAGACAGGTCATGAAAGTATTACTGCAAGGTCATGACAATGACATGTTAGGTATCTATTTTCTCGGCGTAACATCATCTTTCATAGTATCCAAAAATAATTTTCCTTGTACTTAAGAGGTCTGGGCTGGAAGGGAGCATTTGTCTTTTAGACACTCCCGCCTTCTATGACACGACAGCATTTATATTGGACAGCTGGGGCTAATGGTACTTTACCATTGGTCGAAGACTCCAAGCTGTCCATTGAGCTCGGTGCCTCTGACAAAAAATGAGGAGAGGCACTGTGTGCTCATCCTCTCAGCCTGCTGAGTGTGTCAGCTTGTATTTAAACTGGCCGTTCTGTATGTAGCTTCTGACAGGCTGCACAAGAAGCCCCGAATCTCCGGAACCATAGGTCGCAGGAGCCCCAGTTTGACCAGTTGTGGGGTAAGACTTCAGCTACATGTGACCACCAAATTTAAGGTCTCTGTGACCCCAGGTCGATTTTTTTTTGTATGGTAATGGCACGTGAGGCCTGCCATGGTAGCACTGTATTGCTCTGGTAATAGTATGTTAAAATAAAAAAATGTAAAAAATAAATAAAAAATGTAATAAGTAAAAAATATTTTAAAATTTTTTAAAAAAAAGATTGTTTTTTTACATTTTCTTTTTACATATTGTGCCTGATCACCTCCACACGATGACACTGTACTGTACTGGTGGCAGTATGTAAAAAAAAAAAACAAAACAATAAAATAAAAATGTGAAAAGAAAACTTTTGGGGGGGGGGGTTGACCGATCACATAATCACTGTCCCGCCGACTCCCGATCATTAGTAGAGACCAAGAGCACAGTCACTGTGCTGGGAGCCCGCAGGAAGCGTGCCCTCGGCATAGTAAGCTCTGCTGCCCATGGGTACATATGTGTGGCATGTAAGTGTTAAAGCTCACCCTCTTTGCCACCACACATATACAATACACGGGTGGCAAGAGGTTTAAAATGTGGGCATAATATTGATTAGACATGTGCATTTCCGAAAAAAAAAATTTTTTTTCATTAAATTTTTTTTTTTTTCGGTCATTCATTATGATCGAAATTCGTAAATGAAAAAAAATCATAAATCCGTAAATACGAAAATTCGTAAATTCATAAATTTTTAATACAAACATTCGTAAATTTGTAAATTAAAAAATTCATAAATTCATAAATTCGTAAATACGAAAATGCGTACATTTCAAAATTCAGAAATTCAAAAATGCGAAAATTCTAAAATCTGAAAATAAGAAAGAACATACGAAAATTTGAAAGAACAAATATTCTAAATAATAACTAACTAATAATACCTATTAAATTATAGGTATTGGAATTTTCTTTCCAATTTGGCTGTTAGTGAATGTAACGAATAACATTTATCTAAAGTTACGAATCCGAAATAATGAATGACGCATCGAAACAAATGGAACGGAATGAATTATTATTAATAATAATAATAATACAAATATTGTATTATTATTATTTATTATTATTAATTAGTTACGTTCTATTAGTTTAGATGCGGTATTCGTTATTTCGGATAATTCGTAACTTTGGATAAATTCTTATTTGTTACGTTCACTAACAGCCAAATTAGAAAGAAAATTCCAATACCTATAATTTAATAGTTAGTAATAGTTAAGTTATCATCAGTTAATTATTTTATCAGATTTTCTAATTTTCGTTCTTATTTTCGGATTTTCATTCTTTTGAATTTTTGTTTTCATTTTCGTTTTTTTTTTATTTTCTGGTTTTCTAATTTCTGTACTTCCAAAAATTTCAGATTCGGAATGAAATGAATCGCATATGTCTAATATTAATATTATTTTTTGCAGACAGGTGGAGGCAGATGCCATCTGTTCACATACTTATCCTTAATATGAAATAACCAGCCGTGACATTCTAGGGGGTGATTAGCCGACTCTCGGGGAATCCGATACTTGGGTTATGTACACTTTTCCAGCTCCACTAATGGGAAAACGATTTATACTTGGGTGCGGACAGGTCTGAAATATCTGTAATTAGTATATTTAATATTCCATATTCCGTACTTTTGACAAAGCCGCTGACAGCTCCGCCACGCTGGAAGGACCGGTCATGGTAAGGAAGCTCCATTCTAACAACGCATGCTGTTTATTTTATGTAAAAATTGAAGCCTGGGATGACAACTTCTATTTTGCTGAATTGTATTGAAAGCCAAAACAGACAGAGTACCGTCAACTATTGGAGTTCTGAAAAATGATAGCACCAATCATCGATCGCGGGCACGAGAGGCAGAACACACACACATCCCTATTCTGTGAGGAGAGGAGATGCAGATCGTGAGTTCCTAGGAACTAATAGCTAGGAACCACAATCTGGCATCTCCTATAGTGAGTCCCCTCCCCCCACAGTTAAAACACACACTAGGGAACACAGTTAACCGCTTGATTGCCCCCTAGTGTTAACCCCTTCCTGCCAGTGACGTTTTTACAGTTATCAGTGCATTTTAATTGCACCGATCGCTGTATAAATGCCAATGGTCCCAAAAATGTGCCAAAAATGTCTGATGTGTCCGCCCAAATTTCTCTGTCCCAATAAAAAAAAAAATCGCAGAACACCACCATTACTAGTAAAAAAAAATAATAATAATAAAAATGACATAAATCTATCCCCTATTTTGTAGACGCTATGGCCTGGATTCACAAAGCTTTTACGCCAACGTAACTCACCTTTTTCCGGTGTAGCCAGGGATGTATTTAGGTTTTGTGCTGCCCTAGGCCTGACTAAACTCGTGCACCCCTAATTGAAATATGACACACCCCTTGCTGTTAAAGACCTGCCCTTCCCTTACCTTACTCTTACTCTATCCAAAATGAAATAGAAAAGTGTTCCTAAAGTCCTACTTTAGGCCCAAAATTCTGATAATTTTATGGAGAGGACTAAAAAGATATAACCATGCCTATGGTACAGCAGAAAACATAGCACAGTGAGGAAGGTTTGTGGTCCAGGATGATAGGACAGTCAAAATTAGAAGCTCCGCCCCCCCTACAGTTGCGGAATGCTTGCCTCTCTGCCCAGTCTGCTCCATTAAACTGGCGCTACACTAACAGTGCTACACTAATAGTGCAAGCCATCGGAGACTCTTTCCGTGATGCCCCCCTGCAACGTGCTGCCCTAGGCCTGGGCCTTGTTGGCCTAGGCCAGGATACAGCCCTGGACGTAGCCTAAATATGCGCCCGGCGTATGTGTGCGCCAGAGTCACAAACCAAGATACGCCTAAAAATAGGCCATCCTACCTGACGTTTCTTACTTACGCCGGTGTGTGGCGTGGGCGCAAATATGGCCTGGACGTATGTTGCTTCTCCCATTGATTAGGCATTCACATATGCAAATGAGGGAAATACGACGATTCACGAACGTACTTGCACCCGGCGCATGATATACGCGGTTTGCGTAATTTTTACGTCTGGCGTAAAGTTATTCCCCATAGATGAGGCGCAACCCATGCAAAGGTATGGACCAGGGAACACAAGCCTACATATTGTACATTGGACGTCTGTGAATATGGGCCGACGTGGGTCAGGCTGGGCGTAGGTTACGTTAACGGCGTACACAGTGATCCGGCGTATCTTAGGCAGTTGTTTCAACGTGGTTGTGCGCATTGCGCACAGGGATACCTCCATGTCTCGATGCGCAGTTCGTTTTAAGTACTTGTCTGGCGCCCGGCCCATCATTTGCACGGGGTCACGCTACATTAGCATGGATCACGCCCACTTCCAGCCCACTTCCACCTACACCGACTTACGCCTACGAAATATACGCTACGCCGGCGCAGAGTTGGGAGCAATAGCTTGCTGAATTCCATGCTTGCCTCTCTGCGCTACATAAATGTGCGCCGATGTCTGTGAATCCGGGCCTATAACTTTTGAGCAAACCAATCGATAAGCTCATTGCCATTTTTATTACCAGAAATATGTAGAAGAATACATATCGGCCTAAACTGAGATTATTTTTTTTTTCAAAATTGTCGCTAATTTTTTTGTTTATAGCGCAAAAAATAAAAACCGCAGAGATGATCAAATACCACCAAAAGAAAGCTCTATTTGTGTGGGAAAAAAGGATGTCAATTTTGTTTGGGTACATCGTCTCAAGACCGCGCATTTGTCAGTTAAAGCGACGCAGTGCCGTATTGCAAAAAATGACCTAGTCATTGAGCAGCCAAATCTTCCGGGGCTGAAGTGGTTAAGGTTGTCCTCTGTGTTGAGTAGCTTTCAGCTGGGGTAAATGGCAAGAGAGAGTTCCTCCAGCCGGTCAATACTTTTAGGCCGCGTACACACGATCAAATCTGTCTGCTGGAAACGGTCTGCCAGACCGTCCCAGCAGACAGATTCGATCGTGTGTACGGGTGAGCCAACGGATTTGGCCAGCCGACAGATTTGAAAGCATGCTTTCAAATCTGTTGGCTGGGAACCCGTCCGCCCGACATGTCTGCTGGTTAGTATGCTAACCAGCAAACATGTCTTCTCGCACACGCGCCGAATGGTCCGACGCATGCGGGGAAGTGTTTTACTTCCTGGTGCGGTGACGTGGCGGCGTCAAGGTCACCGCCACGTCAGCGCGCTGTCTGCCGGCGGGGATTTTGGTTTGATCGTGTGTACACGATCAAACCAATACGTCCCCAGCAGACAGATTTGTTCAAATCGGTCTGTCCGACTGATTTGAACAAATCTGTCTGCTCGTGTGTATGGGGCTTAATACTGCGCTCAGACACCACCCACACAACACCCACTGTCTGCCTATTTAGCTATCTGTATCCAATAAGAATCTTTAAGAGGTTATCCTTTCTAATATATTCTTCTTCGGTCCATCCTCCAAGAAGTATTCTGTTGTGTCCACTAGGGGCAGCAAACAGTCCATGAATCACTGATTCTGACCCGGGTCATCATTCCATAACAGCTGGCTTTTGATGTTCTGATGTTTGATGTTCTGTACAGGCCTCATACACACGACCGGTTTCCTCGGCAGAAACTTGTTGGGAGACGTGTTTTGCCGAGGAAACCGGTCGTGCGTACGTTATTCATCGAGGAAACTGTCGAGGAACTCGACGAGCCAAAAAGGGAGCATGTTCTCTTTTTCCTCGACGGGAATGGAGAAAATTGGCTCATCGAGTTTCTCGACAGCCGAACAAGGAACTCGACGAGGAAAACAATGTGTTTCGCCCGACGAGTTCCTCGGACGCGTGTACGCGGCCTAATAGGGCATTTAAATTCTCACCAATCCTGGAAGTCTGTGAGAACATCCTGACAGGCCTCGTACACACGACCGGTTTCCTCGGCAGAATCCAGCAAGAAACTTGTTGGGAGACGTGTTTTGCCGAGGAAACCGGTTGTGTGTACATTTTTCGACGAGGAAACTGTCGAGAAACTCGACGAGCCAAAAAGAGAGCATGTTCTATTTTTCCTCGATGGGAATGGAGAAAATTGGCTTGTCGCGTTCCTCGACAGCCGAACAAGGAACTCGACGAGGAAAACTATGTGTTTCGCCCGACGAGTTCCTTGGTCGTGTGTACGAGGCCTCAGAGATTAATTCCCATTTATGTTTCTTTGTTTTCAACACCCAGCAGGTTAAACTTGCTCTGCTGGCAATCCAGGCCAGGTGTAATCAGGTTTCAACCATCCAGAAACAACATGTTGCCTTCCAACAGTATTCTTATTCAATAGGGCGCGGCACTTTGTTATCCTACTTGTATCAGCAGTGCCACCCTGTGGGGATGCAAATAATTGTTTCCAATAAAAGTGATAACTAAGTGGCTTGGGGAACAAAACATCAACGTTTTGGGTCCATGGCCAAGAAATTCCCCGGACCTTAATCCCATTGACAACTTTTGGTCAATCCTCAAGCAGCTGGTGAACAAAATAACCCCACAAATTCTGACAAACTCCAAGCATTGGTTATACAAAAATGGGCTACCATCAGTCAGGATGTGGCCCAGAAGTTGATGGAGAGCATGCCAGGAAGAATTGCAGAGGTCTTGAAAATGAAAGGTCACCACTGCACATATTGACTCTTTGCATAAACATCATGTAATTGTCAATAAAAGTCTTTAACGCTTATGAAATGCTTGTAATTATATATCAGTATACCATAGTAACATCTGACAAAATGATCTAAAAACACTGAAGCAGCAGACTTCGTGAAAATGTATATTTGTGTCATTCCTAAAACTTTTGCCCACGGCCAGTGGCGGCCCGCACATTAAGGGCACACGGGTGCTGCCCCCTCTCTCCAGCCACCCCTTCTGTGCACTATAGATAGATTCATGCATTGCATGAATCTATCCATGGCCGCCACTGCCACCCCTATTCAGGCATCCAGCCTCTTTTCAGGCACCTGAATTAAAGCGGCCGGGGGTGTTTTTTGAAGCACCTGATTAAAGCCATAGGCTCTAATAGGCGTAACTTGCGAGCGTCACGCAAAGTTCATGAATATTTGCTTTCTTAACACTGAACCGCCTCTCCGCCATTCAGGTGCTTGGGTCTGTTACCTGTCACTTGATTGGCTGGAACGACAGGTGCCGCTATTGGACGCCTATCAGGAGGAGAGGACGGGAGTCGGAAGATGAGGACGGCAGGAGATGCTGGCTTGAAGGACCCCACTCCTCGCCGTCACCCGCTGCCCCACCAAGACAGGGTAAGTGTCGGGCAAATGGCGAGCAGTCGGGAGGGGGTCACACTGGCAGCATTTAATTGGCAACCTGGCAACATTTCATGGGCACACTAGCAGCATTTATTGGGCACAATGTCAGCATGTGATGGGCACACTGGCAGCATTTCATGGGCACACTGGCAGCATTTAAGTAGTTACTATGAAGTATACACAGGCCCGTCGCTACAAGGCAGGCAAACCAAGCAATTTCTTGGGGCCCCGAGCTAGCCTGGGGCCCCAAGCAGGGCCCTTGCCGTGCTTCCTATATGCTGCAGCAGCTTGAGAGCTCTATAGAGAGCCTGCAGCACTGCTGCCTCGAGTCGTCACTTCCACTTCTCTGTAGCGTGGCTGAGCTCCTTTTCTTTCCTCCTGTCAGTCCGGACTCTGGCTGGGTACCGCGAAGTACAGGAGATTCAGTTTCCTGTTCCCGGCCAGACTGACAGGAAGTGCACACTGAGTGCTCACTTGCTGTTAGTCTGGCCAGGAACAGGAAACTGAATCTCCTGCCGCGCGGTATGGACCCAGGAGGGAGGGGAGACGTAAAAAGAACATGGGGGGGCTTTGCATGCGTGGGGCCTCCGTGTCCATTTTGCTTGGGGCCACCGAAATTCCTTCAAGCGGCCATGACCGCGTGGTACCCAGCCAGAGTCCGGACTGACAGGAGAAAAGAAGAGGAGCTCGGCCACGCTACAGAGAAGTGGAAGTGACGACTCGAAGCAGCAGTGCTGCAGGCTCTCTATAGAGCGCTAAAGCTGCTGCAACATATAGGGCCTTGCTTGGGGCCCCAGGTAAGCTCGGGGCCCCAAGCAATTGCTTGGTTTGCCTGCCTTCTAGTGACGGGCCTGCGTGAGCTACAGGAGATTCAGTTTCCTGTTCCCGCCTGGACTGACAGGAAGTGCACACTAAGTGCTCACTTCCTGTCAGTCCAGCCAGGAACAGGAAACTGAATCTCCTGCCGCGCGGTACGGACCCATGAGGGGGGGCATAAAAAGAACATGGGGGGACTTTGCATGCGGGGGGGCCTCCATGTCCATTTTGCTTGGGGCCCCCAAATTCCTTCAAACGACCCTGAGTATACAATATTTTAAAATTACTTGATAAACAATACATTTATATTTTTAGTATAAAACATAACAAAGAAAAATATAATTATATAAAACAAAGAAAAATAGAATTATATAAAACGTTAAAGATTACCCTACATGAAATCCAAGGGCAGCTAAGAACAACAAACTCTGTTAAAGGAACACTAAAGGTTCGTTTTTTATTAGATCAATTGATTGCTGCAAGCTAGAGCATTTGAATATCACTTACCTCGTTTTTCCTTTTGACCTCCAAAATACAGTAATCCAGGTTTGAAAATGCCATTTCCTGTCTCTCCTCTTCTTGCTTTCCACCAGCACCTGCATGGTGGAAAGCAGAGTGTGCTCACCCCCTCCCTATGACTACAGACCTGCATGAAGATGCTCTCTTAACCCTCACAGGCATGGAGGCTAAGCCCAATAGGAACTGTAGTTCCCATTAGGCCGTGATGTAGCAAGAATGAACGCGCACCGCAAACCAGGAAGTCAGTGAGAATAATGATCCAGGAGTGACAGAGGTGAATAAAACAGCTCGATTTCAACAGGTATCAAACTAGTTATACTGCAAAACATTACTTTTTACTTTATCAGCTACTGTCAGACTTTCATTTAAGAGGAAAATATTTTTGTCTTTACAACCCCTTTAATGTGAGCGCATTGCATTTGTGTTTATTTTCGCATGTGCTCGTTTAATTAATAACATTGTTTTTTCTTTCATATTGCATCATGTCCGCTCATTTAGAGTTTGTCACCCCGCAGGCAAAAGCATCTTTCAATAAGGTAAAGCAGAAGGAAAGTATAAATACCGCTCATATACAGCTTCCATCGGAGCCCCCCCCCCCCCCCCACACACACACACCCGAGTCCAAAGGTTGCAATCAGAACGCATTATTCAGAAAATGAAATGTTTAGCATTCAGTGTCATAATAAAAGGTATTGTGGTCATAGATGTTTACATCCTTCCCACCCCTGCCGCCCCCTACATGATACTTCTCCATATGGACACTTCTAAAAACTGAGAACGAGACTGGATGGGAAAAACGAGGACTGATTCGGGTTTCCGCTGGGAACTCACAACATTTCATGTGGAGTTGCTTATTTTTACAGAATGGTCAATTAATCTCAGCCAAGGATATTCTATGGGGAAACTTTCTTTTTCTTTTTAGATAGACACGGGAATTATTCTTTATCCCCCAAAAGTGCAACACTTTAGCAATGGGAAGAGGGACCGCCTCACTAAATGTCCCAACCTTGCTTTGAAGTGCAGGGTCCCCTTCAACCACTTTAGCCCCGGAAGGTTTTAACCTCCCCTTTCCGTCCAGGCCATTTTTTGTGATACGGCACTGCGTTGCTTTAACTGACAATTGCGCGGTCGTGCGGCATTGCACCCAAATAAAATTGAGGTCCTTTCCCCCCCACCAACAGAGCTTTCTTTTGGTGGTATTTGATCATAGGGGTGCAACGGATCAAAAAACTCAGGGTTCGGATCGTTCCACGGACCAGAGTCATGGATCGGATCATTTTTTGGATCACCACCATATATAGTCCCCACTGTAATGTCCACATCTCCCCCACTGTAATATCCACGTCATCTCCCCCCACTGTAATGTCCACAGACATCTCCCCCCACTGTAATATCCACAGACATCTCCCCCACTGTAATATCCACATCATCTCCCCCACTGTAATGTCCACATCTCCTCCACTGTAATATCCACATCATCTCCCCACTGTAATATCCACATCACCTCCCCCACTGTAATATCCACAAAATCTCCCCCACTGTAATATCCAAAGACATCTCCCCCACTGTAATATCAACAGACATCTCCCCCACTGTAATATCCACAGACATCTCCCCCACTGTAATATCCACAGACATCTCCCCCCACTGTAATATCCACAGACATCTCCCCCACTGTAATATCCACAGACATCTCCCCCACTGTAATATCCACAGACATCTCCCTCCACTGTAATATCCACAGACATCTCCCCCACTGTAATATCCACACACATCTCCCCACTGTAATATCCACATCACCTCCCCCACTGTAATATCCACAAAATCTCCCCCACTGTAATATCCACAGACATCTCCCCCACTGTAATATCCACAGACATCTCCCCCACTGTAATATCCACAGACATCTCCCCCACTGTAATATCCACAGACATCTCCCCCACTGTAATATCCACAGACATCTCCCCACTGTAATGTCAACATCTCCCCCCTGTAATGTCCACGTCATCTTCCTCACTGTAATGTCCACATCTCCCCCTCCCCCCTGTAATGTCCATTTCATCTCCACACTGTAATGTCCACATCTCCCCCACTGTAATATCCACATCTCCCCCACTGTAATATCCACATCTCCCCCACTGTAATACCCACAGACATCTCCCCCCACTGTAATATCCACATCCTCTCCCCCACTGTAATATCCACAGACATCTCCCCCACTGTAATATCCACAGACATCCCCCCCGCTGTAATATCCACAGACCTCTCCCCCACTGTAATAACCACATCTTCCCACTGTAATTTTAGAAAATTTTCTTGACGAGAAACCTAAAGCCTGAAAACCTGAAACCTGAAAAAATGAAATCTGAAAACCTGAAACCTGAAAGCTCTGCCAGCAGTTCTCTTGCTGGTTCTTGCCGAGTAAACAGAGAGTGTGCATGAGGCTTAAAGTGGAGTTCCACCCAGGAAAAAAAAAATTCACAAAAAAATAGAAAACATTTTTTTTTATATACTCACCCGTTGCTATTAGAAAGTCCGTAATCGGCCTCTTCCATAACCACGGTCTGTCTTCTTCTGCATCCTCTTCTAGTGAATATCCACATCATCTCCCCCCCACTGTAATATCCACATCATCTCCCCCACTGTAATGTCCATATCTCCCCCATTGTAATGTTCACATCTCCCCCACTGTAATGTCCACATCTCCCCCACTGTAATGTCCACATCTCCCCCACTGTAATGTCCACATCTCCCCCACTGTAATGTCCACATCTCCCCCACTGTAATGTCCACATCTCCCCCACTGTAATGCCCACGTCATCTCCACACTGTAATGTCCACATCTCCCCCACTGTAATGTCCACATCATCTCCACACTGTAATGTCCACAGACATCTCCCCCACTGTAATATCCCCATCATCTCCCCCGCTGTAATATCCACGTCATCTCCCCCACTGTAATATCCACAGACATCTCCCCCACTGTAATGTCCGCATCTCCCCCACTGTAATGTCCACATCTCCCCCACTGTAATGTCCGCATCTCCCCCACTGTAATGTCCACATCTCCCCCACTGTAATGTTCACATCATCTCCACACTGTAATGTCCACAGACATCTCCCCTACTGTAATGTCCACAGACATCTCCCCCACTGTAATGTCCAGATCTCCCCCACTGTAATGTCCACATCTCCCCCACTGTAATGTCCGCATCTCCCCCACTGTAATGTCCACATCTCCCCCACTGTAATGTCCGCATCTCCCCCACTGTAATGTCCACATCTCCCCCACTGTAATGTCCACATCTCCCCCACTGTAATGCCCACGTCATCTCCACACTGTAATGTCCACATCTCCCCCACTGTAATGTCCACATCATCTCCACACTGTAATGTCCACAGACATCTCCCCCACTGTAATATCCCCATCATCTCCCCCGCTGTAATATCCACGTCATCTCCCCCACTGTAATATCCACAGACATCTCCCCCACTGTAATGTCCACAGACATCTCCCCCACTGTAATATCCACAGACATCTCCCCCACTGTAATGTCCGCATCTCCCCCACTGTAATGTCCACATCTCCCCCACTGTAATGTTCACATCATCTCCACACTGTAATGTCCACAGACATCTCCCCCACTGTAATGTCCAGATCTCCCCCACTGTAATGTCCGCATCTCCCCCACTGTAATGTCCACATCTCCCCCACTGTAATGTCCAGATCTCCCCCACTGTAATGTCCACATCTCCCCCACTGTAATGTCCGCATCTCCCCCACTGTAATGTCCACATCTCCCCCACTGTAATGTCCACATCTCCCCCACTGTAATGTCCACATCTTCCCCTGTAATGTCCACGTCATCTCCACACTGTAATATCCACAGACATCTCCCCCACTGTAATATACACAGACATCTCCCCCCACTGTAATATCCACATCATCTCCCCCACTGTAATATCCACAATCACCCCCACTGTAATATCCACAGACATCTCCCCCACTGTAATATCCACAGACATCTCCCCCCACTGTAATATCCACAGACATCTCCCCCACTGTAATATCCACAGACATGTCCCCCCACTGTAATTTCCACAGACATCTCCCCCACTGTAATATCCACATCTCCCCACTGTAATATCCACAGACATCTCCCCCACTGTAATATCCACAATCACCCCCACTGTAATATCCACAGACATCTCTCCACTGTAATATCCAAAGACATCTCCCCCCACTGTAATATCCACAGACATCTCTCCACTGTAATATCCACAGACATCTCCCCCCACTGTAATATCCACAGACATCTCCCCCCACTGTAATATCCACATCACCTCCCCCACTGTAATATCCACATTTTCCCTATGTAATAAAAAACGTTTTTCCTGACGAAATTCTTGGCAAGAATCTCTTGCTGCCCGAGAGTTCAGACACTTCTTTCAAAAGAATCGCGATTCTTTTGAAAGGCAAGAACCCGGTGATGTCATCGCGTCAAGATCTTAGAAAGTTTTCTTGACGAGAAACCTGAAAACCTGAAACCTGAATTCTGAAAGCTCTGCCAGCAGTTCTCTTGCTGGTTCTTGCAGAGTAAACAAAGCGTGTGTATGAGGCTTAAAGCGGAGTTCCACCCAGGAAAAAAAAAAATCACCAAAAATCACAAAAAAATAGAAAACATTGCTATTAGAATGTCCGTAATCGGCCTCTTCCATAACCGCGGTCTGTCTTCTTCTGCATCCTCTTCTAGTGAATGGGGCGCGCTGTTTTCTGGGAACTGTGTGTAATCCCAGAGAGCAGCCGCCCATTGACAAGTCGGCGCGAGACTCGCGCATGCGCAGTATGAAACGGGCAGTAAAACCGGGAGGCTTCACTGCCTGTTTCCCTTAGTATGGATGGCGGCGCAGGACCTGCACCGATCGAGGGATTGGCATCAGGGGGGCCATCAGTGCGGCCGAGTAGGACAGGTAAGTGTCCTTATTAAAAGTCAGCAGCAGTGTTAGTAGCTGCTGACTTTTCAAAAAAAAAATTGCAGGTGGAGTCCCGCTTTAAGTTCGGGGGTTCGCTCTTGGTTTGTCCAACCTCGTTCAAACCCAACTTGGGCAGATTACTTGATCCCTATTAACCACTTAAGGACGCTTCCTGCACATATATGTCGGCAGAATGGCACGGCTGGGCAGATCCACGTACAGGTACGTCCTGTACTACTACCCAGCCGTAGGTCACGGACGCACGCCCGCGGCGCACGCCCGTGACCCGGTCCAAAGGACCGGGACCGCGGGACTCGTGGACCCGATCGCCGCTGGAGTGCAGCGATCGGTCCCCGGAGCTGAAGAACGGGGAGAGCCGTGTGAAAAACACGGCTTCCCCGTCCTTCACTGAGGCGGCAGCATCGATCGCGCCATCCCTTATACAGGGAATCGCAATAGCTGACATCACACCTACAGCCACACCCCCGTACAGTTGTAAACACACATTAGGTCACACATAACCCCTTCAGTGCCCCCTTGTGGTTAATTCCTAAACTGCAATTGTCATTTTCACAATAAACAATGCAATTTAAATGCATTTTTTGTTTGGAAAATGACAATTGTCCCAAAAATGTGTCAAAATTGTTCGAAGTGTCCGCCACAATGTCGCATTCATGAAAAAAATCGATGATCGCCGCCATTAGTAGTAAAACATTTTTTTTATAAAAATGCAATAAAACTATCCCCTATTTTGTAAACGCTATAAATTTTGCGCAAACCAACCGATAAACGCAATTTTTTTTTTTAACAAAAATAGGTAGAATACGTATCGGCCTAAACTGAGGAAAAAAATACGTTTTTTTATATATTTTTGGGGATATTTATTATATTATATATTTAATTTTTTCAAAATTGTCGCTCTATTTTTGTTTATAGCGCAAAAAATAAAAACCACAGAGGTGATCAAATACCACAAAAAGAAAGCTCTATTTGTGGGGAAAAAAGGACGCCAATTTAGTTTGGGAGCCACGTCGCACGACCGCGCAATTGTCAGTTAAAGCGCAGCAGTGCCGAATCGCAAAAAGGGGCCTGGTCCTTTAGCAGCATTTTGGTCCTGGACTTAAGTGGCTTAAGTGGTTAAAACTCATCCATTCCCTCCCTTCTCAATATAATATTAAATAAACGTGTTTGTGATTTTTAACCACTTCCATACCGGGCACTTACGCACCTTCCTGCCCAAGCCAATTTTCAGTTTTCAGCACCGTCGCACTTTGAATGACAATTGCGCGGTTATGCTACACTGTACCCAAACAATTTTTTCAACATTCTAATCCCACAAATGGAGATTTCTTTTGGTGGTATTTGATCACCTCTGCGAATTTTTTTTTTTTTGCGATTGGACACGGCTGATCACGTGGTAAAGAGCCTCCGCCGAAGGCTGTTTACCGAGATCGGAGATGCAGGGTGTCAGACTGACCGACTCACTCACCGATTGCCGCGCGCGCCGGCATGAAATCCTGCAGGACGTCAATAGATATCCAGTCAGGATTTCACAACCACTTCCCGGACGTCAATTGCCTATTGCCTGGGCGGGAAGTGGTTAATAGACTCTGGGCCAGATTCTCGTTGCTGGCGGCGTAGTGTAGCGTTTCCTATTTACACTACGCCGCCGCAACTTACAGGAGCAAGTGCCATATTCTCCAAGCACTTGCTCCGTAATTTGCGGCGGCATAGTGTAAATGGCCCGGCGTAAGGCCACGCAATTCAAAGGGGGTGGCTTGTATTTAAATTAAGCGCGCCCCCGCATCGAACGAACTGCGCATGCGCCGGACGTAAAAGTAGCCCAGTGCGCATGCTCCATAGTACGCCGCAAATACATTGGTTTCGGTGTGAACGTAATTAACGCACAGCTCTATTCGCGACGAGTTACGTAAACAACGTAAATGACGGAAAAACACAACGCTGTCCATACTTAACATGGCGTACGCCTGACCTACGCAAGGTTACCCCTCATATAGCAGGGGTAACCTTACGCTTACGCAAACGACGTAAACTACGACGACGGGGCGTAAATACGTTCGGGAATCGGCGTATCAGGCTCATTTGCATATTCGCCGCAGAAATTAACGGGAACGCCACCTAGCGGCCAGCGTAACATTACAACTTAGGTCCGACGGTGTAAGTGACTTACGCAAGTCGGATCTACGCCAAATCTATGCGTAACTGATTCTAAGAATCAGTCGCATAGATACCTAGGGCCAGAAACAGAGATACGACGGCGTATATGGAGATACACTGTCATATCTAGCTGAGAATCTGGCCCCCTATAATCTAAGATCCTTAGTTTATAAAGTGTCGCTTTCGCTCGGCATGCAGTGATTATATGTGGCACTCCATGATTAGGAAAACACGCTTTCCAGCCGGTAATCACATTGTCAGCTTATAATAAAAACATGTATTTATAAATGTACTTTATCCTAATGAAATAAATGTCCAAGAGCAACAGCACCAGGAATAAAAAATTAAAATAAAAAAAATTAAAAACGCACCAATGTCCTCCAACCAAAAACAATTAAACGATTGTCACTTTGAGCTTTCTTGCCCATTTGTCATGAAAACGATGTTTCTCATAGCTCAGCTTAAGTAAAGACATATTCTGGCGCCGTGCCATCCATCAATAACAAGACTGGGCCCTCTGCGCCTGTGATCATCACTGTGTACGAATATAGGGCATGTAAGAATACGTCTGTGAACTTGAAAGGATGAATTATACATCAAGCCTGTGACGGGAGAGCCTACATTTCAATAAATAGCTACTGGGAAAAGAAGCCTTAAGCCTCGTACACGCGATCAGTTTGTCCGATGAAAACAGACCGATGAACCGTTCTATCGGACAAACCGATCGTGTGTGGGCCCCATCGGTTTGTTTTCCATCGGTGAAAAAAATATAGAACGGGCCAGATCCACAAAGAATTACGCCGGCGTATCTACTGATACGCCGACATCATTTCAATTTCCCGCCAGCGTATCTTTGTTTTGTATCCACAAAACAAGATACGCCGGAGTAACGATAAGATACGACTGGTGTAACGTTATTACACCGTCGTCTCTTAGGTGCATATTTACGCTGGACGCTAGGGGCGCTTCCGTCTATTTCCAGCGTAAAAAAATATGCAAATGAGCGAGATACGCCAATCCACGAACGTACGGGGCGGCCGGCGCATTCCCTTTACGTCGTTTGCGTAAGCGTATCTCCGGCGTAAAGTAACCCCTGCTATAGTGAGGCGCAGCCAATGTTAAGTATTGGACGTCGGGTGGGAGCTGTGGTGGCTCAACGTGATTGGCACTGCGCTGACAAGCCGTTCACCTCTGCAGCCAAGGGTTCGGATCCCGGTCTCGGCTACATGTGAATTGAGTTTGGTGGTCTCAGCCAGGCTCCCGGTGGGTGTGCTATGCAAGGTACGCCTGTGCTTAGTATGCCCCCCCCCCAAAAAAAAAACACCACACTTGCACGCACACAAAATTGGTTTAACACACACGCACTTTGGCCATGAGGTCTCCTAAAATAAAGAGAGGCGAAGGACCTACGGGGCTGGCTGGGTGGGCTAGACTCCCTCATAGGGGGAGTCCCTCTGCCCCGTTGGGGTCCCGTTGGGCCCCAGTTGGGCTCCCAAGTGGAGCAGGTAGGGCGGGATGAGTGGGAGGCCCCCCCTCACACCCGCCATTGCCACCGGAGGCATGGAGAAGGATGGCGATTGCCTCCGGGGGGAGGGTCTGCCTACTCCCAACTCCTGCAGTCCGGCTCCTCTCTCTCGAGTTCACGCACAAAATACACTTTAAAAAAAAAAAAAGAAAAAAAAAAGTATGGACGTCGGGACAGCGTCGTATTGGACGTCGGGACAGAATGGGCCTGGGCGTAAGTTACGTTCACGTCATTTTCATTGACTATTTGCGACGTGTTTCACGCATGCGCACTGCGATACGTCTGAAGGCCGGCGCATGCGCAGTTCAAAAAATACGTTGTTGCCGACGGGTCATTGATAATTTTAATAAAACACGCCCACCAACAACCCATTTGAATTACACCCGTGAACGCCGGCCCATTTACTCTACGCCGCCGTAAGTAACAGCGCTATTTCTTTGAGGATAAGTTACACGCCGCTGTAACTTACAGCGCCGTAGAGTAAATGTGTTAGGCTCACAAAGCGCAGCAGCTTTGTGGATCTGGCCCAACATGTTTTAAATTTTCCCTATGGATAAAAAAAAACGATAGAAAAAAAAAAACGATCGTCTGTGTGGAAGTCCATCGGTCAAAAATCCACACATGCTCAGAATCAAGTCGACGCATGCTCGGGAGCACTGAACTTAATTTTTCTCGGCTCGTCGTAGTGTTGTATGTCACTGCGTTTGGACACAGTCAGGCCCCGTACACACGGCCGAGAACCTCGACGGGCGGAACACATCGTTCCGCCCGTCGAGGTTCTCGGCCGGCCGTCAGATTCGGCGACCAGCCCGTTGGGAAGGGGCGACGAGCCATTCATCCCGACGGGCCCTCGAGCAAATAGAGAACCTGCTCTCTATTTCGGCTCGACGGCTTTCCCGACTGGATGCTCGCCGAATCCGTACACACGGCCGAGGTTCTCGGCAGAATCAGGATGCCAGCGAGGTTCTCGCTGGTTTCTGCCGAGAACCTCGGCCGTGTGTACGGGGCTTCAAATTTTTGACTGATGGTGTGTAGGCAAGACTGATGAAAGTCAGCTTCATCGGATATCCGACGAAAAAATCCTTCGGATTAGATTCCATCAGATATCCGATCTTCAGATACAGCTTAACCACTTCCGCCCCAGAAGAATTTAGCCCCCTTCCTGACCAGAGCACTTTTTTTGCGACTCAGCACTGCGTCGCTTTTTCTGACAATTGCGCGGTCGTGCGACGTTGCATCCAAACAAAATTGACGCCCTTTTTTCCCCACAAATAGATCTTTCTTTTGGTGGTTTTTGATCACCTCTGCGGTTTTTATTTTTTGCGCTATAAACAAAAAAAAGAGCAACAATTTAAAAAAAAAAAAAAAACACAATATTTTGTGCTTTTTGCTATAATAAATATCCCACATTTTTTCCTCAGTTTAGGCCGATACGTATTCTTTTACATATTTTTGGTAAAAAAAAAATCGCAATAAGCGTAGATTGATTGGTTCGCACAAAAGTTATAGGCCCAGATTCACGTACATCTCCGCATTATTGGACCGGCGTAGCGCACCGCCTTTACGTTAGACTTGCGCAATTTTGCCGCGTAATCACCCTATTCTCGTAGCTTTTGCGCAGGAAATTGCGCATACGTAACGTTTTTCCAGGGGCGTAAGGAGGAGTAATACAAATTGGGAAGGACGTGGGCGTGTTACATTGAAATGAGCCGTGACCCCATGCAAATGAAGGGCCGGCCGGCTCGCGCATGCGCGCTTGAACGAGACCATGTCAGCTCCGATGTGCGCATGCTCACAACTCGGGAGCGGCGCAATCAGTGAAATTGGAAATGGACTAGGGCAACGTTGTGAACTACGCAAACAGCATAAATAGACACACACAAACGCACTTGCATTGCAAAAGTACATCCCTTTGTCCCTTCCCATTTAACCTAGTGCTTTTGTTCTTGTTGTTCGTTGCGGTGTGTTTTGTAGTTGTCAGATTAGTGTTCTGTGTGATCAAGTGGTTGTTAGTAGATTTTGAAAGTGGTTTTTGATAAGTGTTTGAGAGACTGTTTGTTTGATTGATATATTTCTTTTTGTTTCTTTTTCTGCTGTATTTTTGTTTTGTTTTTTGGGGACTGTTTCTTGCTGAGTCGTTTTCTCTCTGTGTGTTTTTTTGTGATTGGTTGTGCTTGTTTGTGTGAGTGAATTTTGTTGACTGGGACTTTTTTTTTTTGGAAGGATGAGTGAGAGAAAACGCAAGCTGAATTTTACAGTTGTGGAAAATCAGATTCTTGCCCGGGCCATTAGCGAGGTGCATATTTACGCTGGACGCTAGGGGCGCTTCCATCTATTTCCAGCGTAAAAAAATATGCAAATGAGCGAGATACGCCAATCCACGAACGTACGGGCAGCTGGCGCATTCCCTTTACGTCGTTTGCGTAAGCGTATCTCCGGCGTAAAGTAACCCCTGCTATAGTGAGGCGCAGCCAATGTTAAGTATGGACGGGTGGGAGCTGTGGTGGCTCAACGTGATTGGCACTGCGCTGACAAGCCATTCACCTCTGCAGCCAAGGGTTCGGATCCCAGTCTCGGCTACATGTGAATTGAGTTTGGTGGTCTCAGCCCGGCTCCCAGTGGGTGTGCTATGCAAGGTACGCCTGTGCTTAGTATGCCCCCCCCCCCCAAAAAAAAAACACCACACTTGCACGCACACGAAATTGGTTTAACAAACACGCACTTTGGCCATGAGGTCTCCTAAAATAAAGAGAGGCGAAGGACCTACGGGGCTGGCTGGGTGGGCTAGACCCCCTCACTCCCTCATAGGGGGAGTCCCTCTGCCCCGTTGGGCCCCAGTCGGGCTCCCAAGTGGAGCAGGTAGGGCGGGATGAGTGGGAGGCCCCCCCTCACACCCGCCATTGCCACCGGAGGCATGGAGAAGGATGGCGATTGCCTCCGGGGGGGAGGGTCTGCCTACTCCCAACTCCTGCAGTCCGGCTCCTCTCTCTCGAGTTCACGCACAAAATACACTTTAAAAAAAAAAAAAAGAAAAAAAAAAGTATGGACGTCGGGACAGCGTCGTATTGGACGTCGGGACAGAATGGGCCTGGGCGTAAGTTACGTTCACGTCATTTTCATTGACTATTTGCGACGTGTTTCACGCATGCGCACTGCGATACGTCTGAAGGCCGGCGCATGCTCAGTTCAAAAAATACGTTGTTGCCGTCGGGTCATTGATAATTTTAATAAAACACGCCCACCAACAACCCATTTGAATTACACCCGTGAACGCCGGCCCATTTACTCTACGCCGCCGTAAGTAACAGCGCTATTTCTTTGAGGATAAGTTACACGCCGCTGTAACTTACAGCGCCGTAGAGTAAATAGGCTCACAAAGCGCAGCAGCTTTGTGGATCTGGCCCAACATGTTTAAAATTTTCCCTATGGATAAAAAAAAACGATAGAAAAAAAAAAACGATCGTCTGTGTGGAAGTCCATCGGTCAAAAATCCACACATGCTCAGAATCAAGTCGACGCATGCTCGGGAGCACTGAACTTAATTTTTCTCGGCTCGTCGTAGTGTTGTATGTCACTGCGTTTGGACACAGTCAGGCCCCGTACACACGGCCGAGAACCTCGACGGGCGGAACACATCGTTCCGCCCGTCGAGGTTCTCGGCCGGCAGTCAGATTCGGCGACCAGCCCGTTGGGAAGGGCGACGAGCCATTCATCCCGACGGGCCCTCGAGCAAATAGAGAACCTGCTCTCTATTTCGGCTCGACGGCTTTCCCGACTGGATGCTCGCCGAATCCGTACACACGGCCGAGGTTCTCGGCAGAATCAGGATGCCAGCGAGGTTCTCGCTGGTTTCTGCCGAGAACCTCGGCCGTGTGTACGGGGCTTCAAATTTTTGACTGATGGTGTGTAGGCAAGACTGATGAAAGTCAGCTTCATCGGATATCCGACGAAAAAATCCTTCGGATTAGATTCCATCAGATATCCGATCTTCAGATACAGCTTAACCACTTCCGCCCCAGAAGAATTTAGCCCCCTTCCTGACCAGAGCACTTTTTTTGCGACTCAGCACTGCGTCGCTTTTTCTGACAATTGCGCGGTCGTGCGACGTTGCATCCAAACAAAATTGACGCCCTTTTTTCCCCACAAATAGATCTTTCTTTTGGTGGTTTTTGATCACCTCTGCGGTTTTTATTTTTTGCGCTATAAACAAAAAAAAGAGCAACAATTTAAAAAAAAAAAAAAAACACAATATTTTGTGCTTTTTGCTATAATAAATATCCCACATTTTTTCCTCAGTTTAGGCCGATACGTATTCTTTTACATATTTTTGGTAAAAAAAAAATCGCAATAAGCGTAGATTGATTGGTTCGCACAAAAGTTATAGGCCCAGATTCACGTACATCTCCGCATTATTGGACCGGCGTAGCGCACCGCCTTTACGTTAGACTTGCGCAATTTTGCCGCGTAATCACCCTATTCTCGTAGCTTTTGCGCAGGAAATTGCGCATACGTAACGTTTTTCCAGGGGCGTAAGGAGGAGTAATACAAATTGGGAAGGACGTGGGCGTGTTACATTGAAATGAGCCGTGACCCCATGCAAATGAAGGGCCGGCCGGCTCGCGCATGCGCGCTTGAACGAGACCATGTCAGCTCCGATGTGCGCATGCTCACAACTCGGGAGCGGCGCAATCAGTGAAATTGGAAATGGACTAGGGCAACGTTGTGAACTACGCAGACAGCATAAATAGACACACACAAACGCACTTGCATTGCAAAAGTACATCCCTTTGTCCCTTCCCATTTAACCTAGTGCTTTTGTTCTTGTTGTTCGTTGCGGTGTGTTTTGTAGTTGTCAGATTAGTGTTCTGTGTGATCAAGTGGTTGTTAGTAGATTTTGAAAGTGGTTTTTGATAAGTGTTTGAGAGACTGTTTGTTTGATTGATATATTTCTTTTTGTTTCTTTTTCTGCTGTATTTTTGTTTTGTTTTTTGGGGACTGTTTCTTGCTGAGTCGTTTTCTCTCTGTGTGTTTTTTTGTGATTGGTTGTGCTTGTTTGTGTGAGTGAATTTTGTTGACTGGGACTTTTTTTTTTTGGAAGGATGAGTGAGAGAAAACGCAAGCTGAATTTTACAGTTGTGGAAAATCAGATTCTTGCCCGGGCCATTAGCGAGGTGCATATTTACGCTGGACGCTAGGGGCGCTTCCATCTATTTCCAGCGTAAAAAAATATGCAAATGAGCGAGATACGCCAATCCACGAACGTACGGGCAGCTGGCGCATTCCCTTTACGTCGTTTGCGTAAGCGTATCTCCGGCGTAAAGTAACCCCTGCTATAGTGAGGCGCAGCCAATGTTAAGTATGGACGGGTGGGAGCTGTGGTGGCTCAACGTGATTGGCACTGCGCTGACAAGCCATTCACCTCTGCAGCCAAGGGTTCGGATCCCAGTCTCGGCTACATGTGAATTGAGTTTGGTGGTCTCAGCCCGGCTCCCAGTGGGTGTGCTATGCAAGGTACGCCTGTGCTTAGTATGCCCCCCCCCCCCAAAAAAAAAACACCACACTTGCACGCACACGAAATTGGTTTAACAAACACGCACTTTGGCCATGAGGTCTCCTAAAATAAAGAGAGGCGAAGGACCTACGGGGCTGGCTGGGTGGGCTAGACCCCCTCACTCCCTCATAGGGGGAGTCCCTCTGCCCCGTTGGGCCCCAGTCGGGCTCCCAAGTGGAGCAGGTAGGGCGGGATGAGTGGGAGGCCCCCCCTCACACCCGCCATTGCCACCGGAGGCATGGAGAAGGATGGCGATTGCCTCCGGGGGGGAGGGTCTGCCTACTCCCAACTCCTGCAGTCCGGCTCCTCTCTCTCGAGTTCACGCACAAAATACACTTTAAAAAAAAAAAAAAAGAAAAAAAAAAGTATGGACGTCGGGACAGCGTCGTATTGGACGTCGGGACAGAATGGGCCTGGGCGTAAGTTACGTTCACGTCATTTTCATTGACTATTTGCGACGTGTTTCACGCATGCGCACTGCGATACGTCTGAAGGCCGGCGCATGCTCAGTTCAAAAAATACGTTGTTGCCGTCGGGTCATTGATAATTTTAATAAAACACGCCCACCAACAACCCATTTGAATTACACCCGTGAACGCCGGCCCATTTACTCTACGCCGCCGTAAGTAACAGCGCTATTTCTTTGAGGATAAGTTACACGCCGCTGTAACTTACAGCGCCGTAGAGTAAATAGGCTCACAAAGCGCAGCAGCTTTGTGGATCTGGCCCAACATGTTTAAAATTTTCCCTATGGATAAAAAAAAACGATAGAAAAAAAAAAACGATCGTCTGTGTGGAAGTCCATCGGTCAAAAATCCACACATGCTCAGAATCAAGTCGACGCATGCTCGGGAGCACTGAACTTAATTTTTCTCGGCTCGTCGTAGTGTTGTATGTCACTGCGTTTGGACACAGTCAGGCCCCGTACACACGGCCGAGAACCTCGACGGGCGGAACACATCGTTCCGCCCGTCGAGGTTCTCGGCCGGCAGTCAGATTCGGCGACCAGCCCGTTGGGAAGGGCGACGAGCCATTCATCCCGACGGGCCCTCGAGCAAATAGAGAACCTGCTCTCTATTTCGGCTCGACGGCTTTCCCGACTGGATGCTCGCCGAATCCGTACACACGGCCGAGGTTCTCGGCAGAATCAGGATGCCAGCGAGGTTCTCGCTGGTTTCTGCCGAGAACCTCGGCCGTGTGTACGGGGCTTCAAATTTTTGACTGATGGTGTGTAGGCAAGACTGATGAAAGTCAGCTTCATCGGATATCCGACGAAAAAATCCTTCGGATTAGATTCCATCAGATATCCGATCTTCAGATACAGCTTAACCACTTCCGCCCCAGAAGAATTTAGCCCCCTTCCTGACCAGAGCACTTTTTTTGCGACTCAGCACTGCGTCGCTTTTTCTGACAATTGCGCGGTCGTGCGACGTTGCATCCAAACAAAATTGACGCCCTTTTTTCCCCACAAATAGATCTTTCTTTTGGTGGTATTTGATCACCTCTGCGGTTTTTATTTTTTGCGCTATAAACAAAAAAAAGAGCAACAATTTAAAAAAAAACAAAAAAACACAATATTTTGTGCTTTTTGCTATAATAAATATCCCACATTTTTTCCTCAGTTTAGGCCGATACGTATTCTTTTACATATTTTTGGTAAAAAAAAAATCGCAATAAGCGTAGATTGATTGGTTCGCACAAAAGTTATAGGCCCAGATTCACGTACATCTGCGCATTATTGGACCGGCGTAGCGCACCGCCTTTACGTTAGACTTGCGCAATTTTGCCGCGTAATCACCCTATTCTCGTAGCTTTTGCGCAGGAAATTGCGCATACGTAACGTTTTTCCAGAGGCGTAAGGAGGAGTAATACAAATTGGGAAGGACGTGGGCGTGTTACATTGAAATGAGCCGTGACCCCATGCAAATGAAGGGCCGGCCGGCTCGCGCATGCGCGCTTGAAGGAGACCATGTCAGCTCCGCTGTGCGCATGCTCACAACTCGGGAGCGGCGCAATCAGTGAAATTGGAAATGGACTAGGGCAACGTTGTGAACTACGCAAACAGCATAAATAGACACACACAAACGCACTTGCATTGCAAAAGTACATCCCTTTGTCCCTTCCCATTTAACCTAGTGCTTTTGTTCTTGTTGTTCGTTGCGGTGTGTTTTGTAGTTGTCAGATTAGTGTTCTGTGTGATCAAGTGCTTGTTAGTAGATTTTTGAAAGTGGTTTTTGATAAGTGTTTGAGAGACTGTTTGTTTGATTGATATATTTCTTTTTGTTTCTTTTTCTGCTGTATTTTTGTTTTGTTTTTTGGGGACTGTTTCTTGCTGAGTCGTTTTCTCTCTGTGTGTTTTTTTGTGATTGGTTGTGCTTGTTTGTGTGAGTGAATTTTGTTGACTGGGACTTTTTTTTTTTGGAAGGATGAGTGAGAGAAAACGCAAGCTGAATTTTACAGTTGTGGAAAAAAAGAATTCTTGCCCGGGCCATTAGCGAGTATGGGCGTTTCCTCCACGGCCCACAGAGTGCCAACACCACCCCGGCCAGGAGGAGGGAGATTTTGGATAGGATCACTGACCAGGTGAATTCTGCGGGGGAGGGGGAGACACGGACCAGGTCTGGGATTGACAAAAAAATCAATGACCTCCGGCGTCTGGTCAAAAAGAAGTTGGCCAGAATGCATGCCCATGCCAGGGCACAGGAGGGGGCCCACCATGCCGTATTAGCCTGACAGCGGAGGAGCGTGCGGTGGCCCTGACCTTTCATCGGCATGAAGTTGAGGGCCTGCCTGGCTTTGACTCCAGTCCGGAGCCCGTGGTGCCAGGTAAGTTGTTTTCTTTTTTAATATCAGGTGTGTAGCATGTGTGGGGGAGGGGGTGAAAGGGAATATGTGGCAAGTGTGTGGATCCTCCAACCTGTGAATGTTTTGTGTCATCCACAGATGTGCAGGAGGGTGCAGGGCCATCTGGCCTGACCGCACCAACCCCAGGACAGCAGCCTAATGAGGCCCCCCCAACAAGGCCGGAGTCCGCGGATGAGGTTCAACAGGAGCAGGACAATCATGAGGAGCAGGACAATCATGAGGAGGAGGAGAATCATGAGGAGGAGGAGTCCATGTCAGGCACTGGACGTTTGGGTTTTGAGGACTCCTCCCCTCTGGCTGCCAGCAGGCAGGCCTCCCTAAGGGGGAGCCCCCCCCTCCTCCCCCAACATGGCTCCCCTCACAAGGGCCTCCCCTTCTCCCCGGCCACAAGCATCAGCTGGAGGCAGGATGTCATCCCAGACCACCAGGGGGTTGGCCGATCTCCTGCCCGCCACCCTGAGAAGGGACCAGTTCCTCCAGACCCGCCATCTGGGACAGGTCAGCCAGACATTGGTGCGGATGGAGGAGAGCCTGTCCTCCATCAAGGATACGCTGGGGAACCTGGACTCCCACTCCCGGGCTTTCACAACCTGCCTAAATGAACTGCAGACGACATCAGCAGGCGTTGGGCAGGATGTGAGGGCCTTTACCCTGGCTATCCAGGCCAACACGGCAACACTTGGTGCTGCCCTGGACAGAATTGCCGTGGCCTTGGAGGGCAGGCCACCAGGTGGGCAGAGATCAGGGGCTGATCCTCCTTCCCCGGTTTTCCCCCTCCCCCATGAGTCTCCCCTGAGAAGCCGGGGCCGTGGCCGGGGGCGCCCCAGGCGTGGCTCACGCAGAGGGCACTAATTTGTTTTCCCCCCAAAATTTTTTTTTCTACAATTTTTTTTTTTTTTTTTTTGCTGGAAATTTTTTGATTTTGCAGGTCATTTTTTTTTTGGGGGTTGTGAATGCTGTGTGAATGTGGGGGTGACATTCCTGCTGGAAAAGGGGTGTCACCCTCGATTTTGGTGGAGAAGGGTTCCCCAGGACCAGGGAGAAGTGATCCCCAGGTCCGTGTGAATGGTGTATGAATGTACAGTGACATAATTGGAGCCTTGGCGTGGCGTTGCTGCTCACAAGTCCTGCATGGTGGACTGGTGCCAATCCAATTTGATGTGGATGTGGGGTGTGTGTGCTAGGGACCACAGTGTTGTGCATGCATGCATTCTCATTGTGCCATGATTAATGTGTATGTTTAACGTGCAAAGATGCCCAATGTGAGCTGTCTCCTGGCTGCTCTTCCCTCAGAAGATGGGGTAACCTCGGTTAGGGGGGGATTGTCTGGTTCAGGGGTCAGGTCATCACGTAGGTCAATCTGCAGGCCCTTTCTTTCTGCAAAGTTGTGCAGCATGCAACATGCACCGATGATCTGGCACACGAAGTTTGGGGAGTACAAGAGGGTACCCCCAGACTTATCCAGGCATCGGAAACGTGACTTTAGGATGCCAAAGGTGCGCTCCACCACTGCTCGTGTTTGAGCATGTGGTTGATTGTATCTTTCCTCTCCTGGGGTTTGGGGGTTCCGGATAGGAGTCATGAGATGGGGTCCCAGTGGATATGCAGAGTCACCTGTAAGGGAAAAGACAGGAGGATGTTAGTCATGCATGTGCCCCTTGTGATGTGCATCATGGGAGGGGATAGTCATGCCTGCCACCCATGTCACTCACCAACCAGCCAGGTGTCCCCATACACGTTCTGATCGAATTCCAATCGGATGTGGCATTGATTGTATATGTAGCTGTCATGGCTGGACCCACGGACGTGCCATATGAGGCCTTGGGCATCGACTATCACCTGTACATTGATGGAATGCCAATGCTTCCGATTGCGGTACATGTACTCTGTCTCCTGGGGGGCTGGAGTGCCACATGTGTGCAATCAATGGCCCCCACGGTGCGTGGGAATCTGGCAATGTTGTAGAAATCTGTCATTGCCTTCAGCCGCAGGTCCTCAGTGGTGGGTTTGATGATTTGGTTGGACATGCGTCTGAGTATTGCAGGGACAACCTGGTGCACACATCTGCTCATGGAGGACTGTGACATCCCAGCCACCACTCCACTTGTACGCTGAAAAGAGCCACTGGCAAGGAAATGGAGTGTTGCCAGTACCTTGACCAGTGGCTGCACTGCATGTGAGCGGTGTGTTGGGCTGGTGATGTCATCCTGCAGGGTTGTGGTTAATTCCAGGATGGCATGAGGGGTGAATCTGAAGATGCGAAACACCTCAGAATCACTCATGCCAAACAGGTCTATGCGGGTGCGGTATATCCTCTCCCGTGCCATCCTCCATGCCATCCTCCTTCTTTGTTCATCTAAAGTCAGTAGTATAGCTATGCGCGACGATGCCCCTGGCATGTTGGCATACAGATTGTTGAGCAACACGTGTGACTGCTGAGCTCCTCACTAACAGTGTTGCTTTATCTAACAAGTAGACTTTTTTTCTTTTTTTAGACCAGCTTTTATCAGCTCTAATTTTAGACAGGACATTTTGCTGTTGCGCACACTGCGTCGCCTGCGCTGCCCCAACGTTCTTTTGTGGATCCCCGTAAGTCCCTCATTAGCATATTTGACTAGCAAATCAATGGTGTGTCTATCGCACTTTTGCGCGGACGGATGCGCCAGTCTAACGAAATTACGCGGGACAAAAATTTTTTTTTGCGTATCTCGTTCTGGGGACTTACGCACGCGCATCTCCTGTTGCGCAGGCGTAATCGCTCTGTGAATCTGGGCCATAGTGTCTACAAAATAGGGGATAGTTTTATGGCATTTTTATTATAAATATTTTTTTTACTAGTAATGGCGGCGATCTACGATTTTTATTGGGACTGCGACATTATGGCGGACACATTGGACACTTTTGACGCTATTTTGCAACCATTGTCCTTTATACAGCGATCAGTGCTATAAAAAAATGCACTGATTACTGTGTAAATGACACTGGCAGGGAAGGGGTTAAACACTAGGGGGCGAGGAAGGGGTTAAGTTTGTCCTAGGGAGTGATTCTAACTGTAGGGGGGCTGGGCTACGACAAGACAGGACAGTGATCACTCCCGATGACAAGGAGCAGTAGATCTCTGTCCTGTCACTAGGCAGAACAGGGAAATGCCTTGTTTACAAAGGCATCTCCCGGTTCTGCCTCTCCGTGAGACGATTGCGGGCACCCAGCGGACATCGAGTCTGCGGGGCCCGCGGGTACGCTTTGCGCAGCCGTGCCATTCTGCCGACGTATATGTACAGGCGGCGATCGGCAAGTGGTTAATATGATTCTCATACTTTTTTCTTTATAAGAACTCCAGGCTGGTCAAAAAAAAAACATTACCCCATGCCCCTTTGGGCATATGCGAAATAGAGAGGAATATTTACCATAATCTGGGACCCCAGATAGCTCTTCAGTGGTGGCCATGTCCTGTCATGAACGTGATGGCAACAGTGAGAGTGGTGGCGACATATCCTGTTGGAGACCAGCAAGAAGACATGTTTTGGGCAAGGTGGTTGTCTGAACTAAAACTGGCAGGGGAGGAAGACTTCAGGGCCAAGCAGAGGCAGCTCTTTAATTCGGCAAATTAGGCGGTCGCCTTAGGCCTCGCCCCCACAGGGGCCTTGCGGCTGCCTAATTTGCCTAAAGAATTGGTTAGAGAAAATTCTATTAACGTTGAATTCATAAAATGTAAAACTCTTATGCCTAGTACACACGATGGGTTTTCCCGTCGGCAAAACCGGCCGTGTGTATGCTCCTTAGCAGTTTTCCCGACAGGAAAACTGTGGTTTAAAAAATTAGAACATGTTCTCTTTTTTCTCTCCACGAATCGCAGCGTTTTTTCCCTGCAGTTTTCCTATGGGAAGCACTGCGAGGGAGCATACACACGGCCAGTTTTCCCTGACCAAAGCTCTCATGGCAGTTTTCCTGTCGGGAAACCTGGCCATGTGTAAACGGAAAAAGGGACCGAGCCTCATTCCAAGTTCTCGGTTTTTCCCTCAGTTTTCCCGGCAGTCTTTTGACTGTCGGGAAAACTGATCGTGTGTTCACTAGGCATCAATATATGCAATTTATAGAATTAATTTTTATCACTTGAACTATTTTTCCCGTTATGGATGTGAATGGGGCCTCATGTCTCAGATTTGCCCAAGGCAAGGGGTCTTCAAACTATGGCCCTCCAGTTGTTCAGGAACTACAATTCCCATTGTGACAGACTCACCCGGGACAGGGTGAATGCTAGGTCTTGCCTTGCGATCATGGGCCCTGGCATTTGGGGGAACGTTGCTCTTTGTGACCTGTATGCCTGGGGACCCTGTATATGCCACATTAGAGTGACTGATTCATACTGTTGGGACATACAGTGTAAGGAGATGCTAATGCCATCACCTCCAGCTATCTGTCTGTTCTCTGTGCTAATTGACCCTGCTATTGTGTGAAGATGTCCTGTGTTTACACTTATGATACTGTGCATTGTATAGCAGGTGAGCGAGGAGACGTGACGTCTACCCTGAAAGGTCAAATCTATGAGTCACCTAGTCTGGGTAAATAATTAGTTAATTAGCTCATGTAAATTTATGTTCTGGTTACCTTCTCTTTAACTGTATACAAGATTGTATTCTTGGTTTTAATAAACACTCCATGTTCAGCAGACAAACAAGTCTCGTCTCCTCTCGTTGTGTGCTTGTGAGCAGCTGGAATATTTAATATCTATATCCAGACTGATAGGAAGCGGTATATGACGGAAGCACTCAAGCGGAGTGTGGGACATTCCATTACACCCATCATGCCTAGTCATGTCTGTGAATTTTAGAGTTTTACAATGCCTCGTGGGATGTGTAGTTCCGCAACAGCTGGAGGGCCGTAGTTTTAGGATCCCTGGCCTAAGGCCTTACAAAGCCTGTAGCACCCCAGAGGAAGTATATGTGAGATTATAAAACAGGCGATGTTGGTTGGGCTTGATGACTAGACCTTGGCTTCTCTACCACAATGAGGGAGCCCTCATAGCATCCAAAATTAAGAAATCCAAATGAAATTAAAGGAGTTGTAAAGGAAAATATTAAAGGAGTTGTAAAGGAAAATATTTTTTCACCTTAACCACTTGTATGGAAGACTCCATTGTTCTGACAGGACATCATATGACGTCCTGTCTTTTAAAGCCACTAGGGGGCACCCGCCGCTTTGCTGGGATCACGGTGCGCGTGCCCGGCGGCAACGATCGCTGCCGGGCTCCCGCAATTGCCCAGTAACTGAGCAGGGACGTGGAGCTCTGTGTGTAAACACAGAGCTTAACGTCCTGTCAGGGAGAGAGGAGACCGATCTGTGTCCCTTGTACATAGGGACACAAACGGTCACCTCCCCCAGTCACCCCCCCTCCCCCCACAGTTAGAACATAAACTAGGCTACACGTTTAACCCCTTCCCCGCCCCCTAGTGGTTAACCCCTTCCCTGCCAGTCACATTTATACAGTTATCAGTGCATATTTATAGCACTGTTCACTGTATAAATGTGATTGGTCCCAAAAATGTCACAAAAGTGTCCGATGTGTCCGATATAATGTCGCAGTCCCAATTAAAAAAATGCAGATCGCCGCCATTACTAGTAAAAAAAAATAATAATAAAAATGCCATAAAACTATCCCCTATTTTGTAAACGCTATAAATTTTGCGCAAACCAATCGTTAAACGCTTATTGCATTTTTTTTAACCAAAAATATGTAGAAGAATACGTATCGGCCTAAACTGAGGAAAAACATTATTTTTTATATATTTTGGGGAATATTTATTATAGCAAAAAGTAAAAAATATTGCATTTTTTTTCAAAATTGTCGCTCTATTTTTGTGTATAGCGCAAAAAATAAAAACCGCAGAGGTGATCAAATACCACCAAAAGAAAGCTCTATTTGTGGGAAAAAAAGGACGTCAGTTTTGTTTGTGAGCCACGTCGCACGACCGCGCAATTGCCAGTTAAAGCGACGCAGTGCCGGAAGCTGAAATTTCGCCTGGACAGGAAGGGGGTAAAACCTTCTGGGGCTGAAGTGGTTAATGCAATCTATGCATTAAAGCGGATGGTTCACCATAAATAAATATTAAAAGCCAGCAGCAACAAATACTGCAGCTGCTGACTTTTAATATTAGGACACTTACCTGTCCTGGAGTCCAACGGCGTCCACAGCAGAGGATGAGCGATCGCTCGTCACCCTGCTGCTCCCCCCTCCATCCACGGCGAGGGAACCAGGAAGTGAAGCGCTCCGGCTTCACTGCCCGGTTCCCTACGGCGCATGCGCGAGTCGCGCTGCGCCCGCGATTGGCTCCCGCTGTGTGCTGGGAGCTGAGAGTTCCCAGCACACAACGGGAAAAGCCCGTCTTTTGCCCGAGACTGCGGGCCGGAAGTGGGTGCGGATACCTGTCTTTAGACAGGTATCTGCACCCCCCTCTCCCCCGGAAAAGTGTCAAATGTGACGCCGGAGGGGGGGAGGGTTCCGATCAGCGGATCTTCACTTTAGGGTGGAGATCCGCTTTAAGGTGGAAAAACATCTGATGCTGCCGCCCCCCCCCCCCCCAGCCCCCGTTTTACTTACCTGACCCCTCGAAAGTCCCGCGCTCGGTCCTGAGATCCTCTTCGCCGCTCAGCCTGGCCACTGATTGGCTAGCGCAGACAGACTGAGAGCAGCGCAGCCATTGGCTGGCGCAGCTGTCAATCACATCCAGTGATGCGGCGAGCCGAGGGGCAGGGCCGAGTGATACAGTGAGCGGCTATGGCCGCTCGCTCTATCACGGGAGCGCGCCCGCAAGGACTCATCACCATGCGAGCTCTCTCGCATGGTGATGAGTTCTTGCGGGGAGGACCAGAGACAGCCGCTGAGGGACCCCAGAAAACGTGGATCGTGGCCACTCTGTGCAAAACTAACTGCACAGTTGAGGTAAGTATGGCATGTTTGTTATGTTAAAGAAAACTTTTTTTTTTCTTTATTGACCCTTTAATTATGACAGTAAAGTCCAAGCAGCAAATCAGGCACTGTCTATTTTTTGTCAGTGTAGCTTTTTTTACTAAAATTCTTTTGCTTCATTGTAATTGCCAACATACTTGCATTTTTTCATACGTAATTCACCCAAATGTTCTTATTCCTCATAATGTCATACAGGCCTATCGCTGTGGTTATATAATGCAGAGTGAACGAGAGTGAGTTCCAAATGTGTTTTATTAACAAAGCTCATGAAACTCCTGAAATCAATTAAGGCCAAATCCATCACTTCCCTAGGAGCTTGTTACACAGAGGACGCCGAAGTACGAAAACATCTGCAGATTTCTAAGAATTGTATTCAAGGGAAACTGTTTTCAGTGCACGAGCATTATGAGTTATTGTAATAACAAAGCTGAACACCAGCAGACATAATAATATATATATATATATATATATATATATATATATATACATACATACATATTAAGTAAAACCTTGGTTTGAGAGCGTTTTGCAAGACAAGCAAAATGTTTTAATAAATTTTGCCATGATATACAAGCGATGTCTTGATATAAGAGTAGCGTCATGTCACAGCTGAGTATAAAAGAGAAGAGAGGCGCCTCTAAGTGTAGCAATATGGTTACATTTAACCACTATGGCCCGGATTCACAAAGCACTTACGCCGACGCATCTCTAGATACGCCACGTAAGTACAAATATGCGCCGCCGTATCTGTGCGCCGTACCCACAAACATAGATACGCCTAAAAACTGACTTCATCCGACCGACGTAACTTGCCTACGCCGGCGTAGAGTGAGCGTATATTTACGCTGGACGCATGTGGCGCTCCCATTGATTTTAGATTCAAAAATGCAAATGAGGCAAATACGGCGATTCACGAACGTACTTGTGCCTTTGCTCATTATATACGCGGTTTGCGTAAGTCGTATGTCCGGCGTAAAGTTATTTCCCATCCTATAGGCGCAACTCATGGACCAGGGAACGAATGCCGTCGAATTTTACGTAGTTTACGTTGTACGTGAATAGGGCTGGGCGTAGGTTACGTTCACGTCGTAGGCAGTGATTCGACGTATCTTAGGCAGTTGTTTCGACGTGATTGTGAGCATGTGCACTGAGATGTGGCCACGACACGGCGCATGCGCAGTTCATTCTAAGTACTTGTCTGGCACTCAGCACATCATTTGCATGGGGTCACACTTCATTACCATGGATCACGCCCACTTCCAGCCCACTTCCACCTACGCTGGCTTACGCCTACGAATATACGCTACGCCGGGGCAGAGTTGGGAGCATTTGCTTTGTGAATTTCCATGCTTCCCTCTCCGCGCTGCGTCGGCGTAGCGTAAAAGACATACGCTACAGCGGCATATATATGCGCCGATGTATGTGAACCCGGGCCTATACGTCTACAGCAGTGGTCTCCAAACTGCGGCCCAAGGGCCAAGTGTGGCCCTTTGCTTGCCTTTACCCGGCCCTTTGGACACTATTCCTCCTACTGATACAAGACACTATTCTGCCATCTGACACCAAAAATAGAGCACCTTTTCTCCCACCAACACAAATAATGAGGGCTTTATTCTTCCTTAGGATACCAACAATGGGGCACTATTCCTTCTCCCCCCCCTAAAACTAGATGCAGTGATGTTTACTCCCACTGATGCTAGGACAATTTATACTCCTGCTGGCCACAATCCGGCCCTCCTAAAGTCTGAAGGACAATAAACCGGCCCTTTGTTTAAAATGATTGGAGACCCCTGCTCTACAGTGTGGCTGCCGGGTGGACGTCCCTGGATGTCTTCATGTAAAAATCCCCACACCTCCCAGGCAAAAGCTGTGCCCGCTGTGTCACGTGGTGCCGATGCGTGTGCCTGGCAGCTGCAAATGTCCGCCAGGTATCCGCGATCGGCAGTTACAGAGGCAGGACGTGGAGCTCTGTGTGTAAACACAGAGCTCCACATCCTGTCAGGGAGAGAGGAGACTGATGCTGTGTCCCAAGTACAGAGGAACACAGATTGGTCACCTCCCCCAGCCAGTCCCCTCCCCCCATAGTAAGAATCACTCCTAGGGAACACATTTAACCCCTTCCTCGCCCCCTAGTGTTAACACCTTCCCTGCCAGTCACATTTATACGGTAATCAGTGCATATTTATAGCACTGTTCGCTGTATAAATGTGAATGGTCCCAAAATAGAGTCAAAAGTGTCCGATATGTCCGTCGCAATATCGCAGACCTGACAAAAATCACTGACCGTCGCCATTACTAGTAAAAAAAATTATAATAAAAATGCTATAAAACTATCCCCTATTTTGGAAGCGCTATGGGGCAGATTCACAGACATTTTGCTTAGCGTAGCGTATTAGAAATACACTACGCCGCCGTTTTTTACCTTGCTCTACGTGGAATTCAGGTAGATTTTCTACGGTAAACGACGGCGGCGTAGTGTATTTCTCCCGTCGCAATCCATCTGCGCGAGTAGGGGGCGTGAAACATTTAAATTAGGCGCGTTCCCGCGGCGAGCGATCTGCGCATGCTCCGTTCGCAAATTTCCCGCCGTGCATTGCGCGAAATCACGTCGTGACGTCATTCGTTGTTTATGTAGCGTACTTTACGGCCGATCCACGTCCCGACGAGTTACGTAAACAAAATAAAATTTTAAATAAATTCGAAGCGGGAACGACGGCCATACTTAACATGGGCTACGTAAAGTTAGAGCAGCAAAAAGCTGCTCTAACATTACGTATAAAAAAATAGACGAAAACGATTGCGACGCCCGCTCGTATGTTCGTGAATCCCCGTAAAAACACATTTGCATATCCCGACGCACCAAAACGACGCAAACTCCTCCCAGCGGCCGCAAATAGATGGCAGCGTAGATCCGAAGGCTTACGAAGACGTAAGCCTCTCGGATCGAAGCCCGAAGCCGGCGTATCATGGTTTGAGGATTCAAACTAGTGATACGCCGCGCGAAATTTGAAATTACTCCTGTCTAACCCCAGTTAGACAGGCGTAATTGTTTTGTGAATCTGCCCCTATAACTTTTGCACAAACCAATCAACACGCTTATTGCAATTTTTTTTACCAAAAATATGTAGAAGAATACGTATAGGCCTAAACTGAGAAAAAAAATGATTATTATTATTATTATACCAAAAAGTAAATAATTATTGTGGTTATTTTTTCTCCCAGTTTTTTGTCTTTTTTTTTTTGTTTTTAGCTCAAAAAATTAAAACTGCAGAGGTGATCAAATATCACCAAAATTAAGCTCTATTTGTGGGAAAAAATGATAAAAATATAATATGGGTACAGCGTTGTATGACCGCGCAATTGTCATTCACAGTGCGTCAGAGCTGAAAGCTGAACATTGGTCTGGGCAGGAAGTGGGTTTAAGTGCCTAGTAAGGAAGTGGTTAATGAAGGGACAACATTTAGCAACTTATTGCTACACTAAGGCCTTGTACACACGAGGGAATAAATCCGCTGAACATGGCCTGACGGACCATTTCAGCCGAAAAATCCGCTCGTGTGTAGGGGCAAACGGACCGTTCTGGCCGGATTCCTCCGGCGGAAAAATTTCAAAGCATGCTTTGGAATTTTTCCGCCGGATAGTTGCCCGTCAGATAGTACGGCAAACCAGCGGACATATCTGCCCGCACATGCGTCGTATCCTGTGAATGGATCCGACGCGTGCGCGCGGAAGTGTTTACTTCCTGGTGCGGTGACGTGGCGGCGTCAACGTCACCGCCGCGTCACCGCGCTGTCCGCCGGCGGGGAATTTGATCCGATGGTGTGTACAGCCACCGGATCAAAACATCCCGGCGTAAATATGCGCTGTAAACGGTCCGGGGACCGTTTACAGCGGATAAATCCCATTGTGTGTACAAGGCCTTAGAGGCGCCTCTCTTCTTTTTTATACTCTTTAAAAAAAATGCTTTGATATACAAGTGCTTTGGATTTCAAGCATGTTTCTGAAATGAATTATGCTCACAATCCAAGGTTTTACTGTATATATATAATTTAGATAATTTTGTACTACATATATTTAGACATGGTATGTGGTTGTGAAGAAGGGCGTTAACGTTGTCAGCCCGAAAGGTTACCTAATATATCTGATGTCATTTTTTCAAATAAATTCAATTAAATTTTTGTGCAGTAATCCTCTCTCATTTTTCTATATTATGGCCCTTGGGAAGGACTAGATTGCTTGCACAGCATTCGTGGAGACCGTTCAGTGCACCTCACCTATTGAACTTATATATATATATATATATATATATATATATAAATAAATCTTTATTTTCTATTCTGTTTAATTTTTTTGGAAATTGGGAAACGATTCGAATTCGAAAACACACACATTATTTATATATATATATGTGTGTGTGTGTTTTCGAATTCGAATCGTTTCCCAATTTCCCAAAAAATTAAACAGAATAGAAAATAAAGATTTAAATTCAATACTATTCTAATTTGAAAGTTTGTCTGAATTTTTAATTTGGAACGAAACAAACCGCACATGACTACTGACTCCGAAAAAAAGGTGAGTGACCAGTTTCTTTGTAAAATCCAGTATGTTGGCAGGCCATTAATTGGAATGCAGCGTGCATAAGCAGTGACATCATGTACATTCGCACGTATGTTAGCGCAGCACGCTGACACAGACAGGTCTGAATCCGGCCTTACAGGTTTGTTTTTGTTTTCTTACTATTTATATAAAATCTTTATTTTACACATAAATATTTATAAAACAAGGTTCACACATGACACCGGTTGTCACAGAACAAATGGCGTTTCTTAAAGTTTCCACATTACGATGTTCAGGCATGACTTTCGCCGCGCCACATTTCTGAGGTGCTGACGTGCAGGGCGGAGCCGAGCCGAGCCTGCAGGTTTACACTTCTGTACTCAGAGAGCGATATTGTAAATAGTGGCTGGAAAGAGGAAAGTAGGTGAAATATTAGATAACAGGGAGGAGGAGAGCTGCCTACTGCTAGAAATGGCAAAGTGATGGGAACTACACCTGACATTTCCTACTGGAAAGATGCACGCCACTTACTTGCACCCCGCGTCCTACCCAGGCCAATTTTCAGCTTTCAGCGCTGTCGCACCTAGAATGACAATTGCGCGGTCATACTACACTGTACCCATATGACATTTTTATAATTTTTTCACACAAATAGAACTTTCTTTTGGTGGTGTTTAATCGCTACTCTTTTTAAAAAATGCTACATTTTTTGCAAAACAAACAGAAAATTACTGGAATTTTATTTTATTTTTTAAAAAAAAACACTTTTTTTTTTGTTTCTGTTATAAAATTTTGCAAATAAATAATCTTTCTTCAAAAATTTAGGCCAAAATGTATTCTGCTACATTTATTTGGTAAAAATAACCACAATGGGCCAGATTCAGGTAGAAGTTACGTGGCTTATCTGTAGATAAGCCGCGTAACTTCTTACCTACGCTGTCGTATCTGTTTTCTGTATTCAGAAAACAAGATACGCCGGGATTGAGTTCAGATACGAGCAGGGTAATTGTATTTCGCCATCGTATCGGAACTGCAATTTTAAAATGGCCGCTCGGGGCGTTCCCACTGATTTACGCCGAGAGTATGTAAATCAGCGAGATACGCCAATTCACGATCGTACGCGGGCCCGACGCAGTGACTTTACGACGTTTCCGTAAGAGATACGCGGCGTAATGTAAAACATGCCCCCTAGGTGGCGTATCCTATGTTAAGTATGGCCGTCGTGACCGCGTCGAATTGAAAAAGTTTCACGTTGTTTGCGTAACTCGTCCGTGAATGGGGATTGACGTCATTGACGTTCACGTAGAAAACACCGTACTAATGTGGAGCATGCGCACTGGGATACATTTACGGCCGGCGCATGCGCAGTGCGTTCACCGCGGGATCGCGCCTAATTTAAATGCTCTACGCCCCCTACCCGGCTCATTTGAATTACGCGGGCTTGCGCCGGGGGATTTTCGCTACGCCGCCGCAACTTTACAGGTAAGTGCTTTGTGAATCTTTGCGGCGGCGTAGTGTAAATGCCGTACTCTACGCCGCCGCAAATGTATGTGAATCTGGCCCAATCAGTGTATATTATTTAGTCTGTAGGGAAGTTATAGAGACCACAAACTATGGTGTGTGTGTATATATATATATATATGAAAATCCTGATGTATCTCATTTATTGAGTCCTAAAAATGTCAGAACAGTAAAAATACCCCCAAAATAACCCCCTTTTTGGAAAGTAGGCAATCCAAGGTATTTAGGTATTTAGTAAGAGGCACGGCGAGTTTGACGTTGTAATTTTTTGCCATCATTTTTTGGAAAATTAACTCCAGTGCAGTACAGCATCATTATATAACTGGTCAGGGACACTGACTGGTGGCAGTATGTAAAAAAAAAAATACAATATATATGTTTTTTTTTTATTTTGTATTCCATTTTGTTATTTAAATTATTTTATTTAAATATTTACATTTTTAATAACATTAAATTACAACATGGCTTGTGTAGCACTTGTATTGCCGGCGGTATCAACCCTTTTTCGGCCGCTAGCGAGGGTTAATCACCGCAATTCTGACGAAATAGTGCTGCTATACCGCCACCGCACATCCTGCCCCAGTGTGAAAGGGGCCTTACTCACTTTAATGCAGTTGCTTTTGAAGTTGTCAAAATGCAACATGCAGAGCCCTGACGGCGGATCGAACGATGTCACCATTAGACACCAGGTTTTACCAATCCCCAGGACATATACTTAGTCTACCCCATACTAAGAGGGATCTCCTAATACTACATTACAGGGATGTGCGTCCATGGTTGGACGATGTTCTATTACCTCGCCTGGTCTCGATTCTTTCCGTCCCCTCCCCTGTCCCCTCCGTCCCCACCCCCGCATGGTCTCCGGTTCGACGTGGGTCCCCCACTCTGCGATTTCCCGTAGGCCTGGTTTTGGTTGATCCACCCCATTCCATCTGCCTCCCCTTTTCCATCTAGGCCGGTCCCCCCTACATGGGTGTCACTCTTTATCTCCCGGCTCCCGGCGGTGGGACCCATCGGCTGTCTGCCACTTCTGGAGCAAGACATGGACCTTGAACTTATGCCAGCTTACTCAGTTCCCCCTGAAGATGACCCACATCAACTCAAGGGTCGAAACGCGTCGGGGTCTTTGCGCATAAGTCATTCATGAATTTTATCTATAATATGTGACAATATACCAATGTTTATGTCTTGATCTCACGGGAGGATCTTTTTTACCTTTTATCCTGTAACTTATTTCCTCCTCAATAAATTGTACTGTATCCATTTTTTACTTTCCATTATTAATTGATTTTTGTCTCTGCAACTCAAAGCCCCAAGGGGTACCTTTCCTGTTCTTCTAAAATACGATTCAGGGGTGTGCAGCAATATAATCCACCTATTGTATCGCCTTTCTTTGCTGCTTTTGAAGTTGTAATTTTTTGCCAAATTTTTGGGAAAATGTACTTTACATTTTTTTTACATGCTGTCACCAGTGCAGTATAGCATCATTATATAACTGGTCAGGGACACCGACTGGTGGCAGTATGTAAAAAAAAATGATATTTATTTTTTATATTTTCTATTTCGTATTACAGTTATTTAAATTATTTTATTTAAATATTAACATTTTTAATAACATTAAATCACAACATGGCTTGTGTAGCACTTGTATATGCTAGATTTGTTTTTTTTTTTTTGCTGGGTTTTTTCATGGAAGTTGAGTTACCCACTTTAATGCAGTTGCTTTTGAAGTTGTAATTTTTTGGCAAATTTTAGGGAAAATTTACTTTTAACATTTTACACGCTTTCACCAGTGCAGTACAGCATCATTATATAACTGGCCAGGGACACTGATTGGTGGCAGTATGTAAAAAAAAAAAAAAAAAAAAATATATATTTTAAATGAAAGTGGAGTTACCTACTTTAATGCAGTTGCTTTTGAAGTTGTCATTTTTTGCCACATTTTTGGGGAAAATTAACTTTTAAAATGTTTTACATGCTGTCACAATTTTTTTTTATTTGCTAGAGTTACCCACTTTAATGGAGTTGCTCCAAAAAATGTATAAAAAAAAGTGGATAATATAAAATGGGACAAACATGGACCAGTTGGTCTTTATTCAGCCATCACTTTTGTATGTTTCTATGTTTCAAATAGTGGAAACATTTTATTTTCTCTTCATTTTTTTTTTTATTTTTTTTTGTAACTTGATGAAAGACTATGTGCCAAGGCTTCTATTTATCTTCTTGTTCAGGTCTAAAATGCTCCAGAATGAGAGCCGCGCAGGTTTAATTAGGTTTCTAGTGAGAATCGTGAAATTGAAACAAAGGGAAACAGTTACTCTAATTGTGGACCGCGCCATAATTGTGTAATTACGGGGGGTATTTCCTCCGCAGACTGGAGCGGCTATAGTAAACCTTGTCTTAGATTAAATGTTTTAACATAATTTGAGCATTCGGGGAAATTATTCCTGCCAAATGGTCATTAAGGAGTACTTTAAGTAATATTAAGACATTTACATTACAGCGGATTGCTGTTCCCTTTTGAACAGATTTTTTTTTTTTCTTAACAAATCCGTGCTTAAGGGAAAAATAAAATGTAGAATGGCTAATTTTGGAAGCATCCGCACCACGGCACTTTAGAATCGTGACGGTAAAAAAAAAGACTAAGTATTCAATTGAATCCACCCTATTTATTGGATGGGGGGGGGGGGGGTGTTTTTTGTTTTATTTTTTGTATTTTTTTCCCAAAAGTAGAGATCTATAAAAAAAAAATTAATAAAAACAATGTTTAAAAACCAAATCAAAGCCACCCCAAATACTCCCTTTATTTATTTTTTTCAATATTCATTATTTTTTGGCGGGGGTGGATTTGTTTTTATTTAATTTTTTTATAGATTTTTACGTTTGTAAAAAAAAAAAAATGTAAAAAAAAAAAAGAAACACGCAAAAATAAATAAATAAATATGGGGCAGACTCAGTAGACCACTTGTTTTTCCTTCTGCTACCACTCTGCAGTACTGTGGATGCATTATCTAGGGGAGTTATGTACAGAACACCCTCAGGGCCCATTCACAGCATTTCTTGTGATGCATTATTGCACAAGCATTCAGTCGCGTTATGGCATGCAATAACGTGTTACATTAGGGCATCCTATTTGTTATGAATGGGCTGCCAATTTATTTATTTACGTACTTGAGTGGGGGTGGCGATTTGTTTTTTAATCTATTTTTTTATATATATATATATAAAAGTAGAGATCTATTAAAATGAAAAAAAGTTTTATTTTTTTTTAAAACGAAACAAAAGCACCCAAAGTCTTCCTCGTTTATTTTTTATTTTTTTGATTTATATTTATTTTTTGGTGGGGGGTGATTTTTTTTTCTTATTTTTTTGTTGTTTGAATAGATCTCTACTTTTATATAAAAAAAAAAAATCAGTATGAATGCTCTGCCAATGCATTACAAGGAAGGAAAAAATGTACATTTTTTTTTTAACAATGAAGCATGCCACAATGCATGTTATAGGTGTTGTGGTTGAATGCATTCACAATGAATGGCAGCACCAACATACGGCACATAGAGAAAGTGCATTGTGGCAATACACAAGTGTGAATGGGTCCTCGGAAATCTGATTTCCCGATTAAGTGGTTGACTTGGTTGAAGTGGAAGAGGGGCTCTCCCCTTTGAAATGCGTCAGCCATCTGAAAGGTCCTCCGGCGTGTTGAACATAGTCCTGGTTCCTTTTTTTCCATTGTGGACTTTGATATTCTTTTATAATCCACTTATTGTGGGAATGTTTCCTTCTTTTTGATTTTAATAAACATCACTTGGGTAATGCGCAAGGTTGGTGCGCCCTCTTTACATTCTGTTTACTGTGGTTGACTTCATGCCGGAGGTCTTCACAAAGCCTAAAGTCAAGTCACAGGCATTAGGAGCCTAATTTTTGGTGAGATCTTTTCTGGGACATTTGGGTCTCATTTAGACTAGAGATTGGGGGGGCATCAAAATTGCAGTTGAGCTTGAGTGTTTTTAACGTGACCCACCCCCAAACTCTCCCGTTTAAGCTGCAAAGGAGGCTGATAGGAGTGTTGACATGCGGCAGTCGCATGAAGTTTGCTTCACATCCAGTGTTGTATTCTAATTGGGGGAGGAGGGATGTGAAAATGCTCATGACATAAACCCAGCTTAGGCTTCTTTAACCACTTCCCGCCCGGCCGATAGCAAAATGACAGTCGGGGGCTGGTTCAGTTATCCTGACTGGGCGTCATATGACGTCCAGCAGGATAACAGCCGGGGGGCGTGCATCGCGGCGATCGTTGTTGCAGTGTGTCAGTCTGACACACCGCTACACCGATCTCGGTAAAGATCCTCTGACAGAGGCTCTTTACCATGTGATCAGCCATGTCCAATCACGGCTGATCACAATGTAAACAGGAAGAGCTGTTGATCGGCTTTCGCTCACTCGCATCTGACAGATGTGAGTAGAAGAGAGCCAATCAGCGCCTCTCCTGACAGGGGGGTTGGCGCTGATTGTTTATCAGAGCAGCCCCCCTCGGTTGCCCACACTGGACCACCATGGGAAGCCACCAGGACCACCAGGAAAGCCCCTAACATGTGGATGGCCAGGTACGTCCCCCACGGCCATCCACATGTGTCAATATATGCCCAATATATGCCAATCAGTGCCCACAAATGGTCACCGACTGGTACTATTATGGAACAGATAAAATCAGAGATGCCCAGCAATGCCACTCATCAGTGTCATCAGTGCCACCCATCAGTGCCCACCTATGAGTGACCATCAGTGACCATCCATGCCACCTATTAGTGCCACCCATTAGTACCCATCAGTGCCATCCATTAGTACCCATCAGTGCCACCTATGAGTGTCCATCAGTGACGCCTATGAGTATCCATCAGTGCCACCTATAAGTGCTCATCAGTGCCGCATACCATTGCCACCTATCAGTGCTGCCTATGAGTGCCCATCAGTGCCACCTATGAGTGCCCATCAGTGACGCATACCAGTGCCACCTATCAGTGCTGCCTATGAGTGCCCATCAGTGCCACCTATGAGTGCCCACCAGTGCCACATACCAGTGCCAAATATCAGTGCCCATCACTGC
Source organism: Rana kukunoris (assembly GCA_029574335.1). Taxonomy (NCBI): domain Eukaryota; kingdom Metazoa; phylum Chordata; class Amphibia; order Anura; family Ranidae; genus Rana; species Rana kukunoris. Next base: position 12,752,114 of record CM056053.1, read on the forward strand.
TGCCTATCAGTGCCGCCTATTAGTGCCCATCATCAGTGCCCATCAGTGCCACCTCATCAGTGTCCATCAGTGCCACCTTATCAATGCCCGTCATTGAAGAAGAAAACGTACTTATTTACAAAAATTAACAGAAACAAAGAAAAACATTTTTTTCACAAAAAATACAAATCACAGAGGTGATCAAATACCACCAAAAGAAAGCTCTATTTGTGTGAACAAAATAATAAAAAATGTGTTTGAGTACAGTGTAGCATGACCGCGCAATTGTCATTCAAATTGTGACAGCGCTGAAAGCTGACAATTGCCTTGGGCAGGAAGGTGTATAAGTGCCCGGTATTGAAGTGGTTAAAAATAAAAAATAAATGAACCTGTTGTTGTATATTATAACATATCAAGAATTTATTCATGTAGACTTGTAAAGTTAAAACAAAGTTCCATTTATGGTCATGCGTATGGTCTTATAATGCAATGGTAATGAAACCACAATAACATCCATGTAATTGTTTAAAGAATCTACAATGACCTCAAAATGTTTTACTTCAATGTGACATAAAAAATAAAAAAATCGAGATCCAAAAACAGCAAAATATTCTAAACTTCCGCTGTACATATTTTAGTAGTAATGATAACAGTCATTCAGAACACATGTAAAATGATTTACTAAATTAATCTAAAAATATCGAGCGAGCCGGTTGGGAATCTGATATCACAATGATTACGGGTAAAAAAAAAAAAAATTCTAGACTCAGAATAGACTGAGACTGAAAACAGCGGAATTACCGTTTACAAGTAAAACCAGATGTGGAAGAGTTTCCCCATTTGTACTTGATTATGCGGAAAAATACAAGATGAGCATCTGTGCTTATCACAAGAAATAGATCATAAATGAGTATAAATGATAGCTAGTGCTATCAGATTATTATGAATTGTAACATCGTTTTATTTTCCAGGGCATCTAATATAATAAATCACAGTAATCTGACCTAGGATGTCTGGAGCTTGAAGAAAAAAACAAGAGACCACATTTATATTCATTGAGTTTTTTTTTAAAAAAAAACATTTTACAAACAAGATAAATAATAATAAAAAAATACTGAAACATTTTGGTAAAAAAAAAAAAAAAAAAAAAAAACAGCAAAAGGAAGAATCTTTCAAAATAACTAATGTGTTGTTTTTTTTTTATGCACTTTAATAATTTTTATCAGGAAACTGTATTTTTAACCACTTTAACCCCAGGAAGAATTTACCCCCTTCCTGACTGTGACAGACTCACCCGGGACATCATGGGCCAGATTCAGGTAGGGCGGCCTAAAGTTACGGCGGCGTAACTTTTCTTATTTACGTTACGCCGCCGCAACTTAACACGCAAGCAGGGCCGCCATCAGGGGGGTACAGGCATTACACCTGTAAGGGGCCCGGGGGTCCCCAGGGGCCCGGATGGGAACCACCCTAAAAAAGGGCCCCAGACGGCAAGCCCTTTTTTTTCTTTATTTTTTTTATAAAAAAATATATTTTTTTATAAAAAAATATATTTTTTTAATATATTTTTCTTTTATTTTTTATTAAAGGGCCAATTTTTTTCTTTTATTTTTTTAGAGGTCCGGAGGTCCACAGGGGCCCGGAGGCCCCCAGGGCACCGGATGGCAACCCCCCTTTTTTTATTTATTTTCTATTAAAAAATATATATATTTTTTAATATATTTTTATTTTATTTTTTTATTAAAGGGCCATTTTTTTTAGGGGTCTAGGGGCCGTAGGCCACCAGGGCCACAGATGGCAACCCCCTCTTTTTTATTTATTTATTTTTTTTAAAAATATATTTTTTTATAAAAAAATATATTTTTTTAATATATTTTTCTTTTATTTTTTATTAAAGGGCCAATTTTTTTTCTTTTATTTTTTTAGGGGTCCGGAGGTCCACAGGGACCTGGAGATCCCCAGATGACAACCCCCCCTTTTTTTTATAAAAAAATATATAATTTTTATATATTTTTTTATTTCTTTTATTTTTATATTTATATTATCCTTTTTTATAATTTTTTTTACTTTTTTATATTATTTTATTTCTTTTTTTTAATATATAGATGTATTTTTATTAAAGGGCTCAGAGGTCCCCAGGGCCCTGGAAGGCAACCCCTTTTTTTTTATATATAAATGTTTATTTATTTTTTATATATATTTTTTTTTCTTTCTTTCTTTTTTTTTTAAAGGGCCCAGAGGTTTCTTTTTATTAAAGGGCCCAGAGGTCCCGAATGGAAAGCCCCCTTTTTTTTGTAATTTCCTTTTATAAAAAAAAAAATAACGTCCCCGGGGCCACAGTTGGCAACCACCCTTTTTAAAAAAAAAAAAATATATATATATATCTTTTTTTTCTTTATATTAAAGGGCACAGAGGTCCCCAGGGCCCCGGATGGCTACCCCCCTTTATTATATATATTTTTCTTTATTTCTTATATTTGTAAAGGGCCCCCCCCGCTTCTCAATTCGCGGCAGCAGCCCCCCCCTTCTCAATTTCATGCGGCAGCACCCCCCCCCCGGTTCTCTGCTCCAGGGGGCCCATGCCTGAAGCTGTGTAAGGGGCCCCAAAATTCCTGATGGCGGCCCTGCACGCAAGTGCTGTATTCACAAAGCACTTGCGTGTTAAGTTGCGGCGGCGTAGCGTAAATTCGGCGGCCTAATTCAAAATAGGCGGGTAGGGGGGCGTCTCCTATTTAAATTAGGCGCGTCCACGCGCCGAACGTACTGCGCATGCGTCGACCCTAGAAAAATCCCAGTGCGCATGTTCCGAATTATGACGGTGTTTTTGACGTGAACGTAATCGACGTAAATCCCCATTCACGGACGAGTTACGCAAACAATGTAAAAAAAAATTTAAATGCCCACGACGTCCATACTTAACCACTTAAGACCCGGACCAATACGCTGGTAAATGACCCAAGGTGTTTTTGCGATTCGGCACTGCGTCGCTTTAACAGACAATTGCGCGGTCATGCGACGTGGCTCCCAAACAAAATTTGCGTCCTTTTCTTCCCACAAATAGAGCTTTCTTTTGGTGGTATTTGATCACCTCTGCGATTTTTATTTTTTGCGCCATTTTTTGTGACATTTTTGAAAAAAAAACACTATTTTTTACTTTTTGTTAAAAAAAAAATCAAATAAACTAAATTTTAGTCAAACATTTAGGCCAAAATTTATTTAGCCACATGTCTTTAGTAAAAAAAAAAATCGCAATAAAAAAAAAATAGCTACCTAGCGGGAACAGCGACACTAATACAGCGATCAGAAAAATGATCGCTTAGTGACGCTGGCAATAGGGAGTGAAAGGGTTAACTAGGGCGGTGATCAAGGGGTTAAAACTTTATTAGGGGGGGTGGGGGGGCTATCCTGAACCTAACACTAACTGTTTTTTACACTGCCTGTCACACTGACACTAAATGCAGTGATTAGATCACTGCATTCAGTGACACTGTGACAGGGGGGTGGGGGGGGGGGGGGCGATCACAAGGGGTTAATATGCCTATGTGAGTGTGTGTCAGTGTTGTGTTGGTGCACACTTACTTGTGATGTCTTCTCTCATCAGCAGCGCTGGGAAACATCGCTGCGATGAGAGGTGACATCATTTCCTCCTTCCTGTGTAAACACAGGAGGAGGAAGTGACAGGTTGGGAGCGCGCTCCCATTGGCTGGGAGCGATCGCGGGGGGGCGGGTATTCGCCGACATCCGCCCCCAGATCCCGGATCGCTCCCGGAGCCAGGGGGACCCCCGCACGCCGCGGAGGGGGTCCCGATGGGACCCCCGAACCGCACTTAGGCGGGGACGTAAATTTACGCCCTTGTGCCTGTACGTGCCATTCTGTGGCCGTATATGTGCGTGCGGGGGTCCTTAAGTGGTTAACATAGGATGTACCTGCTTCTGGCAGCTTTGGGGTAGATTCACATAGAGATATGACGGTGTATCTACTGATACACCGTCGTATCTGTGAGATCCGACGCTCGGATCTATGCGGCTGATTCCTCGAATCAGGTTCCACATAGATCTCCCTTAGAGCCGACTGGTGTAAGTGAGTTACACTGTCGGTTCTTAGGCTGCATTCTCCCGCCGTCCGCTAGGTGGCGCTTCTGTTTTTCTACGCGACGAATATGCAAATGAGGAGAACCGCCGATTCAGAAACGAACGCCCGGCCGTCGCTTTTTTTTTTTTTACGTCGTTTGCGTTCGGCTTTTTCCGGCGGATAATTACCCCTGCTATATGCGGGGTAAGTGCGGCGCATCCTATGTTAAGTATGGCCGTCGTTCCCGCATCGAGTTTTGAATTTTTTACGTCGTTTACGTAAGTCGTTCGGGAATACGGCCATACGTTAATAGCGTTAACGTCGAAAACAATGACGTCCTTGCGACGTCATTTGAGGCAATGCACGCTGGGAAATTTAGCCGGCGGCGCATGCGCAGTACGATCGGCGCAGGGACGCGCATGATTTAAATAGTAAACTCCCCCTAGCCGCGGAATTTGCATTCCGCCGGGGGATTTACGATCCGCCAGGGCAACTTACGAGGCAAGTGCTTTCTGAATACAGCACTTGCCTCAAAAACTGGCGCAGGCGGATCGTAAAAAAGATAGATCACGCGGATCAAAAGATCCGCTGATCTATGTGAATCTACCCCTTTATCTTTACCCCGGGAAAACCCTTACGTAAACGGCGTGCTTGCGTCGGGCCGGCGTATGTTCGTGAATTGGCGTATCTCGCTGATTTGCATATTCTCGGCGTAAATCAGCGGAAACGCCCCGGCAGCCATTTTAAAACTGCATTTAAGATCCGACGGTGTAATACAATTACGCCTGTCGGATCTTTGCAGCAAACCAGCTTTTCTTGTTTTCTGAATACAGAAAACAGATACGCCGGCGCAAAGCCTGAGTTATGCCGGCGTATCACTCTACCTGAATCTGGCCCCTTATGTCTAAAATCATCCTATGTCTACTAGGGGCATAGAATGATTGAGGAATGATATCTTGGACTACCTGAGATGGGATTATTATGTGATAATTATCCACAATATATTCCAGGATATCTGTAAATAACTATTTACTGTTTGTTGATTCTGCACTCAATGGGTTAATTGTAAGAGTGACTCATTCATAATGTTGGGACACATACTGTTAGATGCTAATTGACCCTGCTATTGTGTGAAGATGTCCTGTGTTTACACTTAGGCCGCGTACACACGATAGGTTAACCAGAGGACAACGGTCTGACCGTTTTCATCAGTCAAAACCGATCGTGTGTGAGCCTATAGGTTATTTAACCTTTGGTTAAAAAAAGCCAACTTTGGTTAAAAAAAGCCAAAATTTAACCGATGGACGACTAACCGATAGGTCAAAACCGATCATTAGTAGGCACGACCATGGGTTAAAAAATCCACGCATGCTCAGAATCAAGTCGACGCATGCTTGGAAGAATTGAACTTCATTTTTTTCAGCACGTCGTTGTGTTTTACGTCACCGCGTTCTGATGTGATCGTTTTTTTAACTGATGGTGTGTAGGCACATCAGACCATCAGTCAGCTTCATCGGTGTCATGGTCTTACCTATTTGCAGGCTTCTCATTACTGACATGTGCTGGCAGCCATCTTGCTTCATGGGGTTCTTGTAACCTGCCACCCTGTGGCTATTCCTTCCCACTGTGAGGAGCTGGCTGCTCAGCATATATATAGACGGCAGCTGCAGCATTTCCTCGCTTGGGCCTTTTGTCTGATACCCCTTCTGTGATCGTGCTGCTTGCTCTTGGTCACTGACCCGGCTCTTACAGACGTTCCTTCTGGTTCCTGATTCCCGGCTTCGTTTCACAACTTCTCTGGCTACAGACTCCGACCCTGGCACTGGTGGACGACCCTTCTGGCTGTTTGATCATCAGTTTGGACTTTGACCTTGCTATTTGGTTTTCAATAAAACCTTCATATTCTCTTATCTGTTTATGTACGTCTGATTCATGCTTCCGTGACATTAGGCCCAAGCCATGAATCCTGACGGTACAGGGCCACCCTCACTACCCATGCTGGTTGCCAGACTTGATCAGCAGGATCACCTGCTGGGTCAGTTCGCTCAGGCGTGGCAAACCCTGCTTGCACGCACTGCTCATCTCGCTCCTGTTGCTGATAGGCCGGTTGTCGCTCCTGGGATCGCTCCTGTTTCCGCTCCTACTGCCACTCCGGTTGTTGCGCCAGAGTCTACCCCGGCACCCGTTGTTGCGCCTGTGTCTCGGGGTATGACCGGTTCTGCCCCCCTTCCTTAACCAAGTGGGCGTTTATTTTTAGCCTTCCCTACTGAGAGATCGAAGGTGGGCTTCCTGATCTCGCTGCTCTCGGACAAGGCTTTGGTCTGGGCAAGTCCCTTATGGGAGAACAATAATCCGGTGGTTGCCGAGTTTTCCAGTTTTGTTGTTTCTCTTCGGAGAGCTTTCGATGTGCCGGCTCGCTGTGCCTCTGCTGCGAAGCTCCTCATGTCCATCAGACAGGGTTCACGATCGGTAGCCGAATACGCCATTGAGTTTCCTACCCTGGCAGCAGAGGTGGGCTGGAATAATGAGGCTCTGGTGGCCGCTTTCTCCCATTCTTTCCTGATATTGATTGACACCAGACTCAGGGAGAGACCTTCTTTTAAGGAGAACCTGCGGAGGCCTGCCAACAGATTGGCGCCTACGTTTGCTGTCCCACCCGTGCCTCCCTCTCCTCCCACGCCTCCTGGGGTTGACTTGCCTGGGGGTGAGTTTCTTCGTCCCTGGTTTCCCGTGCTGATAAACCAATGATCACCGTTGTTCTCTCCTGGACTGGGGGCTCGGTGATGGCCCAGGCGTTGGTGGACTCTGGTGCTGGTGGATTTTTCATCGACAGTAAATTTGCTGCCACAAACTCCATTCCTCTGCAGGCTCGAGTTTCTCCGCTGGTTCTTGAGGCGATAGACGGCAGACCCCTTCAGCCGTCGCAGGTGACTCATGAGACCCTTCCAGTGGAGATAGCCATTGGGGCCGTTCACAGGGAGTCGGTCTGCCTTCAAGTCATTTCGTCTCCACACTACTCGGTGGTCTTGGCATACCCCTGGCTCCAGAAGCATAATTTGACTTTCGATTGGAGATCAGCTGAGATCCTCTCGTGGTCCCCACTGTGTGGGGCTAGTTGCATCCATGGGCCCGTCAAGGTGTTGTGTGCCTCCTAGGACTCTGTGTTGCCCTCTGAATACAAGGAGTACCTGGATGTATTCGATACGGTGCGCGCTGGTGCCCTGCCTCCGCACCGCCCATACGATTGTGCCATAGATTTACAACCTGGTGCCATTCCTCCTCGTGGCAGGGTATATCCACTGTCGGTTGCGGAGAATGAAGCCATGGTGGAGTATGTGAAGGAGGCGCTTTCCCGGGGGCACATTCGCAAATCCTTTTCCCCAGCGGGGGCTGGATTTTTCTTTGTAAAAAAGAAGGGCGGAGAATTGAGACCTTGCATCGACTATAGGGGCCTAAATCGCATCACGATTAAGAATGCATACCCGATTTCGTTGATTTCCGAGTTGTTCGACCGCCTCAAGGGGTCAACAGTCTTTACCAAACTCGACCTGAGGGCTGCGTACAACCTTGTAAGGATTAAGGAGGGTGACGAGTGGAAGACCGCATTCAACACCAGGACCGGGCATTACGAATCCCTGGTTATGCCCTTTGGGTTGTGCAATGCGCCCGCAGTCTTTCAGGAATTTATCAATGATGTTTTTCGTGACCTGTTGCAGCAGTGTGTAGTGGTCTACTTGGATGATATCTTGGTATACTCTGAATCCATGGAGGTCCACATTCTGGACGTCAAACGAGTGTTACAACGGTTACGAGAGAACAAGCTTTTCTGTAAGCTTGAGAAATGCGAATTTCACCGGTCCCAGGTAACCTTCTTAGGTTACATCATTTCCGCGGTTTCCATTTCCATCAGTTCTCCATGGACCCTGAGAAGGTTTCGGCAGTCCTACAGTGGCCACAGCCCAGTGGTCTTCGATCCCTGCAGCGCTTTTTGGGCCTCGCCCATTAATATTATCGGAAGTTCATCAGGGACTTCTCCATGCTGGCCAAGCCTCTCACGGATCTGACCAGGAAGGGCAGTAATTCCCATGATTGGCCAGCCAAGGCCATCCTGCCTTTTGAGGCTCTAAAATCAGCCTTTGCTTCGGCTCCAATACTGTCTCATCCCAATCCTGGGTTGCCCTTCGTCCTTGAGGTGGATGCATCTGAGACGGGAGTAGGCGCCCTTCTGTCTCAGCGTCGGACACCAGAGGGACCTCCGCTTCCCTGTGGGTTCTACTCCAGGAAACTGTCTCCCGTGGAATGCAACTACCAGATTGGTGACAGAGAGCTGTTAGCTATCGTGCAGGCTCTCAAAGACTGGAGGCACTTTCTCGAGGGTTCTGTGGTTCCGATCCTCATCCTGACGGACCACAAGAATCTGACGTACATTTCGGAGGCCAAGAGATTGACACCCCGTCAGGCCAGATGGGCTCTGTTCCTGTCACGCTTTAATTACGTGGTCTCCTACTTACCCGGTTCCAAGAACGTCAGGGCGGATGCCTTATCACGTCAAACATCTGTTTGTTTTGGGACGTGCGTCAGCGGCGCCGCTGACGCACATGGACACGTGACGTGGTTGGTCCGGTCATGTGATTCTCCACTGTGCGTGCTCTGCGCGTGCTGGTTACGTTGACGCGTAAGGTCGCCGCCCCGGTCAAGTGGCTTCTCGCCGCCCGCATCTGCTTGTTGCTGATTGGCTGTTGCAATGTGGGACGGTCTGCCGATGGCGTCCGCATTGGCCAGTGCGTGTCCTGCACCCATCAGTTTGCATACAGTTCTAGGCACATACTCTTTATACTGTGCATATCTTTCTTTTACAATTTTTTTGTTTATGCGACGCGCGTGCGCACTCGTGACCTCGGGCACGCGCGTCACCATTGACGCTTAGACTGACGTCACTGTATCCCCACATCGTTATCTATATGTCATTGACACGCGACGCGCGTGCGCACTCGTGGTCTCGGGCGCGCGCGTCGCCACTGACGCTTAGACTGACGTCATTGTGTTCTTTTTCTGATACCTATAAAGGGGGATGACCCGGTGTGTCACCCGTGCCCCATGACTAAGCGATTTCTCGCGAAACCGGTCGGGCGGGATATTGTGGTTCACCGGTTCATCCCCCGCTGTGTACCTCTTCCCATTCCTAATTTTGGACGGGTCAATTGTTTGCATGGATCGCTTCCGGCCGGAGTCCCAGCCTTCTACTGACATGCCTGTTTTCAATGATTTTATGTAAGTGTGTTTTTGACTTTTTAATACATTTCTTTCATGTCCATGCTCCTGTCCTCCTCTTACGGACGTTCCTTCTGGTTCCTGATTCCCGGCTTCGTTTCACGACTTCTCTGGCTACAGACTCCGGCTTGGCTGACTCTCATCCCCGGATATCTACCCTGGCACTGGTGGACGACCCTTCTGGCTGTTTGATCATCAGTTTGGACTTTGACCTTGCTGTTTGGTTTTCAATAAAACCTTCATATTCTTTTATCAGTTTATGTACGTCTGATTCATGCTTCCGTGACAATCGGTTAACCTATGACAATAGTCCTTCAGACTGTTCTCATCGGATGGACTGATCGTGTGTAAGAGGCTTTATGATAATGTGTATTGTATAGCAGGTGAGCGGAGACAAGACGTCTACTCTGAAAGGTCATATCTATGAGTCGCCTAGTCTGGGTAAATGATTAGTTAATTAGCTCATGTTAATTTATGTTCTGGTTACCTCTTTAAACTGTATATAAGGTTGCATTCTTGGTTCTATTAAACACTCCATGTTCAGCAGACAGACTAGTCTCGTCTCGTTGTGTACTTGTGACTTGCTTCTGAGCATGCGCAGATTTTTCACATCGTCAAATTCCACAAAAGACCATTTTTTACAACCCGGAAAACGACAACGTTGAAAACGTTGTGAAAAAACAGAGCATGTTCGAAAAAAAATTGCCCGTTTTTAACCCCTTCCTTACCGGCACATTGTAAAATGACGCCGGCCGAACCCTGCCTCGATCCGGGTGGACGTCATATGACGTCCTTTGTTCCTGGCGTTCTGGGGCAGGCACACGCCCGCAGCACCGCTCGTAACCCGTCGGGCACCCGCGATTGCCGGTGATCATGGCAGGAGTGTGGATCTGGGTGTGTAATCACACAGATCCACCTCCTGTCAGAGGTGAGGAGACCACAGTAATCAGTGCAGTTTGATAGCACTAATCGCTGTATAAATGTGAATGGTCCCAAAAACGTTTCAAAAGTGTCCGATGTGTTTGCCGCAATGTCACGGTCTCAATAAAAAATCACTGCCATTACTAGTAAAAAAAATATTAAAATAAAAATGCCATAAATCTATCACCTATTTTGTAGACGCTATAACTTTTGCACAAACCAATCGATATACGATTATTGCGAATCTTTTTTACCAAAAATATGTAGAAGAATACGTATCGGCCTAAACTGAGGAAAACATATTTTTTTTTTGATATTTATTAAATAAAAAAGTAAAAAATATTGGGCCAGATTCACAAAGCTCTTAAGTCGGCGTTTCAGGAGATGCGCGGCGTAATTCTAAATATGCGCCTGCGTATCTATGCGCCATATCCCCAAAACGATATACGCCTGAAATCTAGAATTTTTCGACTGACGTAATTTCGATAGACCGGCGCATCGTGCGCGCAAAAATGCGCTAGACACACCATTGAGTTGCTAGGCAAATATGCAATTGAGAGAGATACGGCGATCCACAAAAGTAAGTTTGTCCGACGCAGGCTAAGCGTTGTGCATCAGCTGTTTGTCCATATAAAAGCAGGTTTAAAATTAGACAATCCGTCTACATGTCAGCTAAAGCAACACCGTTAGGTATGAGCTGAGCAGCCACACTTGCAGGACAACAGTCTGTATGCCAACATGCCAGGGGCATCCTTGCTCATAGCTATACTACTGACTTTAGATGAGTGCAGAAGGAGGAGGGCACGGAGGAGGGCACGGGAGAGGGTATACCGCACACGCATAGACATCTTTGGCATGAGTGATTCTGAGGTGTATCACATCTTCAGATTCACCCCTGCTGCCATCATGGAATTAACCACAACCCTGCAGGAGGACATCACCACTGCAGCCCAACACACCGCTCACATGCAGTGCAGCCACTGGTCAAGGTCCTGGCAACACTCCATTTCCTTGCCAGTGGCTCTTTTCAAAGAACAAGTGGAGTGCTGGCTGGGATGTCACAATCCTCCATGAGCAGATGTGTGCACCAGGTTATCCCTGCAATTCTCAGACAGACGCATGGCCAAATAAAAAATGCCAAGCAAAAAAAAATCAGAAAAGAGAAAAAAAAAATACCGCCGCTGGCGTGACCCACGCCTGGGGCGGCCACGGCCTTGGCCCGACTCCTCAGGGGAGACTCATGGGGGGGGTAATCAGGTGAAGAAGGAGCATCCCCTGGTCTCTGCCCACCTGGCGGCCTGCCCTCCAAGGCCACGGCTATTCTGGTCAGGCCAGCATTGAGTGTTGCCGTATTGGCCTGGATAGCCTGGGTGAGGGCCCGCACATCCTGACCGAGGGCCTGCACATCCTGACCAACGCCTGCTGTGGTAGCCTGCATTTCATTTTGGCAATTGATCTGAGCCAGGGAGTTGCAAGCCATGTCCCCAACTGAATCCTTTATGGAAGACAGGCTCTCCTCCATCTGCCCCAAAGTCTGGCTGACCTGTCCCAGATGGCGGGTCTGAAGGGCCTGGTCCCTTCTCAGATTGGCAGGCAGAACCTCGGCCACCCCCCTGGTCTTGTGGGTCGCCTTCCTGCCTCCAGATGAGGTGTGTGGCCGGGGAGAAGGGGAGCCCCGTGGGAGGGGAGCCCTGTTGGGGGAGGAGTGGGAGGGGCTACCCCTGATGGAGGCCTGGCTGCTGCCAGCCATAGGGGAAGACTCCTCCAAAAGTAACATGAAGTCAGTCCCTGACATGACCTCCTTCTCCAAATCGAACTCCTCCTCCTCAACCTCCTCAGAGGACTCCGGCCTTGTCTGGGGGTCTTCCTCAGACTGTTGTCCCGGGGATGGTGCGGACAGGCCAGATGGCCCAGCACCCTCCTGACCATCTGTGGATGACACAAAACATTCACAGGTTGGAGGATCCACACACTTGCCACATATTCCCTCCCCCTCCCACACATGCTACACACCAGATAGAAAAAAAAAACGTACCTGTCCTCACGGCCTCCTCAATGGAGTCAAAGCCAGGCAGCCCCTCCACTTGCTGCCTGTTGAAGGTCTGGGCCACCGCACGCTCCTCCTCAGTCAGCCTAACAGGGCATGGTGGGCCCCCTCCAGTGCCCCTGGCATGTGCTGCAATCTTGCCCAGCTTCACACGGACCACACGACGGAGATCATTGATCTTCTTTTGGATCCCCTGGCGTGTCCGGGTCTCCCCCCAACGAATTTACCTCGTCGGCGATGTCCTGTAAAATCTGAGCCTTCCTGGCCGGGGGGGGGGGGGGGGGGGGGGGGGTGGTGTTGTCACTCTCCGGGCCGTGCAGGAATCGCCCATATAGGGTAATGGCCCTGATAATTATTTCCTTCTCCCGCAAGGGAAAATTTTACTTTCGCTTCCTCTCACTCATGTTCACACAAAAACTCTCTCCAAAACAGTCTCCAAAAATTACTCTCAAAAACACTATCCAAAACACTCACACTCTCCAAAATACTCTCCAAAACAGTCACCAAATATCTCAAAAACACGTCACAAACCAACAAACGCTAACAAACAACAGAACAAAAGCACCTTGCTGTAGGAAGGGGAACAAATGGATGTAATTTTGCAAAGGAAGTGCGTTTCTCTCTGTCTATTTATGCACTGTGCGTAGCTCACTAAGTTGACCGGGTCTAGTTCCAATGTCACTGATTGCGCCGTGCCGAGTTCTGAGCATGCGCAGAGAGGTGCTGACCATGGTCTGCTTCATGCGCGCATGCGCAATCCGGCCGGCCCTTTATTTGCATGGGGTCACGGCTCATTTTAATGGAACACGCCCACGTCCTTCCCAATTTAAATTACACCGCCTTACGCCTCGGAATTTACGTTACACCGGCGCAAATTTCTGCGCAAGTACCACGAGGATACGGTACTTGCGCCTCTACATTGCACCGGTCTAAAGTAAAGGAGATGCGCTACGCCGGTCAATATATGCGCCAATGTACGTGAATCTGGCCCATTGTGTTTTTTTTTTTTAAATTGGCACTCTTCTTTTGTTTATAGCGCAAAAAAATTAAAAACCGCAGAGATGATCAAATACCACCAAAATAAAGCTCTATTTGTGGGGGGGAAAAAACATAAAGATTTAATTTGGGTACAGTGTTGCATGACCGCGCAATTGTCATTCAAAGTGCATCAGCGCTGAAAACTAAAAATTGGTCTGGGCAGGAAGGGGGTGAAAATGCCCGGTATGACATTAAAAAAAACTAGGGCTGTTACTGATCAAAATTTTTGTGTTCGATTAATCGATTTTTATTTTAATCGATTAATCGACTAATTTCGATTAATTATAACGCACATACAGATCCAACTACTTTTAGCTGATCTCCTTGCAGGCGGATTCCCAGTGCAGCTACCAACCACTGGAAAAATGGAGAGCAGGATACAAAAAACACACAAAGGCAGCGCTCGATCGGAATAGCATTAAAACTTGTATAGTCTTCAAGTAGGTAACAAAATAAATATTGAACTGGAGATAAAATCGATGTAGCTACATCAACTGTAAAAATGGTGTGAGTAATACCAAACGGTAGCAAAAGCAGTCATAAAAACATGTACCCAAGTATGATACTGGTATAAAAATGTGTACAACGATACAACTGCTGAATCCAGATAAGGAGGGGTTAACATCAGTCCGTCGGCATGTAGATGTCCCATGAAGGGAACTATCACAACTCCCAGTGGATGGCTGTAGATTCCCAGGGTGATAGAGGGAAGTGATAGAGGGAAGTGTAACAGCCCTTGCGTGTGGCAGATAGGAAGGTCCCGCCGGCATGCAGACATGAAGGCACAGCTAAGGAGCCCTTCAGATGGACACGGCAAGCTCCGCCGGTGTCTGTGACGTTACCGGATCTCCGACGAAACTCCCTGAAGTCCCAGAAGCCGGCGGAGAGGTGAGTACAAATCAAAAGAATTGTAATCGATCAAAAAGATTTTGATCGATCAAAAAAATTTAAGATTAATCGATTAATTAAAAGTTAATTTGCACAGCCCTAAAAAAAACGTAACCCGAAAAGCGGTCGTGTGTACGCAGCATAACTCACTGATTTTCTTGACCCTCCAACTCCAAGCAGAGCCTGTAAGGCCGCGTACACACGTCCGAGAACCTCGTCGGGCTAAACTCATCGTTCCGCCCGACGAGGTTCCCGATAAACGGTCGGAAAAGCTCGTTGAGCCAAAGTCCTCATTGAACAACGAGGAAAAAGAGAGCGTGCTCTCTTTTTTGGCTCGACGAGCTTCCCGACGGGACGCTCGTCGGAAGTGTACACACGACCGAGAACCTCGGCAGAATATGTCTCCCAGCGAGCTTCTCGCTGGATTCTGCCGAGAAGCTCGGTCGTGTGTACGGGGCCTAAGACCTACAGAGTGGTGTACAAGACTCCCGCTGCTTACTAGGAAATGGGATTATGTAAAGCAGACAGAGAGTAACACCCAAGCCGGGGTGAAACACATGTACCTGGAAGGTCCATCAACTCCCACCGCAGCCGGCAGAGCACAGGGTCATATCACATTTTCTCCAACGTTTTCATTACTTCTGATACTTTAAGAGGCTTAGCGCATTCCTGGGAGTAATCCAAACCAGAATGATTCAAAACACATTAGGAGACACCAATATTTTTTTTTTTTTTAGAAGCCATAACGATCAATTATGTTCTTTATGGAACAACGGAAAATATATAGAAAATGCAAATAAGGTCGCAGTCTATTGAAGCATGAAGTGCTGAGGTCTGTTGGCTGAAGGGTTACAGTTTAATCCCAGTGTTCACCTCGATGGGAAATTCGACGCCAACCAAATCCCAATAGTGGCGACTAGATTTAATCTCGGGTTCAGATGATGTTTAAAGTCAATGCAAATTTCATAGACTCGTACGGACACATTTTAATGCGAATTTTAGTTACTTTTGGTGTTTTAGGTTCTCAAATGTCTTCTAGGAGAGAGGGGGCCCAAGGCTGCCTTATATCTGCCTAAAGGGGTTGTAAAGGTAATTTTTTCCCCCCAAATATCTTCATTTACCTTAGTGCAGTCCTCCTTCACTTACCTCATCCTTGCATTTTGCTTTTAAATGTCCTTATTTCTTCTGAGAAATCCTCACTTCTTGTTCTTCTGTCTGTAACTCCACACAGTAATGCGAGGCTTTCTCCCTGGTGTGGAGTGTCGTGCTCGCCCCCTCCCTTGGACTACAGGAGAGTCAGGACGCTCTCTACGTTGCAGATAGAGAAAGGAGCTGTGTGTTAGTGGGCGTCCTGACTCTCCTGTAGTCCAAGGGAGGGGGCGAGCATGACACTCCACACCAGGGAGAAAGCCTCGCATTACTGTGTGGAGTTACAGACAGAAGAACAGGAAGTGAGGATTTCTCAGAAGAAATAAGGACATTTAAAAGCAAAATGGAAGTATGAGGTAAGTGAAGGAGGACTGCACTAAGGTAAAGGAAGATATTTGGGGGGAATTTTTTTTTATCATGACTGCAACATTATGGGGGACACATCAGACACTTTTGATGCTATTTTGGGACCTTTGTATACAGCGATCAGAGCTATAAAAATGCACTGATTACTGTGTAAATAAGGCCGCGTACACACGAGGGGATATGTCCGCTGAAAACGGTCTGATGGACCGTTTCAGCAGACATCTCCGCTCGTGTGTATGGGCTAGCGGACAGATTTCTCCACCCGACAGATTTCAAAGCATGCTTTGAAATCTATCCGGTGGGAATCTGTCCGCCCGACATGTCTGCTGGTTAGTACACTTACCAGCAGACATGTCGGCCCCCACCGCCGCCGCGCCGCTGCCGAATGGATTCGGCGCATGCGCGGAAGTGTTTTACTTCCTGGTGCGGTGACGTGGCGGTGACGCGGCGGCGTCAACGTCACCGCCGCGTCACCACTACGTCACCGCGCCGTCCGGCGGCGGGGAATTTGATCCGATGGTGTGTACACGCCATCGGATCAAACTCCCGATCGGACATATCCGATGGAAATGGTCCGCGGACCGTTTTCATCGGATATATCCGATCGTGTGTACGCCGCCTTACACTGGCAGGAAAAGGGTTAAAAACTGTGTGGGGGGGGGGGGTGGGAGGGGTTAAGTGTGTCATAGGGAGTGATTCTAACTGTGGAGGGGACTACATGTGACACGACAGTGATCACTGCGCCTGATGACAGGGTCCAGTCACTAGGCAGAACAGGGAATTGCCTTGTTTACATAGGCATCTCCCCGTTCTGCCTCTCCGTGACACGATCGTTGGATACCGGCAAATATCGAGTTCACAGGGTCCACGGGTACGGGCACGGGGAGTGCAGCGGGTGCGCACGCCCGCCCGCCCGCCACACGGTTTCTTAAAGGGGACGTACAGGTAAGTTCATTTGCCCATGTACAGGTTAGTCCTTTTGCCCACCGCTGCCATTCTGCCAACGTATATCGGCGTGCAACGGGCGGCAAGTGGTTAAATCATAATAACATATCAGATGGTTGACGTGTTTCGAGGGGGGGGGATCCTCTCTTCCTCAGAGCCCTATAACAAGGAGTGTCTAAACAAGGATTTTCATGGCACGGTCACCAGGAGTTATTTTTTTATGAAAATTGAAGATTCAAAGGCATTGCAAAAAATATTAAATCATATTAACATATCAGATGGCTGACGTGTTTCGAGGGGGGAATCCCTTCTTCCTGGTGATCGTGCCATGAAAATCCTTGTTTAGACACTCAGAGCCATATAACAAGAAGTGCCTAAACAAGGATCTTCATGGCATGAGCACCAGGTTTTTTTTTTTTTTAATGTAAATTGAAGATTCAAAAGGATTGCAAATAATATTTTAAATCATATTAACACATTAACACAGGTGGCTGACGTGTTTCGAGCGGGGAATCCTCTCTTCCTCAGAGCCCTATAACAAGGAGTGTCTAAACAAGGATTTTCATGGCACGGTCACCAGGAGTTATTTTTTTATGAAAATTGAAGATTCAAAGGGATTGCAAATAATATTTTAAATCATATTAACATATCAGATGGCTGACGTGTTTCGAGGGGGAAATCCCTTCTTCCTGGTGATCATGCCATGAAAATCCTTGTTTAGATACTCAGAGCCATATAACAAGAAGTGGCTAAACAGGGATTTTCATGGTACGATCACCAGGAGTTTTTTTAATGAAAATTGAAGATTCAAAATGATTGCATATAACATTTTAAATCAAATTAACATATCAGATGGCCGACTTGTTTCGAGGGGGGCATCCCCTCTTCCTCAGAGCCCTATAATAAGGAGTGTCTAAACAAGGATCTTCATGGCACGATCACCAAGAGTTTTTTTTTTTAATGAAAATTGAAGATTTAAAAGGATTGCAAAAAATATTAAATCATATTAACATATCAGATGGCTGACGTGTTTCGAGGGGGGGGGGAATCCCCTCTTCCTCAGAGCCCTATAACAAGGAGTGTCTAAACAAGGATTTTCATGGCATGATCACCAGGATTTTTTTTATGAAAATTGAAGATTCAAAGGGATTGCAAATAATATTTTAAATCATATTAACATATCAGATGGCTGACGTGTTTCGATGCAGGAATCCCTTCTTTCTGGTGATCGTGCCATGAAAATCCTTGTTTAGACATTCAGAGCCATATATCAAGAAGTGCTTAAACAAGGATCTTCATGGCATGAGCACCAGGATTTGTTTTTTTAATGTAAATTGAAGATTCAAAAGGATTGCAAATATTATATTAAATCATATTAACACATTAACACAGGTGGCTGACGTGTTTCGAGGGGGGAATCCTCTCTTCCTCAGAGCCCTATAGCAAGGAAGTGTCTAAACAAGGATTTTCATTGCATGATCACCAGGATTTATTTTTATGAAAATTGAAGATTCGAAAGGATTGCATATAATATTTTAAATACATTTTAAGATTATATAGGATTCTAGTGATTGAGCTCAGATCTACTTTAAATACACAATCGCTTTACCAAGACTGATTCCCAACTTCCCCGATCCAATTTACACGTCTCCAGCCTGAGTACATTATAAAGTAAAATCCATGGAGACGGATTGTTTATACCCAGCATGAAAAGACATTAAACATACATATATGTGCACATGTAACTCTTATATAATCAAACATCTTCCCAAGGTTTATCCTCCACGACTTGTAAACACAAACCAAGTTTTCCAATTCCTAAGGAAACATTTTTTAACTGAAAAAAAAAATGTGGCTATTTATTTGTACTGCAAATGACTCTTCAAAGGTTGGAGGGAAATTTATTTATGCGTCTTTTTACGAGTCCCGTAAACAGTCCGTGTTTGTTATGCGGGCGCGCTGCATAAATAAACGGTGAGAGGCCAAATCAGAAAGACATTATTAGCCTCACAAGTATCCTAATTATCCCTTCCAACAAGGTGAAAAAAGCACTTTTCATGGGGGTGAAATTAATAGATCGCCGCAAGGGAAAAATAAACACCTTTTGGAAAACGGCGGGCGGGTGTCGCGATTAACCCTTTAGAGGAGAAGTCTGAAAAACCAGCACAACACTTTAAGCAAAGCAAAACATTTGCTGTTATAAACTTGCAACATTGTAACAAGTAAAAAATAAATAAAATAAATAATAATAATAATTCAAGAAAGCTGAAGAAGCAAAATTTAATAATCAGAAATTAAGTTTTCTCAGATTTTTTTTTTTCTAAAATAGTGAATCTCAGCCAGGATTTGGTAATTTTTTCCAAAACCTTCCATGCCCTACAGTAACAAGAAAAGATAAAACCAGATTTATTACAAGACAGGTTTTCTTGGAAATAAAAATTGTTTAGAGACTTCTACCTGATTTTATTATTTTATTTTATTATTTTATTTTATTTAACCTTATTGATATAAAATTTTTCCAAAACCTTCCACGCCCCAACAGAAAAAAAATTAAAGCGGAGTTCCACCCAAAAATGGGACTTCCGCTTAATCCCCTCCCCCTTACATGCCACATTTGGCATGTCATTTTTTTGGGGGGGAGTGGGGGCTTCAGTAGGAGTGGGACTTCCTGTCCCACTTCCTGCTTCCGCCGAGGGGCTGGTAAGGCGATTAGGCCTAATCGCCTTACTGCAGCCCCTCCCTTTGGCGATCGTCTAGGACACTGACAGGTCCTAGACGATCGTCTGTCCAATCAGCGGCGGGCCGCGCCGCGCGCGCATGTGCAGTGCGGCTCGTGCATGCGCAGTAGCACCTACTGTCACGGCTGGGTGCCCACAGTCGCAATGAGGATGCTGGCCGGGGAGGGGGGGAGAGGAGCAGAGCCCCGGTCGGCACGTCGCTGGAACGTGGAGAAGGTAGGTGTCTGTTTATTAAAAGCCAGCAGCTACACTTTTTGTAGCTGCTGACTTTTAACCACTTAGGGACCGCCGCATGTACATTTACGTCGGCAGAATGGCACCGACAGGCACATCAATGTATATATACGTTGGTGCCTTGGGGGGGATCGGGGGTCCGATCGGACCCCCCCCCCTTGTACATGCGGCGGTCCGCGCGGCTGCAGGACCGATCCGACAAGAGGGGGCGGCTATTCGTTTTTGTCCGCCCCCTCCGGATCGCTCTCAGCCAATGCGCGCGCCCGTCTGCCCTGTCACTTCCTCCTCCTGTGTAAACACAGGAAGGAGGAAGCGATGTGATCTCTCCCTCGGCGGTTTTTTCAACCACCGCTGAGGAGAGATCACAACACAAGTAAGTCCTGCACCAGCACTATACTTACACACAGACACATAAACACATTTAACCCCCGCGATCGCCCCCCCTCCCCCCTGTCACAGTGTCACTGAATGCAGTAATCATACATGTATGATTACTGTATTTAGTGTCAGTGTGACAGACAGTGTGACAGTCAGTCAGTGTTAGGTCCAGGGTAGCCCCCTACCCCCCCCTAATAAAGTTTTAACCCCTTGATCACCACCCTAGTTAACCCTTTCACTCCCTATTGCCAGCATCACTAAGCGATAATTTTTCTGATCGCTGTATTAGTGTCGCTGTTTCCGCTAGGTAGCTAATTTTTTTTAAGACATGTGGCTAAATACATTTTGGCCTAAATGTTTGACTAAAATTTAGTTTATTGATTTTTCTTATAACAAAAAGTAATAAATATTGTTTTTTTTCAAAAATGTCGCTCTATTTTTGTATATAGCGCAAAAAATTAAAATCGCAGAGGCGATCAAATACCACAGAAAGAAAGCTCTATTTGTGGGAAGAAAAGGACGCAAATTTTGTTTGGGAGCCACGTCGCACGACCGCGCAATTGTCTGTTAAAGCGACGCAGTGCCGAATCGCAAAAACCCCTTGGGTCATTTGGCAGCATATTGGTCCAGGTCTTAAGTGGTTAATAAACATTACATTTGGGTGGAACACCCCTTTAAGTTTTCACTCACACAATAAAGTATAAGGGAATACAAAATATGGGTTGAAATGATGGAAGTCTCTGGATGGGGTTGGGTATCACTGTGGGGGGTTGGGGGTTCTGGAGGGATTTGGGGGGCAACTATGTGAAATGGAGTCTCTGGAGAACACTGGGGTGGCTCCCCAGGAGGCTGGGGGCTTTGTAATGTGAGAGACTGGAGGGCTCTTTGGGTGATGGTTGGCACTGTGGACACTGTTGAGGGCACCAAGTTAGGGTACGGTGACCAGATTTTTAACCACTTCAGAATTTACTTCCTGACCAGAGCATTTTTTGCGATTCGGCACTGCGTTGCTTTAGCCGACAATTGCGCAGTCATACGATGCTGTACCCAAACAAAATTGGCGTCCTTTTTTTCCCACAAATAGAGCTTTCTTTTGGTGGTATTTGATCACCTCTGTGGTTTTTATTTTTTGCGCAATAAACAAAAAAAGGAGCGTCAATTTTGAAAAAAAATAAAAAAATTTTACTTTTTGCTATAATAAATATCCCCCAAAAAATATCTAAAAAATGTTTCCTCAGTTCAGGCCGATACGTATTCTTCTACGTATTTTTGGTAAAAAAATCTCAATAAGTGTTTATTGATTGGTTTGTGCAAAAGTTATAGCGTCTACACAATAGGGGATAGATTTATGGCATTTTTACATTTTTGTTTACTAGCAATGGCGGCGATCTGCGATTTTTATCAGGACTGCGACAAAATGGCGGACACATCAGACACTTTTACACTATTTTGGGACCATTGTCATTTATACTGCGATCAGTGCTATAAAAATACACTGATTACTGTGTAAACGACACTGGCAGGGAAGGGGTTAAACACTAGGGGGCGATCAAGGGGTTAAGTGTGTCCTAGAGAGTGATTCTAACTGTGGGGGGCTGAGCTACCACTGACAAGACAGCGATCACTGTTCCCGATGACAGGGAGCAGTAGATCCATATCATGTCTCTAGGCAGAACAGGAAAATGCCTTGTTTACATAGGCATCTTCCCATTCTGCCGCTCAATCGTGGGCCACCGGCAAACATCGAGTTCATGGGACACGTGGGCACATTCCTGAGGTGCGGCAGGCGAGCGCGTGCGCCTGTGCACCCGCTAGACGGCAAACTCAAAGGGACGTACAAGTACGCCCTTTTGCCTGTCCATGCAATTCTGCTGACGTATATCGCCGTGCGGCGGTCGGGAAGCGGTTAAAATGAAATCTGGGGACATATTTTTTTTTATTGGCAAATGGTAAACTATTTTATAAGCATATTTTCCTCAAATTATATATGCAGTGTATGTTGTACCTGTTTATGGAATGATTGTATGATGTACTGTACATCCTTTATTTCTTACATTTCGACCATAAATTTAAAAAAATATACTTAGAATTTTTTGAGATATGACTATCAAATGGTAAGAAGATAAGATGGCGGCAAAAACTTTGAGGTAGCAATGGGGTGGCAAAAATCAAATCCAATCCGGCCCGGGGACAAAGCCTGGGACCGACTTGGTCCGGGGACAGTGCCCTCAGTCTGGGAACTGACCCTGGAAACCGGGGACATCTGGTCACCCTAATTCAGGGGGCACTGCAAGGGGGAGGGGAGAACTGTAATGCCCCGTACACACGATCGGATTTCCTGTCGGAATAAACTCCAACGGGTTTTTCCAACGGAATTCCGCTCAAGCTGTCTTGCATACACACGGACGCACCAAATTCCGAACCGTCGAAAACGCTGTGACATACAACACTACGACGAGCCTAGAATAATGAAGTTCAATGCTTCTGAGCATGCGTCGAAAATTCTGAAAATTCGGAAAATCGGAAATTCCGATCGTGTGTACGCGGCATAAGAGGTTGGTGGCCACTGTGGGGGACTGAGTGCTTTTAGGGGACCAAGGGGCACTATGGTGGAAATGTAGAAGATTTTTGGAGGGACCCGGGGAAAACTCTGGGGGATCAGGTTTCTAGAAGGGCTTGAGAATCCCCCCAGGAGGCTGTGGGCTTTGCATGGGGCAATGTTGGTGGGCACTGCAGGGGCTGGTTGGCACATTTGGAAATGTTAGGGGCATTAAGCTAAGAGACACTGTGAAGTGCTGGCGAGCATTGTGAGAGGTTGGTGGCCACTGTGGGGGACTGAGTGCTTTTAGGGGACCAAGGGGCACTATGGTGGAAATGTAGAATATTTTTGGAGGGACCCGGGGAAAACTCTGGGGGATCAGGTTTCTAGAAGGGCTTGAGAATCTCCCCATAAGGCTGTGGGCTTTGCATGGGGCAATATTGGAGACTGGAGGGCACTCCAGGGTCTGGTTGGCACTTTTGGCAATGTTAGGGGGATTAAGCTAAGAGTCATTACTGGCGGGCATTGTGAGAGGTTGGTGGTCACTGTGGTGATTGAGTGCTCTTAAGGGGCCTGGGGGCATTATGGGAGGTTGAGGGGCAAGATTTATAAAGCTCAAAAATGCTAAATAGGCAAAAGAGATTTATTAGAAAATATGTTTTTGAAACAAAAATGAAATAAAAATTGTTTAGAGACAATGATCTGAAACAGGGATTCTCAACCTTATTGAGATCAGGGCAAGGCCAATTCTTCCAAAACCTTCCATGCCCCCAAAAAGAAAATGTATAGTCACACAATAAATATATGGAAGTACAAAATATGGGTTGAGATGTTGGATATCGTTGGGTGTCACTGTGGGGGGGGGGTTCTGGAGGGGTTAGGGGACTCTCCAGCAGACTTGGTGATCTTGTAGAAGATAAGGTTTATGGAGGGAGATGGGGGCAACTGTGGGGGGTGGGGTCTCTGCAGAATGCTGGGGGGGGGGGCTCTCCGGGAGGCTGGGGGCTTTGTAATGTGACAGATTGGAGGCCACTTCAGGGGCTGGTTGGCACTGTGGACATTGTTGAGGCCAACAAGTTGGGTGTCACTGTGGGTGGGGGAGGGGTTCTGGAGGGGTTAGGGGACTCTCCAGCAGACTTGGTGATCTTGTAGAAGATAAGGTTTATGGAGGGAGATGGGGGCAACTGTGGGGGGTGGGGTCTCTGCAGAATGCTGGGGGGGGCTCTCCGGGAGGCTGGGGGCTTTGTAATGTGACAGATTGGAGGCCACTTCAGGGGCTGGTTGGCACTGTGGACATTGTTGAGGCCAACAAGTTGGGTGTCACTGTGGGTGGGGGAGGGGTTCTGGAGGGGTTAGGGGACTCTCCAGCAGACTTGGTGATCTTGTAGAAGATAAGGTTTATGGAGGGAGATGGGGGCAACTGTGGGGGGTGGGGTCTCTGCAGAATGCTGGGGGGGGCTCTCCGGGAGGCTGGGGGCTTTGTAATGTGAGAGATTGGAGGGCACTTCAGGGGCTGGTTGGCACTGTGGACATTGTTGAGGCCAACAAGTTGGGTGTCACTGTGGGTGGGGGAGGGGTTCTGGAGGGGTTAGGGGACTCTCCAGCAGACTTGGTGATCTTGTAGAAGATAAGGTTTATGGAGGGAGATGGGGGCAACTGTGGGGGGTGGGGTCTCTGGAAAATGCTGAGGTCTCTTCAGGAGGCTGGGGGCTTTGTAATGTGAGAGATTGGAGGGCACTTCAGGGGCTGTTTGGCACTGTGGACATTGTTGAGGCCAACAAGTTAGTGGGGCACTGCAAGGGGTTGGGGAAAACTGTAAGAGGTTGGTGGCCACTGTGGGGACTGAGTGCTCTTAGAGGACCAATGGGCACTATGGTGGGATTATAGAGGGTGTGGTTTCTGGAGGGAGCGGAGGACAACTCTGGGAAATCGGGTCTCAAGAAGGGCTTGGGAATCTACCCAGGAGACTGTGGGCTTTGCAGGGGAGACTGGAGGGCACTACAATCCTCCTCTTCTCTGGTTCCCTTGATGGTTCTCCTGACCCCTCCCCCTGGTGCATGCAGCTTGTAAGGACACCCAAGCAGGCGCACCCCTAAACCGATGCTCTGCGTGTCCATTCAGACACAGAGCCGCAGATTGCCCCCCACCCCCCTCCTCATTGGCTGTGATTCTCAGCCAATGAGGAGAAAGAGTGCCAGCAGAGCCGATGCTCTTGTGCACATCGCTGGATCAAGAGGGAGCTCAGGTAAGTTTCGGGGGGGGGGGGGGGGCAGGGCTGCTGCACACAGGTTTTTTACCTTCATATATAGAATGCTGGGGGGGGGGCTCTCCAGGAGGCTATGGGCTTTGTAATGTGAGAGATGAGAGGGGCACTGTCACTGAAGGAACTGATTGGCACCTAGGAGCACTATGGTGGAATTGTAGAGGATGTGGTTTCTTGAGGGAGTAGGGGACAAGTGTTGGGCATGAGAGAAGGGCTTGGGAATTTTACCAGAAGGTTGGGGGCTTTGTGGGGGAAATATGGAAGACAGGAGAGTACTGGTCAATGATTGGTCAGCGGGACCCACTGATTGACTCAACATCACAACACAGAACTCTCTACATTGGCCGGTGATCTTGCTGTTTTTTTCTTATTATTCCCTGCAAAGCAGGGAATAAACAACAACATTGCTTATTAAAAAAGCAACACATACTGTACTACACACATAATATACATTGTTAGGCACGCAGTTAAAGCCTTGATCATCCTAGATGTTAACTCCTTCCCAGCCGGTGTCATTAGTACAGTGACAGTGTATAGTATTATCACTGATCACTGTATTAGTGTCACTGTTAATGTCAGTGTTAGTTAGTCCAATGTTTCTCAACTCCAGTCCTCAAGCCCCCCCAACAGGTCAGGTTTTCAGGTTTTCCAAACACTGAGTTAGTCAGTTAATGTACCCCCCCCCCCCAGTCAGCATCAGCTATTGTCAGATTGCCCGCCACACTATCACAGCCCCACTAGAAATTGCTGATCACCACCATCACTAGTATCAAAATATAACTAAAAAATAAATTCCAGTATACAGTATCCAGTGGAACCTCGGATTTCGAGCATAATCCATTCGAGGAGACAGCTTGTAATCCAAAGCACTCGCATATCAAAGCGAGTTTCCCCATAGAAGTCAATAGAAATTAAAATAATTTGTTCCACATTGACTTCTATGGCATGCAATACCGAATGTGGCCAAAGGTAAGGGTGGCGCCAGAGATACGTGGGAAATACTCGGAGATCGTTTGGCTGCCCTCAGAAAGAGCATTTCTGAGTGTTTCCGAGTATTTCTGAACGGCTCTGATTGTCTCCGGCGCCCCCGCACCTCTGGCCAAACGCGGTACTGCACACACCGCAGTGGCTTGAATCCTGCTCGTTTTGCGAGACAATGCTCGCAAACCGAGTCAGGATTTAAAAAAAAATGTAGTTGCTCGTATTGCGAAAAGCTCGTTAACCGCGTTACTCGTAATCCGAGGTTCCACTGTATATCCCGTAGTTTGTAGACACTGTGGGCCAGATTCAGATACATTTGCGTATCTTTGTGCCGCCGCAACTTAGAGAGGCAAGTGCAGTATTCACAAAGCACTTGCGTCCTAATTTATGGCGATGTAGCGTAAATGTGCCGGCGTAAGTGCGCTTAATTCAAAGTATCCAGGCAGTGGGCGTGTTGTAGTAAAATGAGCTGTGACCCCATCGAAATGAGGGTCCGAACGAACGGCGCATGCTCAAAATCACGTCGCAAATAGTTAATGCTTTCGACGTGAACGTAACTTACGCACAGCCCTATTCGCGTACGACTTACGCAAACGACGTACAATTCGACTCTGTTCCGACGTCCATACTTAACATTGGCTGCGCCTCATATAGCAGGGGTAACTTTACGCCGGTCATACGCCTTACGTAAATGGCGTATATCAATACGCCGGGTGCAACTACATTCGTGAATCGGCGTATCTTTTTTTTTTTTTTTTGAAAACTTGTATAGCGCGGCACATGCGAACTGAATCGCCTCTGGGCGTATCTAGATCATTTGCTTATTTTTAATGGGAACGCTGAATGCGTCCAGCGTAACTATGCGCCCACGATACGCCGGCGTAGGTAAGTTACGTTGGACGGTTGAAGACATGTTTTTCGGCGTATCTTGCTTTCTGAATCGGCGTAAAGATGCGACGACGCACATTAGAAATGACGGCGGCTTATCTGGAGATACGCCGGCGTACTTTCTTTCTGAATCTGGCCCTATAGCTTTCCCGCAAATTAAATAATATACACGTGTTGGGATTGCAAAAACTGGCCGGGTCCTTTAGCTGCCTAAAGGTCCGGGGCTTAAGTGGTCAATAGAAATAGATAGATTTTTCAAAATGTTTGGTCTTTTTTTTCGTTTTATATAATAAAAAAATGTAAATAAACGCAGAGGTGATCAAATACCACCAAAAGAAAGCTCTATTTGTGTGGAAAAATTATATAAATTTCGCAGCTGCTTGACAGCGCAATTACCAGTTAGAAAACCGCAGTGCTGAATAGCAAAAAATGGCCTAGTCATAAAGGGGGTATAATCTCCTGGTAGAACTGAGTTGGTTGTTTTACAAGGTGGGGGTTCACATATATCCCCCCCCCCCAAAAAAACCCAAAACTTTATTTGATAGATGCAAATACATCAGTTAAGGTAAGTGATATGGTTCACATATATTTTAAAGAATATCTAAAGACAAACAATTTAGTTTAGGGTTGGATGGAGTAATCAGGGGTTAGGCCCCTTGTCAGGGAGTGTCAGGGAGTGTGTCCCCATTAGGTAGATTTATAGTCTCTCCATGACCAGTGTCACTGGGACTGAAAGTGAGCAAAAAATCTAAAGTTTTGTATTGTTAATAGAACAGGAACAGAAGGGGACTCTACACCTAATCCTTAAAGCTGAAGTATAATCTGCTAATCAGCTGTTCCTCTGTTCCACTTTCATCAACAGGCCAATGAATTTTGTAAATAAAACCTTTCTTTTTCCATGACATACTCAGTTTTGGATCCAGTGATATTGCCACTGGGTCTCTGTCCTTTTCTATGCAATGAAGGCTGGTGGGAGGGGGCAGCAGGGTGCTGTACATGGCTTCCCTTAAACATCCAATCCCCTGCCTCAGTACTCCTCAGCCCCGATCAAGGCTGGTGCAAGGATTTTTGACACCCTAGGAGAAACCTCATTTTGCCGTCCCCTGGCTCCACCCCCTTTTCCAAGTCTATGTAAGCCCCACCCTTTTAATGAAGCGCTCATAAATCAAATGCAGCCTCACCAGCGCCCATCAAATTCCGCCTCACCAGCACCCATCAAATGCAGCCTCACCAGCGCCCATCAAATGCAGCCTCACCAGCGCCCATCAAATGCAGCCTCACCAGCGCTCATCAAATGCAGCCTCACCAGCGCCCATCAAATTCCGCCTCACCAGCGCCTATCAAGACAATCTGCTCTACTGACACCATCCACTGCCCTACTGACAACATCCACTGCCCTACTGACACCATCCACTGCCCTACTGACACCATCCACTTCTCTACTGACACCATCCACTGCCATACTGACACCGTCCACTGCTCTACTGACACCATCCACTGCCCTACTGACACCATCCACTGTCCTACTGACACCACCCACTGCCCTACTGACACCATCCACTTCTCTACTGACACCATCCACTTCTCTACTGACACCATCCACTGCTCTACTGACAGCGTCCTCTGCTCTACTGACACCATCCATTTCTCTACTGACACCATCCACTGGCATACTGACACCGTCCACTGCTCTACTGACACCATCCACTGCCCTACTGACACCATCCACTGTCCTACTGACACCACCCACTGCCCTACTGACACCACCCAATGCCCTACTGACACCCTCCACTGCCCTACTTACACCCTCCACTGCCCTACTGACACCACCCACTGCCCTACTTACACCCTCCACTGCCCTACTGACACCGTCCACTGCTCTACTGACACCATCCACTGCCCTACTGACACCCTCCACTGCTCTACTGACAACATCCACTGCCCTACTGACACCATCCACTGCCCTGCTGACACCATCCACTGCCCTACTGACAACATCCACTGCCCTACTGACACCATCCACTGCCCTACTGACACCATCCACTTCTCTACTGACACCATCCACTGCCATACTGACACCGTCCACTGCTGTACTGACACCATCCACTGCCCTACTGATACCATCCACTGTCCTACTGACACCACCCACTGCCCTACTGACACCATCCACTTCTCTACTGACACCATCCACTGCTCTACTGACAGCGTCCTCTGCTCTACTGACACCATCCACTTCTCTACTGACACCATCCACTTCTCTACTGACACCATCCACTGCTCTACTGACAGCGTCCTCTGCTCTACTGACACCATCCACTTCTCTACTGACACCATCCACTGGCATACTGACACCGTCCACTGCCCTACTTACACCCTCCACTGCCCTACTGACACCATCCACTGTCCTACTGACACCACCCACTGCCCTACTGACACCACCCACTGCCCTACTTACACCCTCCACTGCCCTACTGACACCCTCCACTGCTCTACTGACACCATCCACTGCCCTACTGACACCCTCCACTGCCCTACTGACACCATCCACTGCCCTACTGACACCCTCCACTGCTCTACTGACACCATCCACTGCCCTACTGACACCCTCCACTGCCCTACTGACACCATCCACTCCTCTACTGACACCGTCCACTCCTCTACTGACACCGTCAGTATATATACACCCACCACATACTGTATGTGTTGAAGGTTTATAGTGCACACTCTAATGCAATAGGCTGCGCACACCTATGCATGGTATATTATATTATATCATATTATATTGTGGGGCATATTATATGGTATATATTAGTGAGTATATTAGGACTTTCTTAGTGTTAACAGTGAGGAAGTAGTGCAGGCAGACGGCGGTCCTGGCATCGTTTGGCTTTACGTCCGCTGTCATTTGCAGTTGATTTATTGCCGCACAGCGAGGCTGCAGCTTTGTAATTATTAAAACCATCAAGTCAAGCTGCTGGGCACTTGGCACGGACATGGCAATTGCTGCTCTGGTAAAGCTGCGAGTTCTTGTAATTAACTCCGTTTAATATATTCAAGGAAACTCGTAGTCTGCATTTTAACTGCGACGTTTTCCCCAGCATTAGACCACACAGGACTCAAGTGAGTGAGGAACTTGTATAGCGCTGCACATGCGAACTAAGTCGCCTCTAGGCGTGACTCTGTACGTGGCATATCGTGGACCATCACAATTTCATATGCTGTGCTATACGCGGCATACTGTGAACCCCCACAGTTCCTATGCTGAGCTATGCATTGCATACTCTGGACTGTCAAACACCAAAAAAAAAAAAGTTTCCTCCCATGAGACTTTAATGCAGCCAAACCGAAACCAAGCATTCACATAAAATATTCCATATTTCATTAACCACTTCCATACCGGGCATTTACGCCCCTTCCTGCCCAGGCCAATTTTCAGCTTTCAGCGCTGTCGCACTTTGAATGACAATTGCGCGGTCATGCTACACTGTACCCAAACAGATTTTTTTAATAATTTTGTTCCCACAAATAGAGCTTTCTTTTGGTGGTATTTGATCACCTCTGCGATTTTAATTTTTTGCACAAAAACAACTAAAAAAATACCTAAAATTTTGAAAAAAATGATTTTTTTTTCCCTG
The DNA here is from genome assembly GCA_029574335.1 of Rana kukunoris. Taxonomy (NCBI): domain Eukaryota; kingdom Metazoa; phylum Chordata; class Amphibia; order Anura; family Ranidae; genus Rana; species Rana kukunoris. The sequence continues at coordinate 12,782,446 of CM056053.1, forward strand.
AAATTTGTTTTGTAAATAAGTAAGTTTTCGTCTTCATTTACGGGCACTGATATGGCGGCACTGATGACACCGATTAAGGTGGCACTGATGGGCACTGATAGGTGGCACTGGTATGCGACACTGATGGGCACGCATAGGCGGCACTGATGGGCACTCATAGGCGGCACTGATGGGTACTCATAGGCGGCAGTGGGCACTCATAGGCAGCACTGATGGGCACTCACAGGTGGCACTTATGGGTGGCACTGATGGGTACTTATGGGTGGCAGAGATGGGCATTGATAGGTGGGCACTGGACATGGATGGGCACTGAGAGGTGGCACTGATGGACACTGAGGGGTGGCACTGATGGCATTGCTGGGCATCACTTCAGTCGGTGCCCATGTTGCCAGTCAGTGAGCATTTATGGGCACTGATTGGCATCTAGTGTGCTAATTTGTTTTGTTTTTTTTTACTGTTGCCTATTATTGCTTTATTGTTGTTCTATTGGGTCCTGGCAGCTTCCCTGGTGGTCCAGTGTGGGCATCTGAGGAGGGGCTGCGCTTATAAACAATCAGCGCAAACCCCCCCTGTCAGGAGAGCCGCAGATCGTCTCTCCTCTACTTGCGTCTGTCAGACGCGAGTGAGGAAGAGCCAATCAACGGCTCTTCCTGTTTACAACGTGATCAGCCGTGATTGGACACGGCTGATCATGTGGTAAAGAGCCTCCGCCGGAGGCTCTTTACCGAGATCGGAGATGCAGTGTGTCAGATTGACATCCCGCGCCACCGATCGCCACGCTGCGAGCCCCCACGGGCTCGCGCCGGCATGTTCTCCTGCAGGACGTCAATAGATGTCCAGTCAGGATTACACAAACACTTCCCGGACGTCAATTTACTATTGCCCGGGCGGGAAGTGGTTAATACAAAGATTAAAGTGGTCATAAAGGCTGAAGGTTTTTCTATGCATGAAGGTAAAAAACCTTCTGCATTATGCTGCTCCCCACAGCCCCCCCCCCCAATACTTACCTGAGTTCCCTCTCGATCCAGCGATGTGTACAAGAGCCTTGCCTGTCCCCGGGAATCCCTCTCCCCATTGATTCCCGCTGCTGACGATCACAGCCAGTGAGCCAATCAGGAGAGAGCAGGGCTGAGCCACGGCTCTGCGTTTTATGGATGCATAGAGCAGAGCTCAGGAGCGAGCACCCACCAGAGCCCCCAATAGAAAGCGGCTTTGTTAAGGGGGGAGGGGCCAGGAGCGCCGGTGAGGGACCTGAGAAAAGGAAGATCAGGCCTGCTCTGTGCAAAACCATTACACATCTGTTATTTTTTTCTCCTTAACCGCTTGCCGCCCGCAGATATATGTCTGCAGCATGGCACGGGCAGGCAGAAGGACGTACCTGTATGTCCCCTTTAAGAAGCGGTTGTTGCGTGGACTCAATCGCCGAGGGCATACCCGTGATCATCTCACGGAGAGATAGAACGAGGAGATGTTAGTGTTCCTTAGGGAACACTTAACCCCTACAGCGCCACCTAGTGGTTAACCCCTTCACTGCCAGTGTCATTTTTACAGTAACCAGTGCATTTTTATAGCACTGATCGCTGTGAAAATGACAATGGCCCCAAAAATGTGTCAAAAGTGTCCGATCTGTCCGCCATAATGTCACAGTCACGAAAAAAATCGCTGATCGCCGCTATTACTAGAAAAATAAAATTATTAATAAAAATGCAAATAAACTATCCCCTATGTGGTAGACGCTATAAATTTTTGCGCAAACCAATCAATAAACGCTTATTGCGATTTATTTAACCAAAAATATGTAGAAGAATACATATCGGCCTAAACTGAGGAAAAAATATGTTTTTTTATATATATTTTTGGGGGATATTTATTATAGCAAAAAAAAATAAATTTTTTTTTTTTTTTTTTTCAAAATTATCGCTCTATTTTTGTTTATAGCGCAAAAAAATTAAAACCACAGAGGTGATCAAATACCACCAAAAGAAATCTCTATTTGTGGGAAAAAAAGGACGTTAATTTTGTTTGGGAGCCACGTCGCACGACCGCGCAATTGTCAGTTAAAGCGACGCAGTGCCGAATCGCAAAAAGTGGCCCGGTCCTACAAAATGGTCCAGGGGTTAAGAGGTTAAAGCCACTTTAAAAATAACACATCCAGAAAATACATCAGTGCTCTGCTACATGTGATATATCGTTTGCCCTTACACCTTAAATGAATTATTAGGGAGCATTTCTTCTAAAGGTGTATCCTGCCAGGAAAGGTCCAACGCGTTTCAGCGTGATCTCTTGGAAAATACTCATCAGGGGGCAAATGGACAAAGAAAGACATATCACAATTATATTGCCATCGAACATAGATCAGAGCATTCTTAACCCCAGAAGACCCAACTATAGAAGAAGATGCCATTACCCCATAACCCCTGAATGTCCGAAGGATCAGCAATACACATCAACGGGCCCACAAGGGACTGCTGGGACTATCCTCCTCCACCCAGTAAGAGCCACCAATTAGGGGAGGGGGGACAGCACGGCGATCGGTGGTGCGGTGTGTCAGCCTGACAAACCGCTACACCAATCTCAGTAAAGAGCTTATGAAGGTGTCCAATCACGACCGATCACGATGTAAACAGGAAGAGCCGCTGATCGGCTTTTCCTCACTCGTTCAGCGGCTCTCCTGACAGGGGGGGTCTGTGCTGATTGTTTATCAGCATAGCCCCCCCCCACGGTTGCCCACACTGGACCACCAGGGAAGCCACTAACATGTGGATTGCCAGGTACGTCCCCCATGGCCATCCACATATGCCAATATATTGCCAATTATATTGGCATATAAACAGGAAGAGCCGTTGATTGGCTCTTCCTCACTCGCAAGTAGAGCAGAGCAGAACGGCGGCTCTCCTGACAGGGGGGGGGGGGTTTGTCGCATACCAGTGCTGCCTATCAGTGCCCATCAGTGCCGCCATATCAGTTGCCCGTAAATGAAGGCGAAAAAAATACCACCAAAAGAAAGCTCTATTTGTGGGAACAAAATTATAAAAAAAACTGTTTGGGTACACAGTGGGATGACCGTGCAATTGTCATTCAAAGTGCGACAGCGCTGAAAATTGGCCTGGGCAGGAAGGGGGTGTAAGTGCCCGGTATGGAAGTGGTTATTAGGACTGTGGCCAATCATTAAAATCAGAAGAAAAGAGGTTTTACCTTAAACTACGTAGCGGGTTATTTACTGTAAGAGCGCCAAGGATGTGGAATTTCCTTCCACAAGCGGTGGTCTCAGCCGGGAGCATCGATGGTTTCAAGAAACGATTAGATAAGCATCCAAACGACCACAACATACAGGGATATACAATGTAATACTGAATGAATGAATGAATGAAAACTTATATAGCGCAGCACATGTGAACTAAATCGCCTCTGGGCGCTTGTTGTTCCTGTCTCCTTTGATATCAAAATAGATGAGTCTTGATCTTTCTCCTGAATGCTGAGTGGTTCTCCTCCAACCGAATGCTGGTTGGTAAAGCGTTCCACAGTCTGGGACCTTGGACTGCGAATCTTCTATCTCCTTTGGACTTGTAATTGGCTTTCGGTATCTGGAGGAGATTTTGATTGGTGGATCGCAGAATGCGATTGGGATTATGAGCTTTTATTTTTTGGCATAGATATTGCGGAGCCTTCCCATGGATGCACTTATGCGTCAGACAGAGTGCTTTGAAAGCAATTCTGTCTTTTACTGGCAACCAGTGAAGGGATCTCAGTGAAGGTGAGATTGATTCCCAGGGTTTTTTCCCAGTCACAAGTCTGGCGGCCGTATTTTGAACGACTTGCAGACGAGAGATTTGGTACTTGGGGAGTCCGAGGTAAAGGGCATTTGCATAGTCCAGTCTTGAGTTTACAATTGTTGCCAGACCACCACGACGGCTATGTCTTCTTTGGGGATAAAAGGAGTAAGTCTGCGTAGTAGGCGCAGCAGATGGTGAGATCCGCTGACTACTGACCCTATTTGTGTGTCCATTGTCATGTAGGAGTCGAAGATGACCCCGAGACTTCTGACTCTGGCGCCAGGGGTGATGATTTTGCCCAGAATGGGCGGGGGGGGGGAGTTCAAGTTGTTGCAGGTTCATTCATACGCTTGGCGTGAAACAGGAGAAGTTCTGTTTTCGCTCCGTTGAGTTTAAGATAACTCTTTGTCATCCAGTCCTCTATCCAAGAGAGGCATGTCTCTAGATTGAGGTGGTGATCCTTTTTGTTGCCAATGCAGAAATACAGTTGCGTGTCGTCTGCATATGAGTGGTAAAGCAGTTTTTGGCTGCTGATAATCTCAAAAAGAGGGCGAAGATAGATGTTGAATTTTCTCAGAAGTGAAAGGTCCTAACTTCACTGTTTGCGATCGGTTTTCCAAAAAAGAGGAGAACCAAGATAAATCGCCTTCTGCGACTTTGGCTACTTGAGCTAGCCGAGTCAGTAATAGTTTGTGGTCGACAGTGTCGAAGGCTGCGCTTAGGTCCAACAGAGCCAGAAGACTAGATTCTCCTTTGTCTGCGGCCTCGAGAGCGTCGTCCCATATTTTGAGCAATGCTGTTTCCGTCCCGTGTCCGGGCCGGAATCCCGATTGAAATGGATTGAGTAGCCTGTGGGTATCTAGATGCTGTTGCAGCTGTTGTACCACTACTTTTACATTTACATTTACTTTTACTTTTACGTTTACACTTACCTTTGAGAGTACATTTAGGCCTGTTTTGGGACGGCGGTGGAGGGGGTCCTTGGGGTCTAGGGTGGGTTTTATCAGGATGGGTTGGATTATGCCCTCTTTCAACTGGGAGGGCACTATGCCTTCCTTGAAAGACTGGTTGATACTGACCTATAATCACACACATAGGTTGGACTTGTGTCTTTTTCATCCTCACCTACTATGTAACTATGGGAGGGGAGCTCAACAAGTCATCCATTCCCCTCTTTGGCTTATCCAGTGTGCAGATTATTTATCCAAACGCTCCGCTCCCCTCTGCAAATGATGGCAAGTATTTTAATGATCCCACAATTGAAAACATAATTATAGATTTATTTGGGGAATAACCACAAGCAATGAGGAGGACAAAATCACTCCAGACAGCTTAATCACACTCTCTGCAAACATTTAAAGAGGATGTTATACGACGCGACCGCAGTTCCTCCGCGGCAAGCAGAGCTCTAAGGAGCACGCTCAGAGCTCTATACCCGGGCTTCTCACTCTTATTGGGACCGGGATTATTATTATTAGAAAAGCTGCCCTAGTAAAATAAATATAATTCCAATATTCGCACAATCCGTACATTTGAGAATCCGAAATTTTGGAAATTCGTAAATTCCAATAATTGAAAATTCGGAAATGAGAAAATGTGAGATTTTGGAAATTCGTAAATTCCAATATTCCAATAATCGAAAAAATTTGAAAATGTGAGATTTTGAAAATTCGGAAATTCCAAAATTCCAATATTTGAAAATTTGTCAATTCGAAAATCCCAAATTTTGTAAATTCGTAAATTCCAATACTCAAAAATTGGTGAATTCAAAAATTCTTAAATTCCAATGTTCCAATAATCGAAAATTCGGAAATCGGAGTTTAGAAAAATTCGTCAATTCCAATATTCTAATATTTGAAATTTTGTAAATTTGAAAATCATAAATGTTGTAAATTCCAATATTTCAACATTTGTAAATTCAAAAATCCCAAATTTTGGAGATTCTTAAATTCCAATAATCGAAAATTTGAAAATCTGAAATGTTGTAAATTTGTAAACTCCAATATTCCAATATTCAAAAATTAGTAAATTCGAAAATTTGAAATGTTGTTAATTTTTTAAATTCCTATGCTCCAATAATCGAAAATTCGTAAATAAAAAATAAAAAATTTTGGAAATTCGGAAATCCGAAAATAACATTTAAATAAATTACATTCATTAAATAATTAGAGTGCAAAAGAATAAATCCACAAACCTGCTTCAAAGTCCACCAAAAATAAAAAAAAAGCCCCTATAGGGACTGTGCAGCTGTTCCTATCCTTATCAGGTTGTCTTACGTAAAACAAAAGTGCTCTGTGCAGCTAGAAAATTCACCATCTGTGCCCCCACCCAACCAGGGTATGCACTCACCCGCTACTGTGGACCCCCTAAGCATATACAGCCATATCCCAAAAAAATTAAATTGACACAAATATACATTTTTAGACACAAGCAATTTGTTTCATTCCAAATTCGTTTTTTTTTTAAGAATTTCAACAAATTCGTTCATTCAGAAATATCCGAATTATGAAAACCCATTTAACAAATTTTTCTGAATATTCGAATATTCGTAAATTCCAATATTCCAATATTCGTAAATTCGAAAACTGGTAAATTCTAAATTCCGAAATGTTGGCAATTTGGAAATTCCAATATTCGAAAATTCGTAAATTAAAAAAATTGGAAATGAGAAAATCACAAATTTTGTAAATTTCTAAATTCCAATATACGAAAATTCGTAAATTTTAATAATGTGTCAATTCTAAAATCCAAAATGTTGGAAATTTGGAAAAGCTATTCGAAATTGATTCAAGAACTTTTCGAACTGATCAAAATTTTTTAATCCATTGATAACGAGTGAACAAAACAAATTCTGAAAACAAATTTAACAAATTCAACTAAACGACTTACTGTAATTCAAATAACGAATCGAAAACGGAAAAAACATTTTTTTCCGTTCTGCACATGTCTAAACTACACTGTATCTGAGCAACACAAACTGAAAATGCTATTTGACTCATTTTTAATATGTATAGCAAACTCCTCCCCCATCTAGCAAAATAAAGCGTGGAGACATGCTCCACGCTTTATTTTGCTAAGAAATCACTTTGAAGAACTACACCCCCCCCCCCCACAATTCTAGCTGTGACCATCTTGAGTAAAGGCAGATAAATCAATCGTGTAGCAGTTATTTTCAGGATCCATCTGCCCTTAGATCAGGCGTGGAGGGTGTGTTTAGCTGAGAAAGCCCCTCCTCCCATGCAGACTCCTGGGATGTATGACATCATTTTGGCCTGGGCCAGAAACCAGGAAGTAACTAAAGTGATGTAAACAAAACGTTGAAAACAAGTAAATATAATGGGCCAGATTCACAGAGCCCTTACTCCTGTCTAACTGGTGTTAGACTGGAGTAATTTCAAATTACGCGCGTTTTTTAGCTAGTCGAAAACCTCAAACCATGAATAGACGACGGCTGCGGGCTTCAATTCAACTGGATTACGTGTTTGTACGCCTTCGGATCTACGCTGCAATAAAATTGCGGCCACTGGGTGGACTTCCCGTCGTTTTCCGCGTCGGGGTATGCTAATGAGCTTTTGCCGGCGATCCCCGAAATTACGCAATCTCTTACGGCACCTTTAGTCATCTTTTTTTTTGCGTAACACTATACCAGCTTTTTGCTGCTCTAATATTAGACAGCCCATGTTAAGTATGGCCTTCGTTCCCGCGTCGAATTTCTACGTTTTCCGACGTCTTTTATTATTTT